>OY755180.1:9157681-9757681 GCA_963576735.1 Bedellia somnulentella
TTTACAGCTAATTGGACAAGTAAAATTAAACGAACAAATGCATTAGGCTCTTTTCAAAATAAAGATTATTATTTATTATTCGGAATATCTTTAGTTCCTCGCCTCTCCCATGGCCGAAACAGAAAATTAAAATTTTAAATGGGAGAGGCGGTACTCCCCGACAAGAGCACAGTCGGTCGGGGTCAGGGAGTCAGGTTCAAGAACCGACGGACGATCCGAGCCGTATCGAGCAGCACCGCTTTCTGCATCTGTGCTGGAACCGACACGCCACAGAAATCCAACCGCCTCAAGTTGGTCGCGAGGCTGGTTGGAATTAACCCGTTCGCGGACAAAACAATTGGGATTATTTCTGTCGAAGTCACACCCCACATGTCGGTGATCTCGTGAGCCAGATCGAGATATTTCCGACGCTTCTCGGTGTCGGCTTTCACGAGACCCTCGTCATGAGGGATAGTGACATCCACTAGAAATACCCTCGACTGCGACCGATCCCATACCACGATATCAGGCTTATTCGCTAGAATAGTCCTGTCCGTGATAACGGATCGGTCCCAATAGATTTTGGCACGGTCGTTTTCTAGGATTGGCTCCGGCAGATACTTGTAATACGGCAGCCTCTGTTGCAAGAGTCCGTATTTCAGAACGAGCTCCTGATGCAGGATTTTGGCTGCTTGGTTGTGTCTGTGCAAGTACTCAGTGTTAGCAAGAGCCAAACAACCGGAAATAACATGCCTAAGTGACTCTCCAGGACGGCCACATGCTCGACAGATGTCTGTGGTACCGTCCTTTAGGATGTATTTCCGATAGTTCCGCGTCTTGATAACCTGGTCTTGTATTGCACACACAAAACCTTCGGTTTCCCCAAAGAGGTCCCCGAAACGCAGCCAATGCAGGGAGGCTTTACGGTCCACGAAAGGTTCGTGAAGTACCTTGTAAAACCTCCCGTGCAGCTCCTTCTCTTTCCATACGGACTCCCGATCAGAGGTGCTAAGTACCTCCGGGGTTCGCCAATCCTGTGAGGCCAACGATAAGGGAGTCAGTCCTTTATCACTAGCGACCACCTCTCCCCGAATACTATCATCCGTCATCGTCAAAAAATAGTTTCTGAGGTTGCATACCTCGCGGTTGTGCATGGTTTTGGCACTCAAGAGGCCTCGACCACCACACTTCCGCGGGATATACAATCTCATAACCGACGACCTCGGATGATGCATTCGATGAGAGGTCATCATCGTGCGGACTCGTCTGTCCAGAGCGTCGAGTTCGGTCTGAGTCCATCTGAGCACGCCAAATGTGTACATCAGTACAGGCATAACCCAGGAGTTAATGGCTCGGATCTTATTAACGCCTGACAAGTAGCTATTAAGCACACTTTTCAGGCGTTCATAAAACTCCTCGCAAACACCCTGTTTCACGTCTGCCACCTTCACACCGATGGTTTGTGACATGCCCAGATACCGGTATGTTTCAGCCTCGGAGAGTGCCCTCAAATGATTGGTGCCGACATCGACACCATCAGAGTGCACGACATGCCCCTTCTCAACATGAATGACCGCACACTTATCGACCCCGAGCTCCATCTTGACGGAACCACTGAAATCGTTAGTGATCGTCAGTAGCTCCGCCAATCTGTCAGCTGTGGGGGCGTAAAGCTTCAGGTCATCCATGTAAAGGAGATGAGGCAAGCGTGGTCCGCCTCTCCGAAACTGAAAGCCCGTCCCCGAATTCTCCAAGAGTGTACTTAGAGGATTCAGGGCCAAGCAAAACCAAACTGGACTCAGGCAATCGCCCTGGAAAATCCCTCGCCTTATATCAATTTGGTCATCCGCATCCGCCATCCGCTGACCGTCTAAACTCAGGATCGTTCTCCAGCACCCCATACATTGCCCGAGGAAGTGTCGAACTGCACTATCAATTTTGTACAGCTCGAGGACCCTCATGAGCCATGTATGAGGTACCGAATCAAACGCCTTCCTGTAGTCTATCCAGCCAGCGGAGAAGTTCCGACGGTTGCGTTTGACCAGTTGGCCTACGACCGCGTCGATGAGGAGCAGCTCCTTGCTACCGCGACTACCGCCCCTACATCCGTTCTGAGCTCCAGATATCACATTGTTATCAACAATGTGTTGAGTAATCTTGGAGCTCAGAACGGATGTCAAGGTCTTGTAAATTGTACAAAGACAAGTAATGGGGCGGTATTGTGATGGATCCGCGGTAGCATCGCTCTTTGGAGCTAAATGAGTGACCCCAGTAGTTAAGAAGTTCGGGAGCGTCCCACTCTCGAGGGCGATTTGGAACTGACGGGCGAGAGTAGCGTGACAGCGCGTGAACCCCTTCAACCAGTAATGGTGCAATCCGTCCGGCCCCGGACTTTTCCAGTTCGGAGCCTTACGGATCGCAGCCACCACATCCTCCTCGGATATGTTGACGGGGTTCATGGGCGCTATGGGCTCGCACGCTCCCTCGACCGCCTCGAACCATCGGCCCTCTTCGTGATCAACAGGCAGCGACCAAAGCCCACGCCAAAAGGCTACTACATCGGCTTTTTTATTTATTATATTGTTATTATATAAATATATAAATGAAAAAAAGGTGACGGAAAGCATTGTGAGGAAACCCAGATGGCTAAGTTGTACTTAGTGTATTAATTATGATGAACAACAGATATGGGTGACTATACTATTCTTTGTCAGATACTGTCCCCTCAAGTTTTTTTTCTATAATGGTATAATCGTAAAATATTTGAATCACCTGTCACGTAAAACAATAATCCAGACATTGAACTGAAATAAATAATTTGTTCAAAAATATGAATAATAATAATTTTATAATTTATATCATGGTTTGCTAGGAGACCATGGCTCATTCTCATACAAATGTGGACTGTCCCTGACTATCACTGGCTGGGCATTTTATCATTTTGTTAGAAAACTCTCTATAAGTCGATGTTACTATAGCATGTTAGCACCCGAATAAATTATAACAACGTTCAATGTTTACGTTTATAAAAAAATACAACCATGAAGTAATTCAGTTTTTAATTAATTGATTATCAAAGTCCTGTCCCCGTTTTTATTTTTACTGTTATTTAGAGGTCCACTGACTTACTATATCAAAAATCATAAGAGTAAGCGCTAATGCGCTGGCTCTGCCAATCCTTCTCGTTGCTCGGTCAATTCGTTCATTACTCGAAGAGAGACTGCTTGCTTTTATTTTGTGCCTGCTGGGTAACTGCGAATTCCAGGTAAGTTTGACGTACTTTCTTTCTGATTTGATATTATTTCAATGAATTGATGTCTGATTATACAGCTGCACATTGTAATTTCTCATATTGAAAAGTTCCTCAATAATAATAAAGTTTTTTAGACACAGTGACCCAGACACTAAAACAGTGACCCAGAAGACAATTTTGGTGACTCCGAAGACTTGTAGTGAAGACTATTTAGAAATTCAGGTATACTGATACAATTTATGTTAACTTGTACATTTCCGTCAGAATGCAGCTTACTGATACGGAGAAGCAACGGCGATACAAGGCAAAATTTAAAGATGATCCTGAGAAGTATGAAGAGTATAAAAGCAAGAAGAGAGAAAACTACCACAAGAAAAATGCCTAGTTAAAGACTTGACATAAAAAAACTATTTTATTTTACTGAAATCTGAACAATACATGAGACGATGCCATTTGATAAATAAAGATTTATAAACAAGGAAATTAGGAAGATTTTCTTATTTTAATTTTAAAAATGCCTAATTAAAGACTTGACATAAAAAAACGGTACAACGCCAGGGTGATAAGGATAATAGGCTATTTGACTGTAATAAAAATATACATTTCCTTTGTTTTATTAGTTTTAATATTTCTTTTTTGGAGCAATATGTAATAATGCGAGATAAAAATATTGCATTATTTCACAAAAATCCGACTTCTAAAATAAGTATTTTTGATGCAACTGTCACGTGACTAAAAACGACCGTGATTGGCTATTTCTATAATGACGTAGATCGCGCATAAACAGACTGTGTATCGCTTCGCTCATTGGTGTTTAATGCGGAATTGACGTCACTTGTGCTACAGCCGGCATATTACTTAAAGTCGCGTTTTCGCGGCACGTTTGAATATTACATTTTCTTTTTCGATTTTTTATTAAAATAGCTAAGATTAAGACAGAAAATTATTTTTTTAGGGCTCCTTATAAACAAATTAACACCGTAAGATAGTTTTCAAAACTTAGTCAAATAGCCTATTCAAAGGCAAAATGTAAAAAAAAACGCAAGAAAAATCTAAACAAAAACAATGTATATTTCATATCAATTAGAAAAAATAGGATTGTAAAGAAAGAAACGTCAATGACCTTTTAATATTTTAGTGTTGTTTGTCACCAATATAATCGACGGCGACGTAAACATCGATTACGTTACTGGTAAGCAGATTTGTGATCCAATTTAATCGTATACTTATAAAACAGACTTTTTGATTATACTTTTTTAGTATTTGACGTTAAAAGAAATAATCAGAATATTGACGAGGTGAATAACACAGATTCAAACAATGTTTGCGCCCAATAATCTTGTACCGAATAGCAATAAAACCAAATGCATTAGCTCATTAGCTGGCAGGCTAAGTAGTGCTGCATGTGCTACAAGGAAAATATGACATTTGACAGATGTACAGACAGCTCGAATTGTTTGTTACTGCTTTTCTCATAGCGTTATGTCTTACGGTATTTTACTCTGGGGCAGAGCAGCTGATGGTAAAAGGTTCGCAAACATAGTGGATACCCACCATAAGAGATAGAAGAAAAAAATATTCCGTAATATAAACGAAGATATCAGTATATGTAACAAAAACAAAAAAGTCCGTAAGAGCATATCTATCTTCTTGAAGTAAATCAGAATATAAATATGTATGTCGATTTGAAAAAAAAAAGCTACAATTTTAACCTAATATTATAGGATCTGAACATAAGTCCTTATCAATTTAAGCGATTGTGTAAATAGGAACATTTAACGTTGATGATTTAAAAAATAATACAATTTAATTAAAGCGCGAAGTCGCTGTCTCGTCGCCCGATCGGCTTTGGAGAGAGGGAGACGGAACATAAATGAGAGAGGAAGTCGCGCGGTCGGCTCTCAATGCAGCAGACGAGTTTACTTTTGAATATATTTTGACTCTAAAATATAGTGTTCTTTTCACAATCAACTTTTCAGAACTATCTATACTCATAATAAATCTGTAGAGAGGTCAATTCTGTACATGAAATACGAGGGCTGCTATTTATGTATCCGGAATAAAAAAAAGAAACAAACATATATCAATTAATATGGTTTTATTGCTTCTCAAAATATTCGCCGCTCAGATCTATACACTTTTGCATGCGTTGAAACCAATTTTCATAGCACTTTTTCCACTCAGACTGAGGTATCTCCAAAACGTGCATTTTGAACGCATCGACTGCCTCTTCGCGGCTCGAAAAACGTTGACCACGTAATTTTTTCTTCACATTTGGAAATAAATAAAAATCATTGGGTGCCAAATCAGGGCTGTACGGCGGATGACCTGTCAATTCGATCTTTTGAGCTTCTAAAAACTGAGTTGTGACGGCCGACCTGTGACAGCTAGCATTGTCGTGATGCAGAATGATTCTACGTTGTCGGTTAGTCTTTCTTATTTGTTCAAAGACTTCCGGCAAACAAATGGTCGTATACCACTCCGAATTAACAGTTTTACGATTCTCTAAAGGCACTGTAGCTACATGGCCATTTATACCAAAAAAACAAGCGACCATTTGCTTCAATGTGCTTTTTGCACGAATAACTTTTGTTGGGTTCGGCTCATCTTGGAACACCCACACCGTGGACTGCTGCTTAGTTTCGGGGTCGTAAGCGTAGATCCAAGATTCGTCACCTGTGTAGATATTATAAACAGCTTTTGACGCACCACGGTTGTATTTTTTTAACATTTCTTTGCACCAATCGACACGAGCCTGTTTTTGATCAATACTCAAGTTGTGCGGAATCCAACGGGAGCAAATTTTTTTTACAGCTAAATGTTCATGAAGTATCTTATGTATGCTCGTCATACTAATGCCCAGAGATGCCTCTATCTCACGATATGTAACATGACGATCTTGAGTTATTAGTTCCCGGACAGCATCGATGTTTTGAGGTACAACGACCGTTTTAGGGCGACCTTCTTTAATTTCATCAGTAAGCTTAGATCGTCCACGATTAAACTCGCTAAACCAGTGATACACAGTGGTCTTTGAGGGTGCTTCATCCCCAAAAGTCGAAGTAAGCTGATCGATGCACTGTTTTTGAGTTAGACCACGCCGAAAATCGTAAAAAATCATGGCACGAAAATGTTCACGAGTTAAATCCATGGTGGTGAAGACACGCAATTTTCAAAATGACGCTACGATGTGAAAACAATTGACAGTCACATAAAAATAAATGTATTCTAAAGCTAAAGAGTTCTATTTTTAAATGATGTAATTACTTTTTAAATTATTGTTCTGTAAGTGGCCAGTTCCGGATACATAAATAGCAGCCCTCGTATATCTTCAAAATAACGATCAGGGGGTTATTAGTGATCGATACTGATGCCAAAAATGCAATCAGTAAAATTTTTGTCTGTCTGTCTGTCTGTCGGTTTGTATGTTCTTTATGGAAATAAAATCTACTGGACGGCTTTTAACGAAACTTGGTACAATTTTTCTTCGTGCTCCTGGGGAGGTTATAGTATACTTTTCAGCAGAATATTGAAGGGAAATTTTGGGAAAACGGAAGAAATACTTCTGTAGAACTTCTTCTGGTCACTCATGAAGAGACGATTCTGTTGGTACCTCTTTACCCTTTCAGAATATCGCCTAATTCGCTTACCCCAAGCAGCGATCTTCTGCTTCAGATCATCGATGCGCTCCACCAGTCTACAGGCAAACTCCGGTGAGTTGTCAAAGACATTCTCACCAGGGAATGCCTCCCTGACGAAGCGCACCACCCTCGGCCTATTGTTGCCTGATCTGAAGCTGGTCAGTTTGCCGATGAGGACCCTGGCCCTTGTGATACGGCTTTCAATCCGCCTCATCCAGGCTGGTCTAGTTCTAGTCCTGGGACTAGTACTGCCAGCCTGGCGGGAGCCACCAGCTCTTGTTGGCGGTATCCTGACGCCGACAAATTGACAAACTGTCATTGCGGTGCCAAAGAGAATTGAATCCGTATCCCAAAGGTCCATGCTGCTCTCTAAAAATGAGGGCAGCATGTTATTGACGGCCTCAACGACATCCCGAACCTTGATGCTGAGAGGAACTCGGGGCAGCCTTGGCCTCCTTTCCAGAGGCACTTGGCGATATTCCAGGATCGTCTCTTCGAGTGCGCTCCTCACCAAATCCAAATCCAGGGAGACTGTTCCCCAATCGCTTTCCGCACCACCCACATCCGGCAGGTTAGCAATTGGCTCCCTCCGTACTTCCCGTTCAGGGACTGGAGGGAGAACCTGCAAAGGTGGCTCTTCGTCTAGCGGGGGAACAGCCTCGCGTCGCAATTGTTCGAGTTCGGTAGTGCTAAAAAGTTCTGAGCGCTGTATGTACCGAACTCGATCCGCCAGGTTTTGTTCTGTGACGGTCAAATTGGGCTCCAGCCGCAGAAATTCGCGGTACATTGCTGCCCGATAACCCGTCCGTCCAGTTCTTGAACCCGAGGCCCTAATATAGGCCCGCATGGCATTTCTATTCATTTCGACCGTCCATGCCATGCGGCGCCTTGTTCCACCAGCGGCGGGCACCGACTGCTGGGACTGAGTTGCCCCAGTCCCAACCGATGCCAAGCCATCTGGTGGCTGAGGTGGTCGCGCAGGTATTATTATTATTATTATTAAAAGCTCTTATGTATAAAATCAAAAAGGCAGATTAATTTCCCCGAGTGACTAACAGCCAATATTAATATCACACGCCCACGCCCCACATTATTTAAATACCTGACTTATCTTTTAAACGAAATGTTTTTTATGTGTAAATCAAATGTGTCAACCTGTACGAACCCGGGGCAGACCGCTAGTCAATTAATAAAAGACTACCTAATAAAACACTAACAATTTCTGGACTTAAACATAATAAATGTTATATTGTGTATCAATATACATATTATTATTTTTGTTAATATACAATAGTTTACAGTGTTATACATTTTATTCACACCGATTTGATATATTGGATCTTCTAACAACGATTCATCAATCGGTAATCGATTACTGTCATTCTTTCATTACTATTTTAATGTCAATACCCATCTCAACTTTTTGCAATGAAAAAAATATTAAAAACCTCAATTTTTTTCATTTCATCGTGTTTTGCAAGTTTTATCTCCAATTAATACTTAATTTTTAGCTCGATGAGTCGACGATTGTGTTTTAAAATTGATGGATGTGAAATTCTAGTGTCATGGACGTATTTTCTTGATGAAATCTACGATTTTATTTCCGGCAATGGTTTGTTTACAATCTCATTTTTTCCAATCGATGTAAAATATACTTTGTAATACGCCACCATCCACCCCATCAATGTTTCAAGAAAATGTGCCTCAATCAAGGGCAATTATACTGATACTGATGAAACTCGCTGTAGTTCTCCTGTCGTCCATAATTTCTCAAACGAAACAAAGATCAAACAGATCAAAAGAAGAAAGAAAGTCAGAAAAGACAAATAATATTTTAACACAAAAGAAGAAATTGAGAAGTTGAAACAAAAACGGTAACACAATAATGTGGAGGAAGAAAGGTCAAAAATAATCCTCAGATTGCGACTATCAATTTTTATACCAACTTTCAGCCAGTACCTACCGCTACAAAAACAAAATTTTTATTTAAGCGCTACAAAACGTTGTAATATCGATTCACCAAAAGCCCTACTGATGCGATCGGTAGATTTCTGAAGAGAACGGCTGATAATATTGTGACACCTGACGAGGACATTCCAACGGCTAAAACATTCTTCGAGAAGCTAAAGACTTTGAGCAAAATCAAACTTTACTTAATATCAGCTGCCAAACTAGACTACGTAACAAATATAATTATATATTTTTTTACACGATTAGTATTATTGATACAAGAAAAATATATTCAGACATATACACTATGATAGATAAGTAAAATTAATACATTACATACATACATATACTTACGCCATTTCTTACAATAGGCATGATGACAACAAGTAAATTTCATTGAAATAATTTGTGTGTATATTATTACAAAATTCCCTATTCTAAGAATCTGATTCTTTTCATGATTAAAAGCAAGATGAATATTATAATCGATAAAATAAAATCGCTAAATACGGCAATCCGCCATGAAATGTTGAACGCCAATCAGAGCGCATGACGTCACGTCAGATTCTTTCTCTCAGTTTACATTAGAATTACTTAAGATAATACACACTCGTTCGCTTTTTTAAATTAATACGCCGTTATTAACTTCAATTTCTTTTGTGTAAATTGATTGCGCTATATTTAGTTATTTCCATAACATCCATAAGGATTTACAAAGTCTGCCAGCGCAAATTTACCAAGAATCGACTTGATAATGCTAGGAACGTTTCTGGCATCAAATAAAGATTTCTGTTCAGCAGAATTTAGAAATGTTAAAACTTCCATGTAAGTTTTGTTTATTATACAGTTAATTTATTAAAACCTATTTATTTTATTAAAACCATAAAAATAAATAGCTGTTGTACATATTTCAGTAAGGAGGATGGGCAAACTTGTATGGAGCTTGGTCCAAGAAGCACCACGGTTGAAACATGTGCCAAAGTAAAGGCCCATATGCTTACTTCAAAATGACATAAGGGCATCAAAATTCGTCCCGGTGATTTTGAGAAAAAAATATTTTTTTATTTCTTCATTTAATGTAAACTAGGTTAAAGACTGCTACTGTACTCCCAAGTCGTTGCTATAAAATATGATTTGGTTGTAACTCGCAACTATTTTCTATTAACCTAGATGCCCGTTTCATGAAATATATATGTAAAAATATCCATGTATGTTGCAATAACGTTATATTTTTATAGATATGTTATATGCTAAGAAAACAGGAATAAATAACGGCGCGAAACCGTACTATACATCGTACTAGTATACTGTGATTGCATTGACCGTAAGAAGAAGACAGAATTGCCGCCATGCATCTGACAATGTTTCTATCTATCTCTTTTACTCTAAAATAAAAGCGCGCGCTACGTTCGTCCGTCGCCTTTCTTGGCCGACGGTAATTGACTTAGTTATTAATGCTACAATTGCCTTACTTTATTGTTGCAACTTTTGAGCGCCCTAAGACGTGTCTATAAAAATATTACGTCATTGGTATGTTGTTGTATATTTTTTTAACAAAAACACCCCAGTTTGGTTGTAGGTGAAAAAAAACAAAAGAAAACATAATCAAGTATTTTTATTTATAATTACTTATGCATGCCATTCTATAAATACTTGTCTAATACTAGATCTAAGAATCTAGCAGGTTGATGCACGGTTTCTTCGTACCGGGCATACCCAAGGTACCAAGCTACTACCATGACATGGGCGCAGCATCCCACGTTGCGTTTTCCTGCTTTGCACGAGCAGTAATAGTGTTCAATAGCCTCCAAGCCTCTGGTATTGCCTTTCATTACAATATAAGCGCGCGCGCCTCTTGTTTCGGGTTCACGGTGAGGGGGAGAGGGTGAGGGGGACAAGGTGATGCGAATGCTTTCTGCGCCGCACCCCCGCCGCGCCGCTGCCACAACGTGGCATTTTACTGTATAATAATATTAATAAAAGTACCTATTTATAAAAAAAAAACAAGTGAAATACAATGAATAAAGAATCTCATAAAAAAGAAACCCTCGGATGGATTTTAATCGCGTTTACTTTTATTTGGAGACAAAAAATATATCTATCGAATGGCATTACTCTCATCGATGGAGGCTCTTGGACCAATTTCGCCCATCCTCCTTTGAGGTTATACATACATACATACATATACTCACGGCTATAAATCCCTAGAAGGGGTAGCCAGTGCTAAGGAATTAAAAATTCCTCAGCCACTTTTGGCAAGTAAAATGGGGAAAAGATGGTAAAATAAAGCTTGTTGGTGATGGGTCTCCAACCGCATCGCCCAAAAATCCCTTAAAAGCCCCAATACCGTTAGTTGCCTCTTACGTACACCCACCGGAAGAAATGGGGTAGTGCTATTCTAAGCCGTCACTAAACAGCAATTTGAGGTTATGTTTATGTTAAATATTTCTTTTTGCAATTAAATATTTACATATTTAGAATTTGGTAACTGAAAATGAAATAAAATACCTTATTAATAGCTCATACATACATTAAGGATTTGATAACAGTAAGTAACAGTGATTAAGAGAATCATAAACTCCAAAACGTTTGTATATCAATGTTTACTTTTTCCTATAAAATTATAATGAATTTAGCAACAAAATTCTACAAAATGAAAAGGAAATTCTGTCGTCAAAGTGATCTTCACAGAAATAAAGCTGTGTAAAGCCACTTCTTTCTTAATTTCTTATCGAAAGGAACGAAAATATATAACTTCTCATGAGTTTTTATGGACGTATGAGTACCCAGAGCGGTGGAACACCACCTATATGCTTTTGAATTCATGTTTTAATGTAAAAATTTGTGAAATGTCTAAATTAAATATGAATTAGATAATGTTTACATATACCAAATGTTCCTTGTACTGTATAGTGACGTAAGCAAGCGACGCCATGACACTTTGATGCGTTTTGGTGCAAATTTTAAATTTATGAATCAAAAACTATTTTTTAAGTACTAAACCTAAATATTTCGCAGAAATATTATGTTTATTGTAATCAAAATTAATTTCCAAATATTATAGAATAGTTTCTCAAAATTTGTCATCATGCCTATTGGGGTAGGCAGAGACTATCCATCGCCACTTCGTGTGATCCTGGCAAACTTCTCTAGCTTCGTTTGCATCCATTTATTCTTTTATTTCCAATCAACAACGACAAAAAAATTAAAACAGGGATACACAGCTGGTCCTTAAACCAATTACAGGTCAGCATAAGACAATCCGCCGTTGTTTGGCGCTTCCTAAGGCCGTATATTTTTTACGCACAGCTCTGGTGTGGAAGTTTAGATCAGAAGTGGAGACATATGATGAGACTTTAAAAAATCTTTTAGAAGATGTTCTGAATGTGCACCTTAGTGCTGAACAATGGTGTCAGGCAGCTTTGCCCGTACGGTACGGTGGCCTTGGCGTTCGTAGGATGTCAGATGTTGCCCTCTTTTTTGGCTTCTTAGCATGGGGTGGTGGATTTAGTTGCTCGGATTCTTTCGTTGAATGGTGACGCGATCCGCTTGTCTTTTGTGGAGGAGGCATTAACCGAATGGGTAGCAGTAAGCCAGTCTTTAGACATACCTGAGCCAGCAGCCAAACGTGCAGCGGAGTTGGGATGAAGTTTTGTGTAAAAATAGGCAGGAGCGGCTTATTCGCTCTAACATGGGGGCAGATTTAGCTCAAATTAGAGCTGTTTCGAGGCCAGAATCTGGAGTGTGGTTGCATGCCCTCCCATCTCCCCAGTTAGGTACGTTTCTGGACAACGATTCGTTGCAAGCCCCATCAATGTTTTTGTGGCGTGAAAGTGGACACAAGGGGATACCACGGGCTGTGTTGCTCAAGGTGTGTTGGTCGATTTCCTCGTCATCATGCTTTGAATGACATAGTGTGGAGGGCCCTGGTGTCCGCTAACATTCCCTGTATCTTGGAGCCGCCTGGTTTAAGTCGAACCGACAACAAACGTCCTGACGGCCTTACGCTGGTGCCTTGGGAACGCGGTCGGTGCCTACTATGGAACGCAACTTGTGTTTGCACTTTTGCTGCGTCGCTTCTGCCGTCGACAGTTTTGAGTTCAGGGGCTGCTGCTGAATCCGCTGCGGGGCTCAAACATCGGAAGTATGAACAGCTCAAAGGAAACTATCTGCTTATTCCACTGGCCTTTGAAACTTTCGGAAGCTATAGCGTTTGTGTCGGCGTTGGGTAGAAGACTGAGGGAGCGGGGGCACGACAAGCGAGCGGGTTTCTATTTGGCACAGCGACTTTCAATTGCCATCCAGCGTGGGAATGCTGCGAGCATTATGGGTGTTTTCGATTCACGCACCGTAGGGCTTTAGTTTTTATTTTTTTTAATTTTAAGTGACGAGGCTATTAGCTTATTTTATTATATTAATTAAGTTTAGATTTAAGTGACTTTTTTATTATATAATTTATATTTCCATAAGTAGGTTAAGTTGACATGATATTGTATTATTTTGGATTAATAAATATTTTTTTATTTACTGTATTTCTTCATCTATTTTGTAACTACTTTATATTTTTTTTAGAAATTACTGTTTATTTTTTATTTAATATTAATAAAATGCCTTAATACAAATAACATTTTCATGAAATATGAAAAAAAAATTGCAATTCACAAACAAAGTAAGATAAGGAAGATACATAGGATTAATATTGAAAAAAATCCATCATTGGCAGCAACAGAACAGTTTTTCACTCAGCGAAGAAATGAAACTTTTGAAGAAGTTGTACGGTTAATATATTATTAGAAAATAAATACTTAATCGTTCCCTACCGACCAACTGGGGCAAAGGAGTGTACCTAAGCTAAGTCGGATAGGGTGAGTATAAAAATAAAAGAGACTCTATCTTGAGTCTAGTGTGGCTCTAAATTTAGTGTTCTCGCCAGCGGGGTCGGTGAGCGCCCTGGTGGCCCCAGAGGCCTCGAGCTCGCGGGTGATGTCGTCGTCAAGATCCAAGTCCAAGTGCAAGATTACCTTCCTTGAGTTAGTTTTGGTTTATATTTAACCATCTAGGATTTATGACTCACTCCACAGTATAGGCTGCATAGTTTATATCTTACCCTGTTTTATAATGAAACAAAGATACAAACAAATAATAATGTAAGTATCAACTTTTCCCTAAGGTCAAGAACGAACCAGAGGAGCGATAAGGCCGTGTTTTATAAAATACTTGGACGTTTCAGCACCATCCACATGGAAGAATGAAATGAAACTTACTTTAGTCTATGAATGAAACAAACGAATTCCAGCCTACCTTATAAGGCTGTGCCACGGCCTTGCATTTAAATATAAATATCTTCGTAAAACACCATAAAAAATGACATCTGAAAAGTACAAAACTGCAATTTTTAAAATAAACGTCAACGTGGTTTAAAAACACAAACCAAAGTTAACGACATACTTAAGTCAAATCCAGGTCAAAACTAAGCTGGTTGACAATTGGCTCTGGCTGACAGTCATCTGACATATACCACGAGACTGTTGTATTTCACTTCAAAACATAACCTTAAATTAATAAATAGTCTAAATAAATATCCACTATTTTACATCGTAAAAGTTGTTTTGCTAGTGTGGATAACTAAATAAGATGAAGATTAAAAAGCAGCATCGCAAGAAGAAATTTCTTCACAAGTTAAACAGGAAGCGTATGAACAAGAAGTTGAAAGGGACTGGAGAAGTGGCTTGGTAACTATTTCAAATGTTATTTTATTGTATCCTATTGATGAAAGTAATAATTACTTATGTTTAGTATCATTTTCTTTGCAGTCAAATAATTAAAGAAAATTGGAATAACAAAAGTTCTTCTCATAGAAATCTCAAGCGAATGGGTCTTGCAAATGATCCCAATAAAATTATTAAAATTCCTAACCATAAGGAAGAAGTCCTTAAAAAGGCTAAAACAATGGTAGCTGAAGAAGAATCCGTTTCTGAGTCAGAACAAGAAGAAGTAGAAATAGTTAAACCTAAAAATAAGATAGCTGAAAAGTTAGAACAAGAAGCGAGAGCACCTCGTCAAAGAAGATTTGCGTAAGTTATTATTTTAAATGTAGTTTTATTGAACATACAAAGTTTTTCATAATTTTATGACCTGGCCACTAGATCCACGTACCATGGCTCCTTTGCTGGGCTTGATGCAGAAACCTGTGGTGGTTACTGCTAATCCCATACTGGAATATAATGAGATTATGCCTTATAAATAATAAAAATAGCGACATGATAGTCCAGTGGGTAGAACACCCACCTGAAAACAGAAGGGCGTGAGTTCCAATCCTGGGTTGGGCCTACACCAATTTGTCTTTTTTAAAGTCATATGTGTGCTTAATTTATCATGGTTATTAACAGTGAGGGAAAACATCATGAGGAAACCCACATGGCTGAGTTGTAAAACGGCGATAGGCCTGCCCCCTATCACATGAGTACACTGTCTAAGCAAAACGTGGGTACTTTCTCTGGACACTAGATGTCGCTGCCATGTGAGTTCAGAAGTAAGGGGATAAACGGCGTGAACGTTTATGTTTAAATAATAAAAAGAAAATATGAACAAAAGTCATATGACTTAGATTTTTAAAATCTTTTCATTTAGATAGCTTATAATGGTAGTTTAGATTATTAATTAACAATAATAATATTTTTTACACAAATTAATTTAACTCAAAGTAAATATATTTTTATTTAACACTTGAATGGCAGCACACCAGTGTATAAAACTCAGATTAAAAAGAATGCATCTAGGCACTTACGTTCACACCCCTTTATAATCAGTATGCCTAAAGCGCCCAGTACACAATGGCCCATGATGGGCCACTGCATGCCATCGCCACTGTGTTCAGTGGGCAAAGGTGTATGATGGCGGACAATTGTCGATGGTGGAGCGCAATCGGGAAGTTGTTGATTTTTTGGGCACACTTATTTTATTTTATTTTCTTCGGAAAACTTACAGCCTAATATCTTAATAGCTAAAACAAAATATACAACTTAATGCCAATAACAAGTTTTCACATATTACTATCTATATGGATAAATATATACAATAAAAAAATCACAATAAACCATTTTGCGCACATTAAACGTAAAACAAATTTAACATCACCGTGGTAAACAAAAGTAAAAAATGGACAAATCAGCAAAACACAACAAAAACATATATCTTAAATTACATTGCATAAATCAAATTAACTTTCGAAGAACTGATTCACCAGAGCCGATTTTATAGAATGAGCACTAGAACTATATATGTCAACATCTAAGTCAATATTGTTTATGCTATGCGTAGATCTAATAACAAAAGAGTTTTTTCTATAATTAGTGTTAACTTTGGGTTCGACCAGTGGTGTATGTTTTCTAGTATTCCTGGTTGGAGCACTGATTTTAAATTTAGATAGAAGTTCACTGCAATCAGTAAGACCATTTAACAGTTTAATGACGTACGAGATATCCGTAATCTGACGCCGAGCTGTTAAGGGCAATAAGTGGAAGTGCTTGCATCTGACTCTGTAATTAGAAGATTTTATATGGGCCTTATAATCCAGATACTGCATGAATTTCTTCTGAATACCTTCTAAACGATCAATATATACCTCATATTGAGGGTTCCACACTTCTGAGGCATATTCAAGTAGAGGGCGAACAAAAGAGCAGTACAAAATTTTCACAGTTTTAATATTTTTGAATACATATGATGATCGGATAATAAAGCCAAGTGCTCTATAAGCTCTCTTGACGATATCATCAATATGTTTATCAAATATAAGTTTGTCGTCATGAATTACCCCTAAATCCCTGGTCTCGGTAACTCTTGTCAGTGGTACACTTTTTAATTTGTACTCGCCATCAACTATAGTCTTTTTCCGTGAAAATGGAATCAAAAAGCATTTAGATACATTTAAATCAAGCTTGCTATTCATACAGTAACACTTCAAAGGAATCGTGGCATAGCGTGGCCGGTGGAGTTTCTTCAGTGAGCTTATACTTTTTGGAATATTTTATTGCAAAATGTATTTATAATCACTATATGTATGATGTAAAAATAACGTAAATAGCGCCATAAATAAAATAAATTATATAAATAATGATAAATAAATAGCTGCAGTCAAAATTACTTCAACATCCATTGCAAGTGGATTTCCAGGCAGCAATGAGCAATGGGCCATTGTGTGAACACCAAGTTATTGTGGCCTACAATTGTGAATTGCAAAGCGTGGCCCATCACAGGCCATTGTGTACTGGGCACTTCCGGCTTATTGCCCGTGGTCCCTCTCGTAGTCCCTTTTTGAAATCTATGGCCTGTGGTCCCTTTTTCAGTATAAACCAACCAAAATGAAATATGTCAATATTTTATATAAGCTTTTTACCGCTTTACATTTTTTGTATGATGAAAATATTTGAACTATCAAACCGATCTACAATACATATAAAAACACTATTTGGAAAAATGATTAATATACACGACTTTGATTTTGCTCGGTTTATACTGAAAAAGGGACCAGGGGCCATAGATTTTCAAAAAGGGACTACGAGAGGGACCACGGGCAATAAGCCAACAGTTCCATGGCTCCATACTTTTACTAATAAAAGCAAATAGCAGTGTCACTGCAAAAGTAAACTTCACAACTCTATGGTGGCATGGCAACATAAATTATGCTTTGAACACTGTCCCTCAAGAAGTAAAAAATTTTTCCTGTCTACATTACATAAATACAGATATTGTTATACTAGTTTTAAATTTTGACATTTAATGAATTGAATAAAAATATCTTCTTTGACCACTTACTCAGCAAACTTGTTGTGAATGAAACTTCAACACTATATTCATTTAATACCAAAATTCAAGATTGAAATTTAAAAATATATTAATCAAAAAGGCATAAAAGAAAACTAGAACATGCACCCTTTTTGCAATTATTGATTCAATTATTTGTTATACTATTTTAATTTTTTAAACACCTTCTATCAATCAAATCCTAAACATATACAACATGCACGGCATTATGTACATACATACATATACTCACGCCGTTAATTCCCATTGGGGTAGGCAGAGACTATCGATCGCCACTTTGTACGATCCTGGCAAATAAAAGAGCATGTATGAAAAGATTGATGGATGTAGACGAAGCAAGAGAGGTTTGCCAGGATTATATGAAAAGCACAATTTTCAAAATTTGTGAAAAATTACTTAAAAATAAATTTGAAATAGTAGTATAAATAAATGGAATATTATTCAGCAAGTACTGGCTAAGCTTTCCTTTTTATATACTCTTTCTGCTCTCATTTGGATAGGTGGGAGAGGAATTAGGTTTGCAAGCACTTTACTTTAAGTATGTCTATTACTTTACTTTACATATATACTTTAACTGATGGTATAAGTAACCTGTGTTATTGAGCAACAAGCTTATAACATGTTAAGAATTTGAATTCTAAAAATAAATTATTGAAAATCGTCGCCGTAGAAGTCAAGGGAGCCAAGCCACAAATTTAGAGAAAATGAGTTACTTACGCCAAATTATTTTTTAAAGTATCAAAAATGCTATGGTAAAAGGATTTGGGTCTAAAAATATATTCGTTTCAGTTATTTAAAATTGCCAATTGTCTACTGCGAAATATGTAGAATCCTTCAAATTATATAGAGTGGTCAATGGTACTAACACACAATATCTTTGGAAGTATAACTGTTTTGCAATTGTTTTTTGGTCTTTATTCAAATACATAATTTAATAAGTATGTGTTAAAGTTTCAAATAATGATCATGAAATGCAAAAATAATACGTAGGAAATAACGTCGCAAATTGCATCACAATTGTTTGCGCGCCATTTTCTCGAATAACTTATTTTGCGGACTGGTTCCCTTGACTTCTACGGTGACGAAATGTTGTATACATCTTTGCTGGTCTACTGTTTGAAACACATGGTTTATTTGTATTTTTTAAATTTCAGGTTACCTAAGGGTCAAGTGGAATTTATTACATATTTGCTAGACAAGTATGGCCATGATTATAAAGCAATGGAGAGGGATAAGAAGAATTACTACCAAGAAACATGGAAGCAATTGAGAGCTAAAATCAAGACATTCATGGGTATTCCTAAACAATATGCAGAGTATTTAAAAGAAAGAGGCCTATTAGATAAAGAAATTGATGAAGAAGAATTGAAAGAGCAAGCAAAAGCATTAGTCATGGATGATAGTGATTAAGATAGTTAATAATGGAACTTTGTTAAGATAGGTAATATTTTTAAGATTATGGTTGAAAAAGCCTGATGCATATTATCTGATATGCAAATTTAAATTGGAATATGTATACAGGGTGATTACGGGGTCGTGGAGCAAGAGAGAAGCATTTAACTTACTTTCTCCTAAACATCACGATAGTTTAGGACTAACAGTACACCAGCGACTTATTATAGTTTACAAAAAAAAAAACTGCGACTATTCGAGATCATGGTCACCCTACTATTTCCGAAGTTTTTTTTTTTGTCAAGTGCATAGACTTAACAATCGTTGCAGTAGTTGCAATTGATATGACGATATTGATAGACAGATAAGAAATTTCTTCGATGCCTACTGCGATTACGTGCATTACTTTGTCATATTTAGAAGGAAAAGACGGCTTATTCCGTTTATCCTCCCTAAGACGGATATTCGGAAACGCGTGTCCTTCTATCCACCCTGAACGGGGTGGATATTCGGAATGCATATAATATGGTTCTTCCGATTTTTTACCCCAAGTACAGTAATTTACAGAAACATACACAACACAAAATGGGTCCAAGGAACATCGTGAACATTAAAATACTTAAGATAAACATACTTACTTTCTTACTTACAGTTTGAATAAAAATATCTTACAAACTTAGGGTCTTTTTTCTGTAAATGACTGTACGTAGGCAGGGTAGAAAATCGGAAGAACCATATTATATGCATTCCGGATATCCACCCCGTTCAGGGTGGATAGACGGACACGCGTTTCCGAATATCCGCCTTAGGGAGGATTTTTTAGGGTGGATAAACGGAATAAGCCGAAAAGACGAATAAAAATTTACAAAAACAACGCTAAACGTACTTCAAAAGTTGTTCAAAATGTGAACCCTGTTCCTGCTCGCACAATTGAGCCCGTCGCCTAACATTGCACCTTCGAGCAGCCTGTCGGGTACTGCGTTGCGGATCTAGGAGAAATCCACCTCGTGCTTGGGCGTGGGTTGGAACGCTGAACTGCCCGTATTCTCGAAGATTATGCATCATTGTATTAATTAAACGTCTAGTTGGTATTGGCGAATTGGGATGTCGCTGATGAAACATCTCTCTTGCTCTGGTAGTGTTGTGTGTTTGAGTAAAACATAACCATATCTGATCGCTCGATATTAGAAAATGGGTACGGCGGAGGCATAATTAATTTATTTTATTTTAAAATCTTTGTTTCGTTATTATTTATTGTTATCGTTTATTGACTTTGACGTGTTGTGAAATTATTACTCATAAATTATTAAGTATTCTAACAAAGAGTTTGTTTTCTAAAAAGGTGTAATATAAATAGTAGGGTGACCACGCATTTTGAGTCAGTAAATAAAAATAAGTAAATAACGAATCATCTTTGTTTCAATTAAAATAAATACAGGTAGCATCGCAATCATTTACTGAGTCAGAAAAAAATGGTTGGGATCACGATCCCGAAATCACCCTGTATATACTTTATTTTTACTATATTCATCTCA
This sequence comes from Bedellia somnulentella, assembly GCA_963576735.1. Lineage (NCBI taxonomy): Eukaryota > Metazoa > Arthropoda > Insecta > Lepidoptera > Bedelliidae > Bedellia > Bedellia somnulentella. The sequence goes on from OY755180.1 coordinate 9,178,258, forward strand.
ATGTATAGGGATTGGTGACTACTGAAAATATTCAGTACACTGTGTGTATAAATAACAACAATAGCTATAATTTATAACTACTTTATTATTCCATAAAGGATAGTTGCCTTTTCTGTACTAGTTTCACTAATGTTGTTAACAGCACAAGAAGGAGGTTCATCTATTATAGATGTTAACATTTGAAGAAAATGACAATGTGGCAAAGCTAGATGGTGTAAATAAATACTTGTAAAAAGTATGTGTTACTGATTAGCTTATAAATAAAATTCAATTTGACCAATTGCAACGCTTTGAATTATGTTTTATTTTCTGTTGAATTACACTAAGACTTATTAAACTGGCATTTTTTTATTAGAGATCTTTCATCATGAAACATACATACATATACTCACGGCAATAAATCCCTAGAAGGGGTAGCCAGAGCTAAGGAATCAGAAAATTCCTCAGCCACTTTTGGAAGTTACGTGGGGATTAGATGGTGAAAAAAAGGTTGCTGGTGATGGGTCTCCAACCACATCGCCCAAAAATCCCTTTAAAGCCCCAATACCGTTAGTCGCCTTTTACGTACACCCACCGGAAGAAATGGGGTAGTGCTATTCTAAACCGGCACTACACAGCAGAATGCAACGAACAAAATCATCATGAAACAAACAGGGTAACTCTATATTTTTTTATTTAGTTCTTGAAAAGTTGCAGTCATAATTTAACGAATATCTCAGAGGTCCTCTCTTTTCTTTCTATGAAGCTGTAAAAAGACGAAATATATATTATTAAAAGCCTATGTTAAGATCTGAGCACTGCTAGCCTTGAGGTTGGATTGAAGATGAACCGGTCAAAAACCCAACTAATGACCAATAGCGCAAAGCGTAAGGTAGTGGTCGATGGGCAGGAAATACAATACGTCGAAGAGTACATCTACTTGGGCCAGATAGTGTCCTACGCAAACAGACAGGACAAAGAAATCGAACGACGCGTTTCGAACGCCTGGAAGAGCTACTGGTCCATGAAGAAGCTGATGAAGGCTAACCTTCCGTTAACCCTGAAGCGCAAACTTGTCGACATGTGCATCCTGCCAATCCTAACTTACGGCGCACAAACATGGTCATTGACCGAACGTCAAAAGTCCAAACTTAAGGTTTGCCAGCGAGCAATAGAGCGCAGTATTCTGGGTGTCAAACGCACAGATCGCATTCGAAACACCACACTGCGCTCAAAAACTGGGATCGCTGATGTAGGAGTTCAGACTGCCAAACTCAAGTGGACCTGGGCTGGACACGTCTGTCGAATGCATCCGGAAAAATGGGCTAAAACAGCCACTGAATGGGTGCCTACAGATGGTCACCGGCGAAGGGGAAGGCCTAGGAGGAGATGGAGGGACGACCTGGACAGGTTTGATCCAGGCTGATAAATAAATACATTTCAAACGCCAATTTCCATACGCCTACAATTTTTTTTGGAGTTATAACCGTAAGTATACAGCTATTCCCAGTAGACTTACTGGATAGTCTTACCAGTAGAACTAATGGGATTTTATTCCCAATAGTCTTACCGAAAGTAGGACATTGTCTATGGCGTATTTTTCCCATTAGTCTTTTAGACATAGACAATACCTTATTAACAAATTTACTATTGCTTTTAATATTTAATACATACAACGCATACAACACTTTTTTTTAATTTTCAGTTTTCCTGATTTATTTATACGGATAGTACATTTTAGACATGTTTTTTTTCTATTATTTTGATATATGAGAAGCTATAACGTTTATAAAGTTTTTTAGAAATTATAACTTGAGCCGCTTAAAAAAACCAGGAACGCATAAACTACAAGTTGTTATGACTAAAAAACTTGAAAATCTGTACAAATATTTTTCCAATGCTCTTACCTATTTTTGTGTCTGCTGTCTCTTTGTCCGGAGGTCGACGTGATATTTTTCATGAATCAGGTTATTAATAGGTTTGTTGTTGTTGGTTTGTTTGTTTGCGTAGGTCTCCCATAAGTTTGATCGACGACTTGGTCAAAATTTTTGGGCAGCACAGAACCGTTTTTTATTATGGAGATCTTTCGGAAAAGCCTTTCTCCACCTGTGGACGTCTTTTGGTTGATTCTTCTATAATTCTGATTTTGATAAACTCCAACTGATAGTTTTGTATAAAACCAACAAGCTTTTTTATTCACGCTGTTTTTATGTGTATTTTACCTTTTGACGACTGTATTTTGGGAAAAAAATTAGTACAACCACAAACCCATTCCCATGTATATTGCAAATTATTTAGTTTAATGGCAAATACACCTCGATATTTTATAATCGATCGAATTTTATAAATAATCGATATTATCGATTCGATACTATACAGCGTGTTAGTTTGACGGCGATTGTTACTTCAATATTAATTCGTATATTAAAGTTTAATGCTTAATATCCACCATATGAAATAAACAAAAAGATTAAAACCGCTTTAGCAGAAAAACTTACTTTCTCCATCAGATGGAAAACTGTGGTTATCTACACTAGCCTAGCGCACACACTCCTACCCGTATAATGTCTCACCCACACAGAGAACAGCGGGCGCGTCATGTGACCATCTAGTCTTGCGCACACTTGCTCGTGACCGTATAAACCGCACTATGACAGCAATGCAAAATTTCTTTGAATTTCGCGACTATGTTTGATTTTTCTTTGAACTTATCGCCGCGCCTGGTGAGGCTGTGGTCTTAGTCGCCTCGTATTTCAATCCAGTATTAAATATGGGGTAGTGTAATTCAAACATTTTCAAGTAAAACGATTGATGGATGTAAACAAAGCTAGAGAGGTTTGCCAGGATCGTACGAAGTGGCGATCGATAGTCTCTGCCTACCCCAATGGGAACTAATGGCGTGAGAATATGTATGTAAAAAATCTATCTCTATTAATTAACACCGACGATTATAACAAAACTGTCGTCCTAAATAATCAACTACCGCTATTTTTGTTTTACTTTACATCTCTGCCTCCCCAAAGGGTAGTAACGGCGTGAGTATGTATGTAATGTATGTACTTCATGAGCGTAAGATAATAAAGTTAAAAACAAATAGAGACCCTCGAAACGATGCATTTACGTGGCATAAAATAAAGTGCGCAAGAGATACCTATTCATTCATTAACCGACATCGAAATTGGAGGAGTTCTTGGTGTTTACTAAACTCTCTCGGGGCTAAAGGGCTCTAAACGGGTGTATCTGTACTCTATCACAGTTAACTAAAGAATACGAATAAAAATAACTCACCCCGTTTTGATTGGCAGTGGCAGATCCGGGCTATCACCTTTATTTGCGCAAAACGCAGAACATTTTGAGAATTAACATTATAAAACACCAACACTGAACTTTGCTGGTTCGTGTACGCCATATTTACTCAACACAATCACAACACAAGATACTAAAACTGAACTCACACTCCGAAAATTAATGCGAAAAATCAAAGTGACATCCAATCATAAGCGGCACAAACACAATGAGCTACAAACAACTAACTTAGTACTAATACTGTTCCTTTGATGTAATGCCGACAAGCCCGCCCGACTTGTTGATACATGCAGATTTTGAATTTCGCGGCGATCGATGTTTACGAATTATGAATTGTTCTCTGAACATACTGCCGCATTCCAACGCAGTATTAACTATGGGGTAGTGTTATTCAAATTTATCATGTCAAATAATAACATGTAAAAAATAAGAAGATATTAGAAGCTAAGTTCGATTGATTACTTTACTGGCCTTGATTTGATTTGGCCGCCGGTTAAAGGTCACGGGGCGGGTCGCAGCTGTCAGCTGAGTTGCCCGCCTTGTCATCGCGTTTCACGCATACATTGAGCGTGTTGGTGTCAATAGTACTACTTTCTTAGTGCAAATTTTAACAAAATTTGAAAAAAAATAAGTGTGTTTTTTTTCAACGAATTCTGCCTCTATACGTGATAATTAATCATACTTTTCAAGGAAAACAGTCATTACAATTACACCCTGTATAAATATTATGTGACAGGAAATCAGCCAAAAAAAATATTCGATTTCATATCATACATCCAAATTCACTAACGAGGTATGTCTATTCATCTTTTTTGGGCTAGATAAAAGTTGAAAACTTTAGATGCACCAAAAAGTTTTGATTGGTTGGTAAGACTACTGGGAATTATTTTCCCAATAGTCTTACTAGTAAGTCTATTGGGACAAAAAATCCCAATTGCCCTACTGGTAAGACTATCGAGTAGGACTACTGGTAATAGCCGCGTAAGTATAGGCGAAGTAAATATATAGCCATGTAGTGTCGGCTTGGAATTAGAGTGTCGGGGGCTTGTGGGTTTGATCCCACTGCAGCGCGCTGGTGTCGAAAATTTTATTTCCTTTTTTTTATTAAACATAATCACTTTTTTGAAACTAGTTAGTACATTGAATGAGACATTTTAAGTAGTAATAAAATTTTATTCTATGGTTAACTTATTGCATTTTACAATCATTGGGCATGGTCTTCGGATCTGGTAAGTCTTTGACAGGCTTCACTTTCTTCAACTCTTCATACCATTCTTTTTCAAAATCCATTAGTAACTGGGGCTTCTTATACTGAAATGAAATATATATTATTACTAGTGGTCCACCCCGGCTTCGCACGGATGGTGTTAAATATTTTTACTGTTTACCCTCTACAGTATTTAGCGTAATGATAGGTATATATCCTATGTCCTTTTCCTGGTTCTAAGCTACCTCTTCAACAATTTTCAGCCAGATCGGTTCATCTGTTCTCGAGTTATAAATAGTGTAACTAACACGACTTTCTTTTATATATTAGATTTGTAATGTGTAGTTAAAATGTTTGAAAAAAAACTTGTAAAGTAGCCACAGAGTTTGACAGTATTCACGCCGTATAATACAAAAGACATCATGAACCTCATCTAATCTAGTAATCAGTTCACTCAACACTGCAATCAGCGGGCAAACCAATAACTACTTTGTAAGCAATAGGTACTATGAAAAGAAAATAACCCCGCCATGTGCGCTTGTTGAATTTTTCTTCCCTCAGTGTACACAACCATTAAACATATGATCCACACAAAATGACAATGTAATCTATAATTTAAGTGATAATGATCATAGCATCATAAATTAAAATTATTAACTGGGGTTTTAATAATTGTGGTGGCAAAAAAGGATAATCCCATTTTTAAAACCGAAATGTATTTTTTAATATGAGCAGTTAGAGAAAAACTATACAAAGAGATTTAGTTGCAATGGAGTCATATACCTCAGTAGAGCGCGCATTTATTTTGATAGATAACTATATATTTTTTATATCAAAATAGTCATTACGGACCCACCGTACCACCGGCCGTACACCTGGTGGTATGGTGGGACTTGACCATACCACCGTAGAGATGTAGGAATTAATAATATCAGTTTTATTTATAGTTCCCATACTATAAATAAACTGATACAAATCATAGATAAATTTATTAATTATTTCAAGTGTCGTTTCTATTGCTTACAAAAAATGCACTCCACAAATATAGGAGAGTAAATTAAATCAGAAAGTCAGAGCCTGAAGCGGATGGACAAATTTATTAATTATATAGAAAGTTTTTGGTTTAAAGTACATACTCCCGAAGTATTCAGCGTTTACGGCGAAAGACATCGGACGAATAACATTTTAGAGTCATTTCATTCAAAATTAAACAAGTTATTTAACAAGAATACAGTAACACTAATGAGATTGTTAAATGTACTACAAAATATTCATAAGAGAAAAGTCACTCCATGGAAACGTAGAGAAGCACAAATTATTAATGACGATTTTATTATGGAAGTCCAAATGGAACTAGTGCACAATGTTATAACAGTAGGACATGCATTGCACAAATTAAGAACATAGTTTCAGTTTGTTAACGGTGAGGGAAAACATCGTGAGGAAACCCACATAGTCGAGTTGTACTTAGCCATGTGACAGTGTATTCGTACGGTGGCGCTGTCACGTGATGTAAAGAATAACCTCTGCCAACTCCTTCGGGGATATACGGCGTGATCATTTGAGTTTAAGTTTTAAAATAGTAAGGTATTACAAATTAGTGAAAACTGCAAAATAGTATATTTTTGTATATAAAACCAGTTTAGCTTCTTTATTTTGTTAAAGCTGCATTTATATTTATGCTACCCTGGTACTTAAAGTGTAAAAAATAGCAAAAATTTATTAAAAATTCTAAGTTATTTTAACTCTTGATGTTTTTGTACCGACGAAAATTTTACAAGTACAAACCCATTTATATATATATATTATATAGATAAAAATAGTTGGTCGGTGAGGAATACTTCCCTTAATGGTATTAATATTTTTCATTTCCATCACTAATACGGTGGTATGGTTAAGTCCCACCATACCACCAGTGGTATAGCCGGTGGTACGGTGGGTCCGTAATGAAAATAGTGAGCCAATTACTTCACTCACAGTCACAGTTAAATTTGTGTGACGAATTTTTTGTTCAGTGCAAAAATTATTATAGAAAAGGGGTTCAAACATTTGAAGCTACAGGATCAGCGGTGGAAAACTTTGGTTTCTCACCACGAGAATAAAGAGATATCCAAAAAGAATAAAAGTCGATAAGGTCTTAATTTTTTTATAGTCATAAATCAAGTCCGAAAATCCCATTTAGTTTTTAAGAAGGTTTGGACTTATTTGTTTGCAAAATTTACTAAGTGCACGATTTAAATCCCAATAAATGAAGAGTGATAAATCTTTGCTCATGAAGTGTTGAAGATAGAAAAATATCATAAACAAGATCTTGCTTAGTTGCGAGGTTAATGTACAGTTGAATAGTAACGTGAATAAACAGAATAGGCTATTTGACAACGTTTTGAAAACTATCTTACGGTGTTTATTTGTTTATAAGGAGCCCTAAAATAATACTATTCTGTCTTTATTTTAGCTATTTTATTAAAAAATCGCAAAAGAAAATGTAATATTCAAATGTGCCGAGAAAACGCGACTTTAAGTAATATGGCGGCTGTGGCACGTAGTGACGTTAATTCCACATTATACACCAATAAGCGAAGTGATACACAGTCTGTTTATGCACTATCTACGTCATTATAGAAATAGCCAATTACGGTCGTTTTTAGTCACGTGACAGTTGCATCAAAAAATCCCATTATAGAAGACGGATTTTGGTAAAACAATGGAATATTTGTACCTCGCATTATTATAAATCGGTCTAAGAAAGAAATATTAAGACTGATGAAATAAAAGAAATGTATATTCATATAACAGTCAAATAGCCTATTGTCGCTATGAGCCTGAAGTTTAACCACGTCACAAGCATTGCATTCACTTAACAGCCCTAGGTTCACAGTATCGGCAACTGTGACATCTTGGTCATAATACCCTCGTTTTGACAATGGCAGAAGTCAGACAATCACTGTTGACAATGGCAGAAGTCAGACAATCACTGTTGACAATAACCGATATTGTGAAATTATTTGTAGTTTTTTGTGACTAACTTTTTGTGACTGGTTGGCAGATTTCACACTAATGACAGGTTTATTAAAAACCTGAATCATTCCTTCCAAGGGCAAGACGAAAATAAAGGGTAGAATTAAAGTCTTAAGGTGTCCAGACTTAACATCACTCGATTATTTTTTGAGGTTAACAAAGATGAGCCAACATTATTACCAAGTGGAAACATTAGAATGCTAATGAAATAGCGATAACAACGAGCCTTTTTGTAATATATCGTTTGTAACTATGTACTTTAAATCATTACAAGAATAAATAAAACATATTTTTTTTCTGTTGAGGTTTTAAATACTAACAAGCTTTTTGGATTACTATTATTTGATGATTAATTTCTTTTACGAGCGCATAGCCACAACCGTAATCTGCTGGTATATTTAAATGATGTGGTATGATTACGGGGTGAAATATTTTTCAAATACTTACCAATATAACTAGTGTATTAAACTTATGTGAAGATTGTATATTAGCTTGTTCAGCTGGTAGATTAAATCTAAGAAGTTCAGGTACTTCCAATTTCTTGTAGTATTTCTTATTAGTGGTACGAACAATGATACATTTATCTTCATTACTAGCACTGATGCAATACGTTTCAATAGGATAAGGTAGGTTTCGAATTCTCCATTCCAAGTTTATCTTCGTATTGCGGCGACTCACTATAGGCTGGAATAAACAAGAAATATAATGAAAAAGATATAAATATGTGCAATCTATAAGTTATACTTAAATTATATAAAAAAAAACAATACTTCATAAACAACATTCACAACAATTAACTATATAAAATTCACGTGTTACAGTGTTTGTCACCAAACTCCTCCGAAATAGCTGAACGAGTCAAATAAAATTTTGCATACTCATTCGGTAGTTCTGAGAATAGGTTTATACCAATTTCTTTACTTCTTCTAGTGCAAAGCGCAAAGCAAAGAATACTATAATTTCAGAACATAACATAACGCAACTTGATTGCACAGTGCATTCACGTGATAGGAGGCATCTGCTGCTGCTGTCACTGCTTAATGAATATATAAAATTTGTTTATTATAGAATTAATTCTGAGACAGTTGTAACAATAAATTATACTGAAAACTATTGAAACAATTTTTATACTTGTTGCTCTGTTCTGACGAGAACTGGTGTTCGGCAGCATGCCGGAAAAAGTGTCAGAGTTAGCGAGCGTGGGCAGCCAAAGTGATAGAGGCATGTCTCTAAGCACCGTCCATGGTATCCCCATTAATTGTATAGAGGGATATTACAGTGTGTAGTGTCGGATTGGAGGAGTTCGAGGCGACTAAAACATGGGGCTTTTTAACTGGGTGGGCGATGTGCCTGGAGATCAATCACCAAGGATACTTTATTCTACAATGTTTTTCCCAATTAAGTTTTAAAAGCAGCTGAAGAATGTAATTTTGAGGCTGTAACTAGCCCTTTATGGAGTTTAGAGCTGTGAGTATATGAATGTATGTAGAAGATATTTATTTAGAAAATCTGTCCCTGGACTCATCCTTTAATACACAATATTTAATTGCAATTCAGTCGTATGGATGGATCATTTTCATAATGATTTCGCTCAATTTTCATTATCTCATCTCATATCTCACAGCCCATATACGTCCCCACCAAGGGGCTCGAGCCTACCCTGTTTAGGGCCATTTGTAATATGTCCTGTCTATGTATATATAAATTTAAAGTCTAGAACAAGTATGTAGTGATTATGAACTTTCATGAGGATTATAGAATTGGAAAAATCTCTTCAAGATATAACATTAAAGTATCATATTAAAAGCCACTTAGAGATGCAAAGCTACATAGAAGGTTTAGAAGAAATATAGAGTTAAGTAATGAAAATATCAAAACAGTAGAAACGCTATCTGGTTTTTGCAATAAGTGTGAAAATGTAAGTACTGTCATAAATGATGTATCTCCTGAGATTAGAAATAATATGGTTCAGCCCACTTTTGCTTACAATAGAGTTGTGTCAACTCAGAGGACTTTAGACTTCTCCGATTCTCTTGGTGTCAACATTGGCCATCATTTAAACAAAGAATTAGACCAATGTATCTTAAATACTTGTATGCCCGGAGCAAGTTACTCACAAATAATAAATTCTATTTTTAAAGCACAATATGACTCCAACACTACTTTAGTTATTTTAATTAGTTCAAGTAACATGGTAAATCCAAGTGCCTTGAAGAAATCATTATATATATCAAAATAATTATAAGTGACTTCCTATATTCCAAGCATTTTAGCTATAAGGTTAATACTAGGATTTTAAATTAAATATGTTACTATATAATTAGACCTAGGGATATAGGCAAAAAATTGTTAATTTTAATATAAATAATTATATTAAGAAACCATTAATGACTAAAAGTACCTTGAAAGTAGCAGAACATTCTAAAAAACGTCTAGCTATGTTACTAGCTAGTAATATTATATACAATAATGTTATTAATTTGAATAACAAAACAATTTCAACTGACTTGGATGCAGTTATTAGTAGTACATGTACTAATGTATCTGCAAATTTAGCTTTAAACTAGGTAGTAACACAAAGGAAAAGGCATACATTTCACTAGTTCATCAGAACATACAGAGCCTTTCCTGCAAACTATTAGAGTTAGAGTTATTCATTAATAAGTACAATGCCAAAATACTTTCTTTAACAGAACACTGGTTAAAAGCAGAACAAATGAAGTTTAAGAATTCTTTATTACACAGTGGGCAGTTGTTTTAACAGAGAGTTCATAATGTGTGGTCCATAGTCCATGTAGTATGCTACTATTATATGTAGACATTAAATTTAAAGAAAGAAAAGACATCTGTAGACTCTCTGTTGAACAACAGGTAGAAATGTCATGCATTGAAATGAGCAAGTATATAACTTTGTGTGTATCTCCCACCCAAAGGTAACTATGACATCTTTGAAGCAGCGATGGAAGATTCCGTTCCGTCTATTTATATTATGGAAATGTGTAAATTTGTCAGAAATAACAAAGAACTGTACAAGAATCGCGATGAATCTCAGACGTATTACTCACTTCGGCATAGAAATAAACTGACCCTTCCAATTTCAAAATTAACTCTACACACGTCTAGCCCATTCGTCATGTCAATTAAAATATATAACCATCTTCCAAACTCGTTAAAAAATATAGAACCATATGCAAAATTTTCAACAAAACTAAATTTTTTCTTGATCAGTAAGTGCTATTACAGCATAACAGAGTACTTAGAAGAAATTTGGGATGAAAGAGTGCTAGAAACGGCCAATATTACATGAAAATGTATATGCTCTAAAATTGTGCTTGTGTATGTATTTGTTTTGTGTGTGTTTGTGTGAGAATGAAAGTTATAATTTCTTCTATTGAATTTCCTCCTCCTCTCCTATTTAGTTTAATTGTAAAATAACTTAGATATAAGAAATTGCTGTGCCCCACCGGGTCTTCAATGTAGAACTGTTATAAATTATGAAATAAGAACTGTTATACTCATTGATGAATGCAATAAACGATTGATTTGATTTGATTTGAAAGATGCTTTGGGGATGGCTTCCCGCAGCTCCAGAGAGGTTGTAGTTTGTGGGGATTTCAATGTTGACTTGTTGGGTGAGGGTCTAGTAAAGGAGAGAATATTAACATTTTTCAATCATTTAATCTTCTAAATTTATTTAATGAGCCAACCCGAGATACCTCAAATTTCTGCAACATGTTTAGATGATATTTATTGCAATTGTGATTACTCCGGTCACTTCCTTTACCTAAATAACATTTATAGAGGAAAGTCTTAAACTTCAACCAAGATTTTATTATTTATGTCATAAATTATTCAAAGTATTCAAAAAAGTTTGTGGTGAAGCTAAATCTCGATGCATAAAACATAAAATTAAGAATTCTTCTAACAAGAGTAATACTGTCTGGAAAATAATTAAAGTCTACTAAAAACTGGAAAACTAAAGTCCCCACATGATCTCAATTTATTATTAGATAATGAACTGATACAGTCAAGTACTGATACAATCACAAATTAAATTCATGTCCCTAAAAAGCTCTTGAGTTGTTGGAACAAAATGTAATCAAAACAACAGCACAGTTTTCTTTCAAGTATGTTGACAGTAATGATATAATTAAAATTTTAAAAACTATTAATCTTAAAAAAAACCGAAGACAAACCCGGAATGTCAGTTTTCGTCATAAACAGAATAATAAATATAATCGCTCCCCATTTAACGATACTTTTTAATAAATGTATAGATATAGGAGAAATTCCAGACTGTATGAAGTTAAGTAGGCTCATCCCACTACATAAATCAGGACATAGTCAGGACTTTACCAATTATAGGCCTATTTCTATTTTACCAGTTCTCAGTAAAATTTTTGAGAAAATCATGTCCAACCAAATGCTTTCATATTTCAACAAACATAAAATATTCCATGACAAGCAATATGGTTTCACCAAAGGTAGGTCTACTGTAGATGCAGGAGTTACACTAATGAAACATATTTTTTATTCATGGGAAAACTCCCGGGATGCGTTAGGTATATTTTGTGACCTCACAAAAGCTTTTGATTGTGTAAAAAAAGAAATAACGTTGATTAAACTTAAATATTACGGTTTTGACGAGCAAGCACTGAAATTAATGGCATCATATCTTAATAAAATAACTTTAAAGGTTGATATTAATAGAACCACGTCGGAAGGATCGGAAATAGAGATGGGCGTTCCTCAAGGTTCTATACTTGGCCCATTAATATTTCTGATTTACATTAATGATTTACCATTTATGGTACAAAAGTATTCTGAGATAGTTATGTTTGCAGATGACACATCTTTAATATTTAATGTAGCGAGATCCTCTACATCTCAATCAAGCTATCTCACTGGTATTGCATTGGTTTACTGTAAATAACCTGGTTCTGAATGCCAAAAAAACTAAATGTATTAAATTTACTTTACCGAATGTTAGGCAAGTTGATAACAATATTGTTATTGATAGTAAAAAGTAGAATTAGTGAAAGAGACAAAATTCATAGGGATAATAATCGATTCTAAGTTGCAATGGGGACCCTATATACTAACACTTTCTAAAAGGCTGAGCTCAGCAGCGTATGCCGTGCGTAAGATTAGAGAAATAGCAGACATAGAAACTGCTCGCATTGTGTATTTCAGTTATTTTCATAGTATTATGTCGTACGATATTTTAATATGGGGTAAAGCGGCTGATGTTCATAAAGTTTTTGTCTTACAAAAGCGAGCTATCTGATCTATTTACATGTTGAGGTCGAGGTATTCGTAGCGCGAAAAATTTAAAGATATTGGTATTTTAACTGTCCCTTGCCAATACATATTTGAGAATTTAATGTATGCCAAAAAGAATATAGGCCAATTTAGTAAAGTTCTGTGCCTAGCCTAGCATACTGTTAACACTCGTAATACTACTTAACGTACCAAAGTGGAGACTTAATAAAGTAAGTAACTCCTTTATGGGACTATCCCTCCAAATGTTCAACAAACTTCATTCTGACATGTTGGAATTGCCTGTGGCTTCTTTTAAAATGGCAATTAAAGCAATGCTTTTAAAGAAATCTTACTACAGTGTTAAAGATTTTTTAAACCACAAGGACCCAACGCGTACATGACCGTGTAAGCTATAAATCTTCCCTCGTTATTCCCAGGAATAATTGTCCGGTAAGGATTTTTCTTCTCACGTTATGTGATTGGTTTTTTGTGATGGACAATTTATTTTTATTATGTAAATCTAGCGTTTGGTTTTGTCGCATAGAAAATATTTTATAGAGTAAAAACTTGTTAATAAACTGAAATTGTACAAACCATGTTTAGAAAAAAAAAAATGTGAAGCAATGGACTATTAATGATAAATTTAAAAAATTTGACGTTCAAAAAATGTTAGTTTTTAACTTAATTTTGAAAAATAAACTTTTTGACTTTTATGATAGAATACATGATCAATGGTTCATTCATGATCATGATTCATGATTAATTGTATTATTATTTTTTAAGAATTCATGAAAATTTTATGTGTAAATGAACACAATAGGCTATTTGACTGTAATAAAAATATACATTTCTTTTATTTCATTAGTCTTAATATTTCTTTTTTGGATCAATATGTAATAATGCGAGATAATAATATTGCATAATTTCACTAAAATCCGTCTTCTAAAATAAGTATTTTTGATGCAACTGCCACGTGACTAAAAACGACCGTAATTGGCTATTTCTATAATGACGTAGATAGTGCATAAACAGACTGTGTATCACTTCGCTTATTGGTGTATAATGTGGAATTAACGTCACTACGTGCCACAGCCGCCATATTACTTAAAGTCGCGTTTTCTCGGCACATTTGAATATTACATTTTCTTTTGCGATTTTTTAATAAAATAGCTAAAATAAAGACAGAATAGTATTATTTTAGGGCTCCTTATAAACAAATAAACACCGTAAGATAGTTTTCAAAACTTGGTCAAATAGCCTATTGTATGTTATATGTAATATGTTATAAGTGGTTTAAGGACCATCTGTATTTACCTGTGTTTTCTTTCTGTGATATTTTTATCTATATCTATTCTTTCAAAGTTGGTTGGCTTTAAATAAATAAATGGTAAGAAAATAAAAAAGTTTGTATTCCTGATAATTTTGTTTAGTAGGGACGGAAAGACATCAAAACATACATACATTTACTCACGACTATAAATCCCATAAAGGGGTAGCCAGAGCTTCAGAGCTGGAAACTCCTCAGCCACATTTGGAAGTTGATAAAGGGGCAAGATGGTAGAATTAAGGTTTCGTTGGTGATGGGTTTCCAACTGCATCGCCTGAAAACCACTTAAAAAAGCCCCATACCCTTAGTTGCCTCTTACAACACGGGTAGAAAGGGGTAGTGACATTCAAAGCCGGCACTACACGGACTAAGACATCAAAAGAAGAGTGAAAGAGGGTTTAGCGGTAAATGGAGCAATGAATAGCCTAATGACCAGTCATAGGTGTCTGAAAAGGGCCAAATGACTGTGCATGATGCTGTTCTTGTTCCTGTTCCCCATCACTGGTCTGAAATTCAAATTATGGCAAATTTGTGGAGATTATTGGGTGTCCTCAATATAATGATGTATTATTGGGGTTTTTATAAGCAGGTATTAATAATTAGCTGTGTAGTGTCGTCGTTGTGGAATAGCACTACCCCATTTCTTCCGGTAGGTTTACGTAAGAGGCGACTAACAGACTTGGGGCTTTTTAAGGAAGTTGGAGACCCATCACCAATAACCTTTATTCTACCATCTTTTCCCCACTTAACTTCCAAAAGTTGCTGAGGTGTTTCAATTTTTTCAGCCCTGGCTACCCCTTATAGGGATTTATAGCCGTGAGTATATGTATGTATGTATTAATAATTGCATTCCAGCCCATTTGCTACTTGAATACTAGTTCTAGATCAATAGCCACCTTCACATATAATAAGACTTCTCACTGTGAACCATGATTTATATAGATAGATCTCATATACACCCTACTTAGGGACTCAAACCTACTCATTATAAGTTGATTTGGCCACAGTTAGGATTACCATATGACAGGCGTTTGTCGCATTTGACAGGCATTTTTAGGTTAAGACAGGCGTGCGGCCGGCATTGGTCAGAGACAGGCATTTTCAAATCTCGCGCGGGCGGGGGTACTGTTATATGTTTCCGGTGGATGTTTTTACAGAAAGAAATGAAAAGTTATTCAAGTTCTGATTTGGCTACATCTGTAAAATTTCTATCTAAGTTGAATATCAGTATTGACGACGTGAATCTATTTGATGAATACGAAGTTCTGAAAGAATATTGTAGAAGTTCAGATGACATATTTTTTTCAGACGTTTTGCTTTAGACAGGTATTTTTCTGAAAAATCTGGCATTTTAGGTACCATACACAGGCATCCCTCTATTTACATATGGTAGCCCTAGCCACAGTTCACTAGACTGGCCAAGTGCCGTAAGGGAGCTAATTGCAGAAGTAGTTAAAGCAGAGAACAGCAAGCAGACTTAAAATTTTGATCAGGAGTGACTAGCACTAAGAGGGCTTATTCTTAAAATTCCCCCTTAGATGAATTGATGGATTGTGTCATATCAATATCATGGGGAGAAGTGTCCAGTTTTGAGGTTAGGGTTTTAGAAGTCTCATGACATGACTTTTCACAATAAGACCTTAAATTGGTTGTTTAACTTAATATTTTGTAGTGTTTTACTCACCTGATCTTTACTTTCTATGATTTCAGGTGCCTCTATGTCAGGTGTAGCATCCGGCATGGGGTCACCTATTTCCACAAACCATTTTCCTTCCCCTCCTAATTTGCCTTTCTGTTTCCATGCCCTCCTTAATAGAACTTGGGTGTCTATATTATACTCTTCAACCATTTCCCTTTCATCATTGAATTTGTAATGAACTTTTTTAATTTTATCACAATTCATACAAGTTTTTTCGGCGTTTGAAATGTCTTTGTACCAAGCTGTATTTCGGTGCATGGTTTCTTCGTTTATGGATATGCGCTTAGTTTTTTTCTCAACACAATCAATTGAAGGGTCTCCGCTGTATTCTTCGATTAAACATTTTCTTTTCATTGTTTATTTATTGCTATGGAAACGTCATAACAAAGTAAACCATAGACAAGAAAAAATAATCTAATCTCAACTCAACACTCTGAACCACAGACATCTCAGAACAAGAACTGCATAATTTTAATGTTTTTGTCATGAAAACCTTATATGGGGTTTATTAAAATACTAGCAGCCCGTCCCGGCTTCGCTCGGGCATGAATTATCATTAACATTTTGTTTTTTATTTTATTACATGTATTATTATTTTAATATATTTTTTTTAAGTTTTAAGCTATGTTATATTTTTTGCTGTGTAGTGTCGGCTTAGAATAGCACTACCCCATTTCTTCCGGTGGGTGTACGTAAGAGGCGACTAACGGTTTTGGGGCTTTTTAGGGATTTTTGGGCGATGCGGTTGGTGACCCATCACCAACAACCTTTATTTCACCATCTTTTCCCCACATAACTTCCAATGTATAAAACCGAAGACATAACAGGAATGTCAGTTTTCGTCATAAACAGAATAATAAATATAATCGCTCCCCCTCGACACTACACAGCAGACTTCCAAAAGTGGCTGAGGAATTTCTGATTCCTTAGCTCTGGCTACCCCTTCTAGGGATTTATAGCCGTGAGTATATGTATGTATGTATGTTATATTTTTTTGTATTTATATTTAGATATATTTTTTTTTTCATAATGAGTAATTACATCAAAAGCCATTCAATTTATAGAGTTAGAGCTTCCCTGTAAACAATATTTGACGTTGTTGTATTTTGGGGCAGCAAAATAAATTGATGTTCAAGAGCTCCCACCCGCGACAGGCCAACGTACAGTTGAGCGTGAGTAAAACAATTCTTGCGCAGGTCAATCCCTACTAATTTGAAGGTTTGGCCTTGGAACTTATTAATTTTATTAAAGCAAAAGATGTTTTAACCGGAAATTGTAGCCGTTTAAATGGAATTGGCAGATCAGTTGGGATCATCGGTATCCTCGGTATATGAGCTAATTGACCGGCTGCTGGGCCAGTGATAATAGTCGCTACAATTAAATTTTGCTTTAACTCTTTGATAAGCAGCCCCCCGTACCCCTTCGTGACGCCTGCAACAACTTACTATGCATAGCTAATCGAGCGGAGTTTTATCTATTTTTTTAATTCGAGATAACTTTCGAATGGAATGTTCGAATTGAATAATTCAAAAAGTAATATAAGGGTATTGAAGTAGTCTGAAATAATATATACGTTTTTCATAAGGATTAGACAGGTACAAATAAAGAGCCTTTTCTAAAGCAGGATTTTAATTTAATTTTTAAATAATTTTATATAATGACGCTTGTTGTGAGATAACTATAATAGTTAGAGACATGCTGTCGGGGCATTTTTTTTAGATAATGATGTGTTCTATAAAATTGTAGTACATAATTTTATTCTATTGTCAGTAGTTTTCGCAGCGCACGCGATGTAAGGATTTTTTTTGGTATTTCTTTAACACCTTGGGTTACATTTTTGAAGTTTACGTAAGGATCCCTAATTTTTTTGAAAATGAAATATAGCCTATGTCACTCGGGAATAGTGTAGCATTAAAACAGTGAAAGAATTTTTTAAATCCGTCCAGTAGTTTTGGAGCCTATTCAATTCAAACAAACAAACAAAAAATCAAACCTTTCCTCTTTATAATATTAGTATAGAAAAGATAAATAAAGGAACGAAACCCCGCCGGTGTCGAAATTTTTCTTTCCTTTATTTTTCTTTTATTTATTGAGAACTAAAGCAGTTTTGCGAGATTTTTACGAGCAGTTTTAGAGCCTGCGCATACGCAGCAACTTTTGTTCCCGCAATTATTTTGTCTCTTTCATCATGCCTTCGGCTTAGTATGAAGGTGTGCACACAAAGCGACGCGACTTCCGGAAGATCTTCATACAAAAAAACAAAGAGACAAAATAGTTGCGGAAACAAACATTGCTCGTGTGCGCCCTCTCTTATGTTGATCCGTGTCATCACGTGTAGACATCAAAAACAATAGTTCTAATCCAAGTTTGCTTATTGTGATGATTTGTGATGAACCACAGACATCTCAGAACAAGAACTGCATAATTTTAATGTTTTTGTCATGAAAACCTTATATGGGGTTTATCCATACTATCCATCCATATCCATACTAATATTATAAATCGGAAAGTGAGTTTGTTTGTTTGTTTATTTGTGGCGCTTTCACGCCGCAACTACTTAACCGATTGCTTTGAAATTTTGCAGACATATAGTTAGAAGTCCAGATTAAATTATAGAGCACTTTTATCCCGGAAAAATGATATTCCCGAGGGATAACAAAAATATTGTTTGCTTGCGCTGTTTGTCGTAACAAGGTAATATTTAGTTCTCGAGGAATGCAAGAGATGGCGCTGGGTATTTTTTAAAACGTGGTAACGATGTATTTTTAAGATACATAAGAAGTGGGTTGATATCTTACGCTTTAACCAGCGGCAGCGGCCGGAAACTTTCCGACATCCTCACTTTGTCACAACCAATAGATGGCGCTGTCTGAACTTTCTACATCGCGGTATAATTTCTTCTTTATTCGAGTATATAAACCCAGAATCAGATACAACAACAATAAGGTCTTATTACATAAAAATTATCTTTTCTAAAAATGACTGAAATGTATTTATTATTTGACATATTATGTTATATGTCCATGTAATAGATCATCATTAATTTACTTGCACTTTTCGTTTCGAGTCACTTACTTTACTTAATGTACTTAGTTACTGGTATTGTGTGTGCTCTTTAGGTAATCCACCATTATATAATGTTAATGTTTGTATTGTAATATGCATTTTATAGATTTTAGGTTTTTCGCAGTAGGCTGAATAATAGTTAGTGCACTTTGTTCCTCGTATAGATTTTTATAGTTTAATTTTGTATATTTTTTGGTTCCTAATATTTTAGATTGAACTATGTTTGTTATAGATTTTAGGTTTTAGTTAGTAGTTATATAACAGTTAGTTTAGTGCTTTTTTCTAGGTGCTGTGCGAACGCGCAATATTAGCACCAAAAAATGAAACGGTCACTAAAATAAATGAAAATATTTTGAATGATGAAGTTATGGGAGAAAATACTGAATATTTGTCTGTAGACACAGTGATAGAAACAGAACGTAGTACGTCATGTCCTGTGGAGTTCTTAAATTCTTTGGATGTATCTGGGTGCCTTCTTATAAAATAAAACTAAAAGTAGGTGTTCCGGTGATGCTCATGCGCAATCTCGATGCCCCTAGACTGTGTAATGGTACCAGG
The DNA here is from genome assembly GCA_963576735.1 of Bedellia somnulentella. Taxonomy (NCBI): domain Eukaryota; kingdom Metazoa; phylum Arthropoda; class Insecta; order Lepidoptera; family Bedelliidae; genus Bedellia; species Bedellia somnulentella. The sequence goes on from OY755180.1 coordinate 9,197,680, forward strand.
CTGCGTGTCACTCAGCTTGGGCCGAACATTATTACAGCCACTATTTTAACTGGCGCAGCCAAGGGTGAAAGTGTACTCACACCTCGGATTTCGATTACTCCAAAAGACCTCCCATTTCAATTTAAAAGACTTAAATTTCCTATAAGGGTTTCATTTGCAATGACCATTAAGAGAGCACAAGGCCAAACTCTAAGGGTTGCTGGAGTACACTTAGAAAAGTATTGTTTTTCAGTGTCCATAATCTGCATGTTTTAGCTCCACAAGGGAAAACATTTAATATAGTGCACCATTCAGTTTTGGTTTAACAACTGAGCATATCCAGCGATACATCGCTCTTCTTAGAATTTTCTGTGGAAATGAGAAATTTTATACTTTATACCGCAATATAACCGAATTCCACGCGGGCGAAGGTATGGGCGGAAAATAAATTTGCCACCGCCGCATATTTAACTAGAACTATTATGAATCAATCGTTCTTGATTCGTATCTCAGGCGATTCAAGCATTTTGTAATATTTTTTTTTGTTTTGTTAGCTTTGAATAGCAATCTATGTATTATAATAGCAAGCACTATCCCTTCACTTCCGCGATTATTTTGTATGGAGATCCACCACTAACCATCCCCATCTTCCCGAGCAATCGCTGCAAGCTCTCCCGCTATCACCAGCGGTCAGTGGCGGCAGCACCGGATTGCCAAACTACTATTCGAATTTGTATTTGTACTCACTAAGATATTCTCATTTTGAACATAGAAACTTGGTACAAATTCTTATGAAAAATAAAAAAGGGTTTTTTTGGAACTCAACCCCTAAGAGGTTGATAGAGTAAATGAAAGTTAATGTAGAGATTTTTGTAATTGTTGTATCAGAAACATAAAACTTGGTGCGATTGAATTTATGAAATTCATCTATCAATTATTCATGAGTATGTATTAACGTCCATAAATTCCATAAAAGGGTAGCCACTGTTTCAGAGAAAGTAATTCTTCATCCAGTTTTGGAAATAGACTAGGGAAAACGTAGCTAAATAAAGGTAATTAGTGATGGGTCACCAACTGCATCGCCCAACAATCACTTGAAAAGCCTCAATCCATAACTATAATCCATACTAATATTATAAATCGGAAAGTGAGTTTGTTTGTTTGTTTATTTGTGCTTCTTTCACGCCGCAACTAGCGTTATGTAACTCACTCTTTTTATAATGAGTATGAGTGAGGGCCTCATTTTACCTTATGAGGTACTCGCGAGGTACCCCTCATTTGAGGCGTGGTAAATGAATGAAATAAACTGTATGATCGAGTCGATAGTGAGGCACGCGTAATTTTGCCGCTTTGCACTGAATGAAGCTGAATGAACATAAAAAATAAACTTAATTTAAATAAATTGAATAAAATTAAGATAAAATACAAATTTAGTAAATTGAAACTAACATTCTATAACTGCTTTATTAGTTTATTTTACTCACTTCGCCCCGTTTTCTTCAGCCCTTTAATATCATTAGGCTAATCTAAGGTAAAATTAAATGGGTATGTTCCGTACTGGAACAAATTAGTTTATAATTTTCTTTATTAGGTGTGCACAAGACAACAAAACATAGTTTACATACTTTTTAATTCACGTTAGAAATAGATTTATTTCATGTGGCTTATTTTCTCTAACACTACCTCGTTGATGCGGGAAACTGGCAACATTGACGTCTGACGTCTTACAACTACATCCGTTTCCGCAAGTTAGTCTCTCTTTCTCAACACGCCGATGTGAATGCACACGTTCGTATAAAAGTTACCAAATAAATTCCGAATCAAGTCTATTTCCCCAACAAAGTGATGAAAAAGGACTGAACCACATTTATCTATGGACCTATGGTGAAAAGTGGAAGCCTGTGCTGTGATTCATCAATAAACTCTCGAGAGTTCGAACGCCACCCCTGCCAGCCACGTGCCTGGTAAGTGTTTAAAGTTTAAATAAGTCACTCGCGGCTACATAAATTATTTTGGTCCTTCGAGCCGGATCCGATTTCATCTTTTGTTTTGTTGTCTTGTGTTGTGCAGTACTACGTACTCAGTAATTTCAAATTCATTTCAATCGTTTGACTCGCCATCTTTGTTACGCAAAATGGCCGAGAACGATCATGTTTGTGAACAAGACATATTCGAAAGGGACTTGATTCTCGAAGAACTTAGGCGTACATTACAGTTTGCAACTACCGATGAGCAGCAATTTCGTTCGCGAACTATAGACATTTCAGCTCATCAGAGAAAGTTTACGAAAGTCCAGTGTAAAATAGAAAAAATATTGTTTAAACATAAGTGCTTTGATAAAGATGAACAAATAACTATTCGGAATGAATTTAACGATTTGTATTATGGCATCTTAGCTCATCTTAACGACCTTAAGCAAAAGGAGGAACGTGTCCGTCGCTCAAGTCGTATTTTTCTTTCATCGTCTGAGGCTCCTCAGCAGTGTCATCACAGTAAAACTTTGCCTACTTTACCATTGCCCTCGTTTAGTGGCGATCCTACGGATTGGCCATCATACATTGATTTATTTAAGTCGTTAGTGCATAGCAACAGTGCCTACACGGATGCCGAGAAGCTTAGGTACTTAATACTTACTGTAAAGAACGAACCTTTTAATCTTATAAAATCCTTGCCGATTTCCGAAGATAATTACGCCATCGCTTTAGAAATATTAATTTCTCGTTATGAAAATAAGCGAGTCATCGCGTCAAAACATCTCGATCGAATTCTCGACATCGAAATTTGCAGTGATAAATCGGTTCATAGCCTGCGTCGGCTACTTAACGTCTACCAAGAAAATATTAAGGCACTTGAAGCTATGCAGTTTCCCGTGGGCCAATGGAATTTCATACTTTTAAACATTTTACTACGTAAAATTCCAGTTGGTACTAGGAAGTGTTTTGAAAGATCGCTAGTGAAACCATCTTCTATTCCCGATGTAAACACATTGATCACATTTCTTGAAAAAGAAATTTCCGCTGACGAAATCATAAACATTTCCGTTGGTGGGCAGTCCATTTCACAACAAAATACAAAAGTGGGTAGTTCGCTATCAAGCCGCACTATCACGCAGCAGCGATCATTCAATGCATTAGCTGCAAACAATGTCGGCCTTCCTACTCGTCAAACAGACGAAAATCAACGTAGTTACAACGTAATTAAGAAGCAAACTTGTATATGCTGTGAAGCTCAACATTCGTTGACAAAATGTTCGAAGTTTTTAAATCTTACACCTCACGCGAGGTACAATTTAATTCAAAATAAAAGTATTTGTTATAATTGTTTAAATGTAGGTCACAATGTTATCAATTGCAAATCGAGTTATGTGTGTCGCTCGTGTCACAAAAGGCATCACAGTTTAATTCATTTGTCTAATCAAGCCTCGCCGGTAGTCAGTGACTCCGCTGTTATCACCCTCCCCCCTGCCAAGGTAGACCCAGTACCACCAACTCAGTCCGAGTCGAATTCTGTTCATAATAATTGCGCTTCGAATTCCAATGCTCCTTCTATACTACGAACTAGCACGGTGCTACTATCGACCGCGCTCATCGATGTATGTGTTGGCTCATCTATACTATCGACCGTTAGGTGTGTTGTGGATTCGGGAAGCCAGGCTTCCTTTATAACTGAGTCGTGCGCGCAAAGGTTAGGTTTAAATCGTAAGAAAATAAACATTCCAGTATATGGTATTGGTGATAGCGAACCAGTTAAACCAAAGGGTGTAATTTCGTGTTTAGTCAAACCCAAGGGTAAACAAAACCCTATTATTCAAGTAGAAGCTTTAATTCTACCAAAGTTGATGTCTCACATGCCGAGCGTACCACTTCCCCAGAAAGGGTGGACACATTTAACTAATTTGACCTTAGCTGACCCCGATTTTCGTACTCCACAACCCGTGGAAATGTTGTTAGGAGCGGATATACTATCCCATGTGTTATTAGGTAATATCGTTTCCGGTTTGCCTGGTTCTCCGATCGCTGTAAACAGTGTATTCGGTTATTTATTATTGGGTAAATTAAACTTAGATCCCGTGGTTTCGACTCCACCCCATGTGTGTTTTAGCTCATTCGACAATGACAATTTGCAAAGGTTCTGGGAGCTGGAGTCCCTTCCTGAGAAACGGAGTTACACTCCTGATGAAGAGTTATGTGAATCCCTTTTTCAAAGGACGCATACTCGCGATGGTATTACCGGCCGCTACGTCGTTTCTCTTCCGTTTAAACCCGATGCTCCGCCCCTCGGCGAGTCGCGGCAGACAGCCCTCGCGAGGCTTCATAAGCTCGAGTATAGGCTCGAACGTAATCCAACCCTCAAACGTGACTACCACGCGTGTATCCAAGAATATTTAGATTTAAACCACATGGAGCCCGTGACTAGTGATGCCGCCCTGGGCGCACACTATTATATTCTGCACCACTGCGTGGTTAAAGAGTCCAGTGAGACCACACGTACCCGCGTAGTATTTGATGCAGGGTGTAAATCATCCAACGGAGTATCCCTGAATCAAGTGCTACTCACTGGACCCAAGCTTCATCCCGACATTGTGGATATCCTTCTTAAGTTTCGTATTCATCTCATAGGGTTCACATCAGATTGTAAACAAATGTATAGAAATATAGGTATGTGTAAAGATCATCTGGATTACCAACGTATCCTCTGGCGGAGTTCACCTGCGGAACCTGTACAGGATTTTCGTCTTCGTACAGTCACCTTCGGAGTTAGCTCGTCCCCGTTCCTCGCTCTGCGTACTATTCAACAGTTAGCTCATGATGAAAGTCACCGGTTCCCGTTGGCTGCACCTGTACTCTTGGAATCTATATTTGTAGATGACGTGGTCGCGGGGGCCAATTCCGAGTCCGATGCCCTAGCGTTACAGCGTGAGCTTATTGGTATTTGCTCCTCGGCTGGGTTTGAATTAAGAAAGTGGCACAGCAACTCGCCGGCGATACTTGCCGCGGTTGAGTCGTCATCTCCTCATGGTGGGCGGCAGGAAACCGTCTCCGTTGCACACCTCGAGAAGGATACACACACTAAAGTCCTAGGGTTACATTGGGATCCGCAAACTGATTGTTTTAAGTTTAACGTTCAGGTCAATTCTGAAAAATGCACTAAACGGGCAATCCTTTCTGAAATAGCTAGGATTTACGATCCGCTAGGATTTTTGTCCCCTCTGACCTTATACGCAAAACATTTAATTCAATTGCTATGGGTAGCTAATATTGGTTGGGACGAAACCCCACCTATTGATATTATTAATTCATGGAGACTTTTTATTCAAGAGCTACCGATAATAAAATGTATTTCTTTTCCGCGTCACATTTTAGATAATACTTGTACCGTACAGGTGCATGGATTCGCTGACGCGAGTGAAACCGCGTATGCCGGTTGTGTTTATATTCGCTTAACAAGTAGTGACGGAGAAATTTGTACTTACCTCGTTATAGCTAAAACTCGTGTGGCCCCTTTACGGGTTCGTCTAACAATACCCCGCCTTGAATTAATGGCTGCCTTATTATTATCAAAATTAATAGACAAAGTTATTTCAATCTACGACAATCGGGTCGATATGGATAACGTGTATGCATGGTCTGATGCGTCGATCGTGCTAGCTTGGTTACACCAACCACCTCATACTTGGAAGACCTTCGTCTCCAACCGCACCAGTGATATCTTGTCTGTTGTGCCCGCATCTCGTTGGCGCCATGTCCGCTCTGCTGACAACCCCGCGGACGTGGCCTCGCGCGGTGCACTGCCCCACGCGCTACGCGCACACCCCCTGTGGTATCACGGCCCAGCTTGGTTACAACGACCTTCTCATGCATGGCCGTCTTTCAATGAACAATTTGATACCAATGAAGAGAAGCGTATTGTTTCATCAAACGCGTCTACGACGATTAATACAGATATTGAGATTATACAGCGTTATTCTTCGCTAGGTAAATTAGTACGAATCACCGCTTGGATAATTCGTTTCTACAAAAAATGCAAACATTTAACTAACCACCACTCAGATTATATAACGGTTCCAGAATATAATGAATCCTTGAAAAAACTCGTTCTTTTAGTGCAACAATCGGTTTTTACCGAAGATATAAATAGGATTTCAAAAGGGAATTTGCCTTCTCAATCATTAAGGCGTATTACACCATTTCTTCATAGTGACGGTTTGTTACGAGTCGGTGGTAGGATTCATAAGTCACTCTTATCTTATGATAGTAAACATCAAATGATTTTACCAAAGAAACATACATTAACTAACCTAATCATAGATGATGCTCATGTGTGTTATCTACATGCCGGACCTCAGACCGTTCAGTACCTGCTCTCGCAAAAGTACTGGATAATCTCGTGTCGCGATATCGTGCGGCAACGTATACATCGCTGCGTTCGTTGCTTCAGCGCGCGTCCGACACCAGTGCAACCGCGCATGGGACCTCTCCCCGCTACTCGTCTGCGGCCCGCGCGACCATTTATTAAAACAGCTGTAGATTATACCGAGGCCCTTCTATTAGTGAAGGCACTGTTGTTATTGTACGCGACGACCACCTGCCGCCGCTGCAGTGGAAGCTGGCTCGCGTGCACGCGCTCCATCCCGGGACTGACAACGTCACCCGTGTGGTTACGCTCAAAATGAATAACAAATTTTTTAAGCGGCCAGTGGTTAAACTGTGTCCGTTACCTATTGAATAGAGTACTTTATACATATTTAAATCATAGTCATAGGTTAGGTTATATTTTCTTTTATTTTGTTAAAAGTTATATACTTTTAAGGTGAGCGGGTTTATGTTCCGTACTGGAACAAATTAGTTTATAATTTTCTTTATTAGGTGTGCACAAGACAACAAAACATAGTTTACATACTTTTTAATTCACGTTAGAAATAGATTTATTTCATGTGGCTTATTTTCTCTAACACTACCTCGTTGATGCGGGAAACTGGCAACATTGACGTCTGACGTCTTACAACTACATCCGTTTCCGCAAGTTAGTCTCTCTTTCTCAACACGCCGATGTGAATGCACACGTTCGTATAAAAGTTACCAAATAAATTCCGAATCAAGTCTATTTCCCCAACAAAGTGATGAAAAAGGACTGAACCACATTTATCTATGGACCTATGGTGAAAAGTGGAAGCCTGTGCTGTGATTCATCAATAAACTCTCGAGAGTTCGAACGCCACCCCTGCCAGCCACGTGCCTGGTAAGTGTTTAAAGTTTAAATAAGTCACTCGCGGCTACAGGGTACTATTTGTAAGAAAACGCTAAAATAAACTGACTTATCATTCCATCAAACTGACCCGACTCCTTCAACCGCGACGCGAGCGAGTATAATGTATGTATGTCTTTCAATTGTCGTCAGTAACTCACTCACTCACTTTGTTCTATGCGAGTGCTGCCTCGACTCGCGTCTCGAAAGAGTGAGGAGCTACGTGAGGTGGTTCATATTTCAAATACGAGGACTCCCTCATTCTCTCGCGACGAGGAACTCAAACGAGGTACCACACGAGTGAGGGGCTCATCACTACTCAATTGACTGTTGCTCGCTTTTTTTGATGTTGTGTCACAATGACCTGGCCGATCAGGCCGATGGTGACACTCTGGGTCGGAACCTCTGGTGGAGACTCCGCCGAGATTTAACGGATCCGCAGTTCGCCCGCCCAAATACCAATAAGCAATTACTCACCAGCAGGAGCAGGGTTTTCCACAGTACGAGTGGATATTGGCAGCAAACGATGCATGGATAATTTTCTCACCACGTGTCCGTCGACAGTCGACCCAGCTGGGGACGTTTTGCTTAGCGACACACACACACACGTTCAGATTAAAAGGTTCTTACACACGTCTTAACGTAAGTAACACAAAATAGTATGAAAACACTCAAAGTTCTTGGGAAAAGGTTAAATTATCAAGCCGGTAATTTTAATCGTTGCACGCGCAAGGGAAGCAGCCATTACACTCCTCGCGGTAGCTAGTCCTCACTCTGACTGGCGTGCCCTTTTCATCGGGCTTTGCTGATTGGTTGAGCGAGCGAATGACATTTGCCGTATATTATTTGGCGGCAAATATGAATGTGGAACGTTGACGATACATACCGCCCACCAAAATACAGCTGGTATTTTCCGGATATAAAAAATAATAATAGCGGCAACGTTAATATACCTACAGTATGACGACTAACAAATAAATTCCTACGGATAACAATTGATAAATATAATGAATAAAACATAAACGAGCTACAACTAAAACGACTATTGTTACGATAAAAAAAAACTACTAGATTACGATTCAATAGGAAGAGGACACAACACAACTTAACTAGAGGTCGTTTGATAAGACTATCTTTAGTCTTCACGGTTGCTACACGCACGATTCCATCATGACCGGGATGCAGTTCGCATATTCTTCCTAGAGACCATTGTAAAGGTACACGATTGTCATCTTTGATGACTACAACAGAATGCACAGTAAGTGGCTCGGATATCTTCGTCCATTTTATGCGTTGAGTAAGCGAGGTTAAGTATTCGTTCTTCCAACGAATCCAAAAGTGTTGAACGAAAGATTGAATTAGATGCCAACGATTAAGTCGATACAATGGAACAGAAGAATAATCTTCGTCCGGTATGCTGGTAAGAGGTTCCAGGGTCAAAAAATTACCTGGAGTCAAGACGTTTAAGTCGTTCGGATCAGTGCTCAAAGCGCACAATGGGCGCGAGTTTAAAACCGATTCAATTTGAATGAACAGTGTACTGAGTTCTTCAAATGTTAAAACTTGGCTGCCAACAATACGATACAAATGCGTCTTAGCTGCTTTTATTTGAATTTCCCACACACCACCGAAATGGGGGGCTGAAGGGGGATTGAAATTAAATTTGATATGTTCAGTCTGTGAGGCTTGTTCGATTAATAATAGGTAATTGCTGGCACCTATAAAGTTTGTTCCACAATCTGCATGGATTATGCTGCAACGTCCACGACGACCAACGAATCGACGCAGAGCAGCTATAAAACCATCAGTGGATAGAGTGGATACCACTTCAAGATGGACTGCTTTTGTGGCAAGACAAACGAATAAACAAAGGTAAGCTTTGTCTATCTTTGCACCTCGATGAAGTCCGAGTTTAATACGGAAAGGTCCGCCGAAGTCTACGCCTACTACCGAAAACGGCTTGACTTGATTGACGCGGTAGGAAGGTAGGTCGCTCATGAATGGTTCTAATGGTTTCGGCTTAGTGCGATAACATGATATGCATTTTGATAGGCAACGACGAATAGCACGTTTCGCGGAGAGAACCCAAAAGCGTTTTAAAACTAGATAATGAGTAGTATTCTGTCCGGTATGACAATGTTTACGATGAATGGATTCGATCACTTTGTCTGTGAGTGGATGATCGCAAGGTAGGAGTACAGGATGCTTGTGATCGAATTCTAAACCAGCACGTGAGATACGACCACCCACCTTAAGGATACCTGTCTCATCGACAAAGGGATTCAGTTTTCGAAACGGCTTGGGTAACGATTGTTTTGCATTGATACGTTGTATTTCGTTACTGAAACATGAATTTTGTACGAATTTTACGATAATTAGTAACGATTCATAATTTTCAGTTTCAGTTGGAGGGTCAATATGACGTTTATATGAGTCTTTGGTACGAATGTTATAAATGAATCTGCGTATGTAAGAAACGATACGAGTAATTTTGTCTAAAGATGAAAAACGTTTAAGTAGATTGTTGAAAACGGAATCGGTTGTGGGTTGCGTCGTTTCATTGGTCTTCAGTACGACTGAATGACGCTCTTCGCATCGCACCATGGTATCTTCATCATTAGAAGCAAGTTTCCTTTCAGGCCAGTGATCAGAAGACTGGAGTAGCCAAGATGGACCTGACCACCACAACGAATTTTGAAGAAGATCATTAGGGAGCTGCCCTCGAGAACACACATCCGCAGGATTGTCGGCTGAAGCAACATGACGCCAGGACTTTGCTGGAAAGACTTCCTGAATGTGGCTGACACGGTTTGCGACGAATGTGGTCCAGCACGAAGAGTGCGATTGAAGCCAGGATAAAACTACTGTCGAGTCGGACCAAAGATTAATAGAATCGATGAGAATTTTGGCCTGATACGTGTCGAGAACGAATTTTGTTAGATCTGCAAGCATTACAGCTCCGCAAAGCTCCAAACGAGGCAATGAAAGTCTTTTTAGTGGAGCTACGCGGGCCTTGGCGCATAGCAGCCGAATTTGAATAGATCCATCATCGCATAAGATTCGCAAGTAGATGACAGCTCCGTAAGCAAGCTCCGAGCTATCACAGAAACCGTGCAATTCATATAAAATGGCATTATTAACGGTAAGTCGTCGTGGAATACTTAAATCCTTAAGAGCGGGCAGCTGTTGACAAAAGGCTTGCCAAATGTTAAAGATATTTTCAGGTGGTTGCTCATCCCACGATACGCCGAGAAGCCAAAGTTTCTGCAGCAAACATTTGATTTGAATGGTCAGAGGCGTTAAAAAGCCTAACGGATCGTATATCTTTGCAATTTCACTGAGGATTACTCGCTTAGTACAAGGGCGATGTGATGAACCTACATCGAATAAAAACGAGTCGAGTACTGGATTCCATTTGAGTCCGAGTACTTTGAGAGTTGGATATTGCTCATCATAGAACGATTTAGAATCCAGAAGACAATCTTCTGGGGGAAGATCTGATAGCAACTGCCGTGAATTACTAGCCCATTTTCTCAATTCAAAATGACTTAGTTTGAATAATTTGACGATTTGTGATTTAGCTTCCATCGCAATACTTAAATTTTCAAAACCGGAAACTGCATCATCAACGTATATATCGTTTGTAACTATTTGTTTAGCTAGAGGGAAACGGTCACCTTCGTCCTCTGCTAGTTGTTTGATTGTCCTACATGCAAGAAATGGTGCAGACGATACACCATACGTAACGGTGTTTAGTTTATACTCTTTTAGAGTTTGATTAGGATCTGTTCTCCAAAAGATTCTCTGATAATCCCTATGATTTTCAGAGATCAGAATTTGTCTGTACATCTGACGTATGTCAGCCATAAATACGATCGCATGAATTCGATAATTGAGGAGAACCTCGATAATGTTAGTGTAAGCGATGGCGGCGCGCTTTACCGTTAGTTTTAGTTTTTTAAATTTGAATTTTATGAATGTATAATGTATCTGTCATTTTTATAAATTTTGTGGGTGTTATGTATTTTTAATGTAAAATGTCAGGTAGTTTTGCTATGTCAGTCTGCATCTAACGGTTGTACGGCGAAGTCTTTTGTGTGTTTCCAAAATCGAATAAACGTTTTTTTGTGATATATTTTGGACTTTGATTTGGGTGATCCCGGAACTAGCTTCAGTAGCTTACATTGGTCATTCGAGCCGGATCATGCCAAATCTTTTTGATACTCCGCCACAGAAGAAAATGAGTGCCCGAGAGGAGCGTGCTGCGAGGCGTACGGAAAAGCAGGAGGAAGACCTTGCTGCAGGTTATCTACGTCATAAACTGTCCTGTGGTAGCAGTAGAGCTTCGACAAAGAGGTCATCGGCTTCCGTGGAATTACGGAAGAAGCAGGTGCTGTTGGAGGCAGCGACCAAGAAGGCGGCCATCGAGATGGACCTGATTGATAAGGAGGCTCAAGTTCAAATGGCAATGGCAGATGCAGAACTCGAGGAAAAAAGTTATTACAGTCCACAAAAAGAAGGCGACTTGGATAATTGGTTGGAGAATCAGGCTAGTTACACTAGGTCACGTCAGAAGGTCTCCGAGCATGAAGAAAACCCGGACGACAATTTGTCAAAAAGTATGGCGGTAGAACGACCGCGCGTCTCCCATGGTTTACCCGGGCCCCCGGCACAAGACGCGGCGGCGACATTTGATGTCAACTACACCATACAGCAATTGACTAGCGCGCTGAAGGATATTACCAAGTCGGTTGCAGCGAATAATGTACCTAACGGTCATTTACTTGGTCGATTGAGTACATCAAGAGATTTACCCGACTTTTCGGGCGATTCGATGGAGTGGCTTTATTTTAAAAAAACCTATGAAGATTCTACCCACTTATGCAGATATACGGAGGCTGAAAACTTAGGGCGATTGAAGAGATGTCTTCGAGGTGCGGCAAAAGATGCGGTCAGTGGCTTATTTATCTGTGCTACATCGCCAGAAATAGTTATGGATACTTTGGAGCTTCGTTTCGGTAATCCTGACTGTATAATAAACCGAATAATGTATGACATAAAAAAATTAACACCACTGCCTAACGAATATCATAAAGAAGTAATTAGTTTCTCAGTGAAAATAAAGAATTTTGTGGAAGCAGTGAAAGCGGTTCAGAGGGACGAATATTTACGAGGTAACTCTATTACTTCTATTATTTTGTCAAAACTACCCGCTGTGTTAATTTCAAAATGGTCGGATTACAGTTATGATCGTATCATGCAAAGCAAAGAGTCACGCTTGGTGATTTTGTCAGAGTTTTTAACGCGAGAAGCAGTGAAAATATCAGCCACGGCCAGTACAATAAACATCGAAAAACCTCTGCAAAATAAAACATTCTTGATGCATACGGACACTTCCAGTTTATGTTTATTCTGTCGAAACGCTAAACATAAAATATCAGAATGTAAACAGTTTAAAAAGGCCATGCGAAAGACTAAATGGCAGTTTGTGAAACGTAATGGCTTGTGTTATAAATGTATAGCTGCTCGACACCGCCGCGATACATGTTCAGCTCCCGTGTGCGACAAGGATGGGTGCGGTCGAGAACATCACCAGTTATTACATTTCGCCGAAGATAAAAACCGGGCGACCTTGATATTGCAAGACAGCGGACAACAGCAGGCAGTGACGTCGACGGCGGCGGCAGCGCGCACTTGCACAAGCGCGTGCTCCAGTAGCTCCGAAATACAAACTGTTTCCCATGTAAACACGAACGCGCCAGTGAAAGTGTTGTTAAAAGTGCTGCCTATTCGTATATATGGCAAAAATGGCTATGTGGATACTACGGCTTTGCTCGACGACGGGTCCACGGTGACATTAATTAGTAGTGAACTAGCAAATCGTCTGAATTTATGTGGTAAACAAAAAACATTACGAGTGAGCGGTGCATGGTGTGATAACGAACTAAAATGTAGTACAACTGTTTTGAATTTTAAGCTTTCTGGCAAGGATAATAGGGTTCATAATATTGTAGCTCAGAGTATTGATCAGTTGAATTTACCTTACCAGGATATTTCGTGTGTAGATATAAATAAGTATACTCATTTAAAAGGTTTGCGTTCAGAGTTTATAAGTTCAAACATAAAACCTGAAATACTAATAGGGCAGGACAACTATCATTTAATGTCGCCAATGAAAATACAATTAGGTAGATCTAATGAGCCGTCCGCTACGCTTACTCCCCTAGGGTGGTGTTTACATGGTGTGGTACGTGTTCCGCGGTGCGCAGCAGGTGAGTGGTCATTTTTTACATATGACAATTCTGCCACTTTTGTCACTCAAAACGACAGCCATCCAAACCTCGAGGAGCAATTATTACGTGAGATGTACAATGAGGTAAAACAATCCTTCGCTTTGGACTCAATGGGTATATCATGTAAATCTCGCGAGAACGCAAATGATGCTCGCGCCGTGGCTATCTTGGACAAGACTTCTGTGCTCGTTAATGGTGAGTGGTATGTTGGTTTGCCGTGGAAAAATGAAAATTGTGAGCTAACTGATTCTTACCCTGTTGCGTTGAATAGGTTAAGGAATATTCACAATAAAATGAATAAGGATCCGAAGTTTGCTACAAGATATAATGAGAGAATCAGTCACTTATTAGAAAATAATTATGCGTCAATAGTAGGAAACAATGAAACAGTTGCGGGGTCTAAGATTTGGTATTTGCCGCATTTTGGGGTTGATAACCCAAATAAGGAGAAGCTACGTTTGGTATTTGACGCCGCAGCTAAAAGTAAAGGATATAGTTTGAATGATTATCTTCTGACAGGACCAGACCTTTTATCATCACTATTTGGTATTATGCTTCGTTTCAGGGAAGACAGGGTCGCTGTAACAGGGGATATAAAGGATATGTTTCTCAGGGTGAAGATACGAAAGGAGGACCAGCATGCCCTGAGATTTCTTTGGAGTAGCAACAGCTGTGATACACCTAAAACGTATGTTATGAATTCATTAATTTTTGGAGCTAACTGTTCTCCCTTTATTGCACAGTATATTAAAAATAAAAATGGCTCACGCTATTCATCATCCATGCCGCATGTGGTTGATGCAATATGTAATTATCATTACATGGATGATTATATTCAGAGTTTACCGAACGAGTTAACTGCAATAGAGATGGTAAAAAATATATCATTAATTCATAAAGAGGGCAATTTTGAGATAAGAAATTGGATAAGTAATAGCGCTGCCGTATTAAACAGCGTGCCTAAAAAGACTTGGGGTAATTCAATATGCAAATTTAATATAGAAGGTAGTATTTCTGAAAGAATATTGGGTATGATTTGGTATCCAAAGGATGATCTATTAGGTTTTGATTTATCTTTAAAACGCATCCCACAGAGTATCATCTCTGGAAAACAACGACCGAATAAACGCGTTATGTTACGTGTAATTATGTCAGTATTCGACGTACTTGGTTTTTTGACCCCATTTACTGTCCAAGGTCGTATAATGTTACAGGATACATGGAGACTCAAGGTCGGTTGGGACGAAGACATACCAGATGAAATATATAGAAAATGGTGTCAGTGGCTCGACCTACTTAAAGAAATGGGAAATGTTCGAATTCCAAGATATCATATGAATATGATGATGGGCGATGTTACGAGAGAGAGCGAGATAGCTACTATTGGCAGAGCTACCGCGACGTTCGAGCCTACGATGCACGATGCTACGCAGGAGGCTACGAGCGCCTACGACGATGGCGTAGCAGCGGCTAGGAATACGCAGTATAACAGGTTACAATTACATATTTTTAGTGATGCGTCTAGTAAAGCGATGGCTGCTGTAGCCTATTGGCGTTGGGTAGACAGTAACGGAAAGATATATGTTTCGTTTATTGCAAGTAAAAGTAGAGTAATGCCTGTTAAACCCCTAACAATGCCGCGAGCGGAACTTCAGGCTGCTTTACTGGCAGCACGATTAGGAAAAACATTAATAGAGGAACATAGACTAAAACCGCAACAAAAATTCCTATGGTGTGACTCGACCACGGTACTTCACTGGATCCGTAACAATGAACGAACATATAATACGTTTGAAGCCAACCGATTAGGGGAAATCGACGAGTGTACCTCTATTAAGGAATGGCGTTATGTTCCCACCAAATGTAATATAGCTGATTTGGCTACAAGAGAGTCGTTTGAGATGAATATATTTAAAACAAGATGGTTTAGCGGTCCCGAGTTTTTGCATTTAGAGGAAAGTTTATGGCCAAGAGACGTAATCGAAACAAAAGGTAAATATTGTGATAATATTTTAGTGACACAGTCATCCCCGTTACCGGCTAATAATTTTCCTATACCAGATGTGTGTCGATTTTCATCGTGGTTGCGCTTAGTCAGAAGTACTGCTATGGTTTTATTATTTATTGCTAAATGTAAAAAACAAAGTGTAAAATTGGATTCTGCTATTCTCGAGCAAGCTGAACATTTGCTACTAAGATATGCGCAACAACAATCATTTGAAAATGATTTGAATATTATAAAGGACAAGCGTTGTTTGCCTCGTTCGAGCAAGTTGCGAATTTTATCACCTTTTTTGGATGGAAATGAGATAATGCGTGTAGATGGTCGAATAAAAAACGCAGAAGTTGATATTCAAGTAAAAAATCCCATCATTTTGGATGGACGTCATTGTTTAACTAAACTTATTGTGTCCCACTACCATAGAAAAGCTGCGCACTGTAACCAAGAAACTGTTGTTAATCAGCTTAGACAAAAATATTGGATTATTAAACTAAGGCCGACTGTTAAAAATGTTATATCAAAATGTATGTTATGTAGAATACGTAAGTGTACTCCTCAGGTACCCAGAATGGGTGACTTACCTGCTGCGAGAGTAGCTCATCATCAGCGCCCCTTCACTCACTGCGGTATTGATTTGTTTGGCCCCATGGAGGTCACTATTGGTAGAAGGAAAGAGAAACGCTATGGTGTTCTATTTACTTGTATGACGGTACGTGCGATTCATTTGGAAACAGTTTCATCTCTTACTACAGATGACTTAATTATGGCGTTACGACGTATGGCGGCGCGTAGAGGGTGGCCTCGTTTCTTTTATTCTGATAATGGAACTAATTTGAGAGGGGCTGAAAAGGAACTAAGAAAGTCTATTCTAGATTTAGATAATACTTCTTTGAGGGATGAAGGTCTAAACAATGGATCTGATTGGGTCTTTTCACCCCCAGGAAGCCCACACTGGGGTGGGGTATACGAGAGGATGATACGAGGGGTAAAAACATCGCTACGTGTAATTTTAAAGGAACGTTCTCCGCACCCTGATACACTTGCAACATTGTTGGCTGAAGTGGAGTCTATTATCAACAGCAGACCATTGACTTACGTAAATACAGATGATCCTAGCTGCCCAGAGTCGATTACACCAAAACATTTTTTGATTGGAACCTCCGTCAGTGGACCCACAATTGGAAAATATGATGACGGTGATCTTTCTTTACGAAAAAGGTGGCGATCAGCTCAAAGATTAGCTGATATGTTTTGGTCCAGATGGGTCAAAGAGTATTTACCCACATTACTTCCCCGTCAAAAATGGAACAGCGAGGAGAAACCACTTGAGGTAGGTAACCTGGTTTTAGTTGTCGATCCTAACAGTCCCAGGTGCTCTTGGCCCAAGGGGCTCATAGCGCGAGTATTCCCAGGTAAGGATGGTCGGGTGAGAGTGGTGGAAGTGCGCACGGCGAGTGGTCTCCTGCTGCGCGCCGCGACACGCATCGCACCTATTTCTGTTAGTGATTCGTGCTGATAGCACTGGGGTGGGGAATGTAAGCGATGGCGGCGCGCTTTACCGTTAGTTTTAGTTTTTTAAATTTGAATTTTATGAATGTATAATGTATCTGTCATTTTTATAAATTTTGTGGGTGTTATGTATTTTTAATGTAAAATGTCAGGTAGTTTTGCTATGTCAGTCTGCATCTAACGGTTGTACGGCGAAGTCTTTTGTGTGTTTCCAAAATCGAATAAACGTTTTGTGATATATTTTGGACTTTGATTTGGGTGATCCCGGAACTAGCTTCAGTAGCTTACAGTTAGACTGAAGTTTAGGTCCGATAAGCAAAGTGTCCTGTGATCCTTCGCTGAGGCATCGAAAACGACGCGCAATTTAGTAGTCGTGCTATCTGGCCTAACTACGCAATGATGCGGAATGTAGTATTTGCCGCGATTTAACTCTGATGTAGGAACGAGAGACATATGACCAGAATTTTCATAGTCTTCCATGAATTCGCGATACTGTTTGTGCAAATCAGGGTCACGTAACAGACGACGCTCGATTGCATGGAAGCGTCTTAATGCAATGTCACGAGAACCCTCAAAAATTGGCTCCACTTCATCCTTAAAAGGAAGGCGCACCCCGTATCTACCGGATGGGTCGCGGTAGTGATCTGCCTTGTAAGATTTTTCGCATAGAATCTCTTCATGTGTATGTGGTGACGCTTGGGGAACAATGTCGATCTTCCAAAAGCGCTCAACGATTGAGGCTAAGTCGTTATCGATTTTCGAAGAGACCTGTAGCTACGACGAAGTAATGAGTGGCGTTCTCCCTAACAAGAGCCAACCGAAGACCGAATTAAACGCGAGGGGCTGATTCGCCTTACCCTTTATCCGTTGAGGAAGAAGCGATTCAACGAAAACGTCTGCACCGAGTAAAATGTCGATAGAGCCAGGGATATCAAAGCCTGGGTCCGCTAAGGCTAACGATTGAGTGTGAGTCCAACCCGACGTGTTAAGTTTGGCTATGGGTTGGTCACCGCATATGTTTGAAATAACGTGCATGTATAAATCGAATAACGGCTTATTCTTTGAAGCGATTGAACATCGAATCATACCGGTGACATCAGCAGCAATACCTCCTAACCCATTGATATTTGATTCGCATGAGACTGGATTAAGATGTAAATGTTCAACTGTCTTTTGTGTAATAAAATTGTTTTGACTACCGGTGTCAAATAAGGCTCGCATAGAACTAAAAGTGCCGTCTGAATCGCGTACTTGAACTATAGCCGTAGCTAGTAAAACAGTCGTATTTATATTATTTAATTTTGGACAGTTTGAATTTTCACCTTTGGCGAACAATGATACGGATTTAGAATCTGTGGAGTTACTAGCGCTATTAGTATCTCCCTGCGCGCATAATGTTGACGCATGTTTACGTTTTAAGCAACGAAAGATCGATTTACAATCTTTGAGCTGATGGGACGATTTGAGGCAATTAAAGCATAAGTTAGCCTCTCGGGCGTAAGACATACGGTCGTCTACGGATTTATCAAGAAATGATTTACAACGAGTAATTAAATGACTCTCTGAACATAAAGAGCATTTCACAACGTGTTCATTATCCCTTTTCAATGTTTGAGTTTTATTCGAGTTATCTACCAATAATGTGTGAGTCGCATTTGAACGCTTAGGATAATTATTAAAATGTTGTTTTGAAGTGGAAGGACGCAGATTAGATTCCTTTACTTGATAAGTTACCTTGGGTGAGGTTTCAGAAAAATGATTATCGCGCAACATGGATTCGCACTTCGAATGTAAATATTGTTTTAACTGAGTATATTTTGGAATCTCGCTGCTTATGTATTTCTCTTCAAATTTCCGTCTCATTTTTGAATCTAATTTCGATAAAATATGGTATACTAGAATGAAGTCCCAATCATCAACTGGAAGATCTTGTTTACGTAAAATAGTTAAGTTTTCGTCAATACAATCTAAAGATCGACGAAACTCAATCGCATTATTCGTGTTGAATGAAACGTTCAAAATATCTTTCCAGCATGTGAAAGACAGTTCACGCTTGTGTTGATAACGGGCAAGTAAGGCTGCGTACGCATCGGAGTAATAATCACCGGTTACGGGAAATTTACGAATAAGCGATAACGGATCATCGCGCAAAATCGATACTAAATATTGAAATTTCTCCACATTGGAAAGTAAATGGCAATCGTGGATTAATGAATTAAACGTATCAATGAATTCAGGCCATAGTTTTATGTCACCTGAAAACGTGGGTAATTGGATCTTCGGTAACTTCACATGAGATTTCAAAGATGACTCGAATTGAGAAGTCGAATTTAAGTAATTTTTCGTTTCGGATTTCTGTAACGATTTAAATATTGACAAAACCTTAAAATAAGTATCATCAAAACGCGCACGAATTTCATCATCATTATCATCTTCATCTGATGACGAACTTAATAGTTCGAGTATCGAGTAATGTGCAAACTCAAAATCGGATTTCATGTTTTCAATTTCATCACAATATGAAAAGAAGAAATCGCATTGTGTATCATCGGGTTTGGATTGAGTCGCCATACCGACCTCTAATGCCTTCAAAATACGGTTCAAAGCTATTGTACAGGGTCTTGTGTCCTGTACAAGATACTTGATAAGATCGATCTTGATTACACCGTGTTAATAAAACGACAAGTGTATGGTATAATTTCTTGTATTGAACTAAACTTAAATGACTAACAAAGCGGTTTATATACATTAACAAAGTGCTGAATCTTAGTTTCTACATAATAATGATGTGTGCTTGTACATATTCCCGAGGGACAAATAAGGAAAAACTAACAATATATGATTTTTAACTTATTCTACTTGAAAAAAAAAACTACTCCGCGACATGACTAAACGTTTTTCTATACAACGGTGACGTTCCTATTCCCCGACGTTCTCGTTGTATGGTCCGTAGCTCGATGTCCTCATTCTGCCGATGCTCTGGCACGGCGGCTGGCGGCGGCGGCGGCGGGTCCCGCACGGTGGGGGCTGGCGCGGCGATCGTAATCCTTGTGTTCGGCGTGGGAGGTGCATTCCTTGATTTGATTTGGCGGGCCAGGTGCACAATAATGATGACACCGACTATGCCCATCAGCGTGTATATCATGGCATAGTGATGTATGTCATGATATGATATCTTCCTTCCTTCTATAATAGCCTCATTTTCCTTGTCCTTTAAGGCTGTGATCATGTTATCAATCTCTATAAATTTTTTTTTATTATTACCACTTGTTTGGTTTTCCCGCCATAAGAGATGAGGTATCGAGATGTTTATGATGTCGTTTATTGGTGCCTTTTTGGGTAAATACATTTCCGGTGTTATCTTGAAGTCGCTGGAGTGTATTCTATGTGGGTAAATTGCTAGCTGATCTGTTTTAATAATGCATCCATGACCTATGGTAACAAGTCCTGCTTCACTTATCTGTAGTGATGTCATTTGATCTTCACATACCGATCTCACATTACACGTTTGGCAACAGAAAAATAAATAAGTATTCAGTGCATGTGTTTCATGCCAGGTGTCGATACATGTTTTTGTTTCCGTCTTGCAGTCGGAATTTTCAGTCTCGCATAGGTTTCTACCTTCCTTGAAGTGGTATTCAGGTTTCTGACTTTGACAGAAATATGTGTCTGCCTGGATAGTGCAGTGTCGGACATCTATTTCCGTCATCTTGACATACTTGTCATGTCGCATGTTTATAGCTATGTATTCGGCTACGGGTACAACACTGTACATCTTTCCGTCTCTCGATTTGGGTACTTGATATATCTTCAAAATCTCATAACTATCTCTGCTGATAAGAGGGATTCTTATTTCGAAAATAACATATTCTTCCTTTATTCTTGATTTGACCTTCAGAAGACTGTAAATATCCTTGATGTCCGAGTGAAAATTGTCTATTGGAAGGGACTCGTCCTTTGGTATCTGACTTGATATTTTATTCATCTCGCCAATAAGTTGTTCGGGTGTGAGCAGACGCAAGTCGATACTTCCTTGATAAGACGCAGTCAATGTTGCTGTTAATGTTTCTTGAATGTCTTTAATGTTTGTAAGCAAATTGTTGGCGAGAGTGAATGCTATAGCAAAGTTGCTAAGGTCAGCACTTGTCTGCAATTCCTTCGAAAACTTAGCCATAGTGTATTCTAAGTCGGTTAAATGCCCTTTTAACATCTTATTTTGTGAATCCATTAATTTTTCGGTTGATTTCAACATGCTGTTTTGAGCTTCTATGATTGAAGTTTGTTTCTTCCATAGCGTAATGACATGTTTCTGATCTTCTTGTAATGACTCGATGTCTTGTTTATATTGGTCGGCAAATCTTTCGTCTAATACGCCGAACAGCTCACTTGCTACGTAACCGATCCCATTTACAAGACCGCGGCGCGTGCGAGAGTTCTCGGGTGACGAGCGCGCGTTATCTTGTTTACTTGTAAGTAGTTCATTATGGTATCCGATTTCTAAACACCCATGTTTTAATTGATCGAGGATCGCCTTGCAATGTGACTTGTCACGTAGAGTTCGACATGTTCTTTCCAGGGATTCCGAATATTGTTGGAGTGCTTTATTTCCTTGCCAGTAAGGTTGCATATTGTAGTAAATTATCAACTTCCACTCGTTTTTAATAAGCTTCATGTCCCCTATTTTGTCAAGGTATAGGCTTTGGTTATTTATTTATTTATTTATTTATTTATTTATTTGAGAAACAAACGGTACACAATATTTCAAATAAGACAAAAATACAGAGAAGTTCTTGACCTATAAAGTTTCTACCAATTGATATACAGACGATACAGAAAAACGCAAATTAAATAACTAATGAAAACAAAACAATTATACATCAGTTGTAATGTGGATAATTTATACAGATGAAATTAAGTAAGTTAAATGAATTCTATTGTCATTCCCACCAGACCAAGCAAACACTACAAGATTACAAAATATGCATATAGATTTTAGGAAATAATGTTAATAATATTTTATGATAATAAAATATACCTAAATAAGATACTTACTTTTCAAGGTTAAAAATACATAAATTAATAATATATAGGATAATTATGAATGAAAGTACTTAAAATACATACTTTAATATAATAACATAATAAGTAAATATATAAATATAATATAATAAATAAATATAAATTCAAATAATTATATTAAGAGAAAATTGTATGACTCAAACATTTAGGGTCAATCCGCTGATTCAACAAACTCCAACTGTTTACAAAAGTTCTTAAATTGAGTTAATGATAAATTGAAAATGTCAGCTTCAGAAAATTTTGTATTGTAAGAAATAATAGCACGGGAAATAAATGTGTTGGTGGCATAATTAGTCCTAAGAGATGGTGTGTGGAATGTGAATGAGTTTCTAGTGTTGTGGGACGGACATCTGAAGTTTAACCTTGATAACAAATAAGGTGAATCAATTAGATTGTGGATGGTTTTAAATAACATTACTTGATCCCTAGTGTCTCTAGCACATTTTAAGGGTTTCAAGTTAGGAAGGTTGTTAAAGTATGGAAATCTATAGTTGAGGTGTTTAATAAACTTATTTTGAATTCTTTGAAGCATTTTGATGTATACTTGATACATGGGGTTCCATACTGTTGAGCCATATTGGAGTATTGGTAGTACCAATGCATTATAAAGTTATTATCACGGAACTTTGTAACATTTTGACATTCAGCATTTGTTGTCAGGGTTAAAAAGAAGAGAAATGCTGTGATAAGAGAGGCGAAACTAAGTCGTTGTTTTCTTGGTGTTTTATGAACGTGATTTGATGATTGATGAATAATTGATGTATCCATATTGTTTTCGCCCTTGCTCTGCTGAAGAAATGATATTTTAGTGACAGGTCGCTTGATATAACCATCTTTTGTTCTCAGCGTCACAACACGAACAAATCCATCTTGACCCGGGTGTAACTCTACGATTCTGCCCATTCTCCATTTCCCAGGGGGTAAATTATCGTCGTGAATTATTACAATATCGTTCTTGTTAACGTTATCTTTAGGCTGTTTCCACTTGCATCTTTGGAACAGCTGAGTTAGATATTCCGCTCTCCAACGTTTCCAAATATCTTGTACAATTTGTTGCGTCATTTTCCACCGAGTTCTTAGGTCCCTCTCTGTTTCTATAATGGTAAGTACTGGACCTCCTGATAAAAAGTGGGCGGGTGTTAGATAGTTTACATCTTCGGGATCTTCAGTGAGTGCGCAGAGAGGCCTTGAGTTAAGGCACGCCTCTATTTGACTGAGAACCGTGGAGTATTCTTCAAATGTCAGAGCTTGGTCTCCACTACTCTCTTGAAGTGATGTTTAAAACTTTTCACTGCTGATTCGAAAATTCCACCTGCAGAGCTCCAGCTAGCCGCGTTGTGATGCCAGGTAATCTCCATATCAGTAATTTCTTTTAACATTCCTTCGTCCTTGAAAACGTTGTGTATTTCTTGATATTCTTGTTGCAGTGTTCGGTTTGCCCCGACAAAGTTTCGACCATTGTCGCTATACATGTCAGTTGGGGCTCCTCTGCGTGCTGCCATTCTTCGGAGTGCTGCCAGAAATGCTGAACTAGTCAGATCCGATACTAGCTCTAAGTGTACGGCCTTGGTGACCATGCACACGAATACAGTTACATATCCCTTTGTGGTTTTTATGCCACGACCCTTGTTGGCCTTGACACTTATAAATCCTGTGTTATCTACAGCGGTATGCTTGAAGGGTCTAGATGGGTTTACTCTAGAAGGAGGCAAATCGCCCATTATTTGCTCTTGTAATTGGGGTTTTTGTCTCTTGCAAATAACGCATTGGCGGATAAGCTTTTTTGTAAGCCGGTTGCCTTGTGGTATCCAATATTTACGTCGGACGAATGCCAATGTAACTCTAGCTCCTCCGTGGTACGAGAGTAGGTGGGCGTGTCGTATGATTAGCTCCGTAAGTTTACTACTGTAGGGCAAGATGATGGGATTTTTCATTTCTGAGCTGATGTTAGCGTGTTTGAGCCTCCCCCCGACACGTAGCATCCCCTCTGGATCCAGGTAGGGATGTAAATTTGCAATCTTGCTTTTTAAAGATATATGTTTGCTATTTTTAATGCGGTTAATTTCTTCATAATACTCTTGACCTTGTATTTCCTTGATAATGAGGCTTTGCGCTTCGCGTATTTCCGTTAATGATAAGTATTTCTTTTTGTGGTTGTTTCTTTTAGCCGTAATAAACCGACGTATCCATGCTAACACCTTTACAACTTTATTCCACGAGCTATACTTGCTTATCAAGTTAGTTATAATGCTGCCTTCTGCGACGGAGTCATGTATTGTAACCGTTGCGATTTTCCTTTCGATCATTTCTTCGCTTGTTGTATACATTGTATCTTGTCTTTGTTTCGCTATGAAACTAGGTAGCCATGATGGGCCTTCCCACCACAATGTGTGATGTTGGAGTTGGCTTGCTAGTAGTCCTCGGCTTGCGCAGTCCGCTGGGTTGTCTCTTGATTTGACATGTTGCCAGTTATGTGATGGGATAACTTCAGTAATTTGTCTAACCCTGTTGCTTACAAACACCTTCCAGCGATTTGGGTCACCTTGTATCCAGCCCAGGACGGCGGTGGAGTCTGTCCAGCCATACACTTGCACCTGATGACTAGATAGACTTCGGACAATCTTTTTCATCAACTTCGCTAATAAGTGTGCCCCACAAAGCTCCAATTTAGGTAACGTTATCTCCTTGTTACACGGTGTTACTTTTGATTTACCAGCGACGATTGTTATTTTTGTGGTGTTCAGCTCTTTGTCATACAACTTGCAGTATATGACACAGGCGTAGCTTACTTTGGATGCGTCACAAAAGCCGTGAAGTTCAATAGCTGTGTCAGTACTTGTGCCTAACCAGCGAGGAATATTAATCTGTTGAAAGTATATTAGATCTTGATTTTGATTTCTAGTTTCTGGATAGATCTTGATAAAAAAATATTACGTAGAAATAGGGTTCAGCTGTTGTCTACTCTTGCTCTTGATATCTTGCTGAGCACAATAAACCTTTATATTGTAGTGGACTTGATTCCTTGGTTGCTTGTTAACCATGTAGCAGTGCATTAGCTCACTATGTACAGGTCTTGTTCCCTGTACGTGATGCTTGATAAAAGTAAGGTACTTTTTTAGCGCTTATTACGTAGAAATAGGGTTCAGCTATTTTCTACTTTTAATAACTCGATATCTTGAATTAATCTTGATAATGTGAAGGACTTGATTCCTTGGTAGCTTGTTAACCATCAGCGTCAGTGCGTTAGCTCACTATGTAGAGGTCTTGTTTCCTGTACGTGATGATTGATAAAAGTAAGGTACCTTTTTAGCGCTTATTGCGTAGAAATAGGGTTCAGCTATTTTCTACTCTTGATAACTTGATATTTTGATGAGTTCAATTAACCTTGATATTGTAGTGGACTTGGTTCCTTGGTCGCTTGTTAACCATCAGCGTCAGTGCGTTAGCTCAAGTGATGTGGACGTGCGCCTTCTCAATACACCGGTGGAACCCGCTGGTGGGAAGCCGGTGACCGATTCGCTATCACTCAAGAAACACAAAGACTCTGATTTTTTTTTGTCGAAGGACCACTATGTACAGGGTCTTGTGTCCTGTACAAGATACTTGATAAGATCGATCTTGATTACACCGTGTTAATAAAACGACAAGTGTATGGTATAATTTCTTGTATTGAACTAAACTTAAATGACTAACAAAGCGGTTTATATACATTAACAAAGTGCTGAATCTTAGTTTCTACATAATAATGATGTGTGCTTGTACAGCTATCGTACGCTTACGACGTAATGACGGCAAATCACTTTTTGTAAATTCTTGCTTCGGTTTAGGTTTATTCGAATGACTAAGTTTACGTATAGGTTGACGCTTCGGATTATAAGACATGGTTATTAATTATAATTTACCTCACTAAGTAAAGACGATTTGTTTCAATAAAAACCCCACAAAGATTCCAGTTACCGATTGCAGTGATAAAGAGCTTATTCCATTACACTTTTATCGTTGCTGAAATCGGAGGTCCTTCACAGTCACTGCCGCAGAAGGCCACAGACGCTTGTTATTCCACTACACCGATTTCAGTTTCTGAATCATTCGCGAGCGCGATTTTTGCGGGCGGTCGTACGAAATTGCTCCCGTCTTTTTTTTAAAACGCTCTCTATCAAACTCTCTTATGGACTATCCCACTCTCATTCAATAAACGACGACACATTGCGTCTATATATCTCTTTCGCTACTATACTTACATATATCCTATTCATGTACACAACCTTTTCCAAATATTTTTACGTCATATTTCACACAAAATATTAAATAGGCGGGAACTCCTATATGACTTAAAAATAAAAGATATTTATTAAAAAGTTTGCCGGGGTCGTACGAAGTGGCGATCGATAGTTTCAGCCTACCCCAATGAGAGGTAATGGCGTTAGTATAAGTATGCATATATGTGATTGAACGTATTTGCTTACCCCAATGGGAAATAATGGCGTGAGTATATGTATGCATGTATGTAATTATACGCCTGTGCCTACCCCCACGGGAAGTGATGGCGTGAGTGTAAGTATGCATATTTGAAACAATACGTATCTGACTACCCCTTACGGAAAAATGGCGGGAGTTTAAGTATGTATGTATGCAATTAAAATTATCTGCTTACCACAAGCGGAAGTAAAAGCGTGAGTATATGCGCGTATGTATGTAATTAAACGTATCTGCCTCCTCCGATGGGAAGTAATGGCGTGAGTATATATAATATAATATAATTTGCATTTATGTGATAAAACGTATTTACCTACCCCAATCGGAAATAATAGCGTGAGTATATGTATGTATGTAAGAATATAATTATACATATCCGCCTACCCCTATGAAATGGAACCCCTACCTACCTAACTACCCCTGGAATTAATGGCGTGAGCATATGTATATCTGCTATAAAACTTTTATTATCTTTTTTTTGTTTACGTAATTTTAATCATAGGCATGAAAAATTTTGGCACGTCCTCTCGCTGTGGCGGGCGCGAGGCGACTAAATCGTCTGAACGTTATTCCACCTTCCTGAGACGGAGCTACAAAAAATGTAGTGAGCTAGGAGCCGAAATTTGTCTCTTTATCGGAAGCCTAGCGTTCTGAACGTTATTCCACTAGTCTGAATTCAGATCATATTCAGATTCTGTGGCTGTCGGACGTCTGAATTCAGGCAAATGGAATAAGCTCTTAAGGCGTCGAACGAATGAATGACAGATGTATATAGTATAGATCATGAAGCTACTAACTAAACAGGAGAGAGTACTCACAAAAATATGGTAAACAAGAATGCAATTTATTACCATGCAATAAAGTTAATTATCTTTTAAAGACTGTCAAGCAGAGAAACGTCCTAGAACGAGAGCCGTGTGAGAGAGAAGTGTGTCCCGCTCGCACGGTTGCCAGTCGAGATTAAGTTCAAAGAAAAACAAATTAAACTTATTTATAGGGAGTATTTTATAAAAAGCAGGTTATAAACTGTTCCTTTTTTGTATTTTATTTTATTTATTATTGTCGCCTATCGATTTGGAGATAAATAATTGGTTAAGTTTGGCAAAAGGGATATTAATATTTGTCACGGGTATCCCCATCGAAACAAGATAAATGTGGTGTCCACAATTTATCATCTGTTTGAGTGTTTTGGAGCTTTTATCAATTAATTGTGATAAATATGGGTTCATGTTATGGAACAATAAATAAAATAACCTGTATCATCTCGAACTTTACCACATGAATGCATTAAACGATTTGAATTTGGTTTTGCTCAAAAAGTGGCTGAGGAAATTTTAATTCTCAAGCACTGGCTACCCATTCTTTTATAATCTATTAATTAAGAATAAATATGTATAAAAAAACGTTGATTTACCAAAAACAATGTATATATGTAAATATAAGTGTTTTTATAATATATTTTTTTATAATGTATGTATGTAAATATAACTAATAAATAAAGGAAAGAAAAATTTCGACACAGATGGGGATCGAACCCGCGACCTCGGGTATACGCCCCCGTCGCTCTGCCAATTGAGCTACCGTGTCAAAGGCTGCATCAGGTCCCCACATGAGGTTTTCATGAACAAAAACATTCAAAATATGTAAATATAAGTGTTTTTGTATCCTTTAGAGGAACTCTTATTAAAACGCCAACAGATGGTCACCCTACTTAAAACGAGACACAGTTAGCTAGTTAGCCATCCTTTTTCAGGACACTTTAGGTCGCCAGCACGCGTTCCTGTTTAAATAATACTTCCATGGTATAGATACTTCTATCAATAGATGACAGGGCGCGTCGAACTTTCAACAACAAACAAACACCTGTTACAAGTAGATAATTATCACTGCGATCACGATTTCACTTTGAAACTTATTTGAAGGAATGCACAGGTAAAATTCGAAATAGAAAAACGGTTACTTTATGTTTTTAATTAAGAACAACTGATATGGAATGTTTGGAGTGTGAAAAACAAGTAAGTACGAATAAATGTATTACAGCCGCGTAAATAATACTAAACAAGATTATGGTTTTTGAACGTATAGATCTGTAATACTAGATAATAAAATAAAGTTTATTCTAGTGTATTGTTGTCATAGCAAAATTAATTTTACAACAAAACTTGGTGGTTGGAGTATGATCCGCCACAACAACTACCTACACTGATGTTGGCTACAACTTATTATTATAGCCGAATTAAATATACACAAGGCAAGGAGTACGTATAAAATGCTTGTGTATGTTCTATAATAATAAAGGTGTAAATTGAATGTAAAGTCACACAGCCGAATATGTATACTTATATACCGAATAAATGATTAGATTATACAAGTATGATCTGTAATTAACTTTATACATCCAGCGATAAGCGAGTGCACGAAATAAAATTGCAATTTGAACGGCGAGATTGTTTTCGTTAACGATAATAAAATAGTTTCACTATAAATCGAATTGTGACACATGAACGTATAATTATGTATATGTACCTCTGCTTACTCAATGCACAACACGAACGACATACGACATACGAACGGAAAGCGGCTCGATGCTAGATTTCGATTTACCCGACACTTATAAAAAGTACGTTTGCAAGCCGAACAATATATCGATGGGAATATATTGTACACTGATTCTAATTGGCAACGATAGGAGATGAATGCTAATTAGTTGATTTCGGAGCAAAATTAACGTTAATGTTATTTTGAAATACCAGCTGTATTCGACGGTCGATATTTTAGATTAAAGAAAGCTTTAAAATACTGCCAATTGTTCCCGGGTTTCGGCACCAAAAAGATGTGTCACAATGACCTGGCCGATCAGGCCGATGGTGACACTCTGGGTCGGAACCTCTGGTGGAGACTCCGCCGAGATTTAACGGATCCGCAGTTCGCCCGCCCAAATACCAATAAGCAATTACTCACCAGCAGGAGCAGGGTTTTCCACAGTACGAGTGGATATTGGCAGCAAACGATGCATGGATAATTTTCTCACCACGTGTCCGTCGACAGTCGACCCAGCTGGGGACGTTTTGCTTAGCGACACACACACACACGTTCAGATTAAAAGGTTCTTACACACGTCTTAACGTAAGTAACACAAAACAGTATGAAAACACTCAAAGTTCTTGGGAAAAGGTTAAATTATCAAGCCGGTAATTTTAATCGTTGCACGCGCAAGGGAAGCAGCCATTACACTCCTCGCGGTAGCTAGTCCTCACTCTGACTGGCGTGCCCTTTTCATCGGGCTTTGCTGATTGGTTGAGCGAGCGAATGACATTTGACGTATATTATTTGGCGGCAAATATGAATGTGGAACGTTGACGATACAGATGTCCTTAATTCCTTTCCACTATTGTATTATATTGAAATATTTAATAGATTTTAGGTTTTTCGCAGTAGGCTCATAGGCTGAATAATAGTTAGGTAAGTTTTGTGTGCGCTTTGTTCGTCGTTTAGATTTTTATAGTTTAGTAAGGGATATTTTTTGGTTCCTACTATTTTAGATTGAATTGTGTATTTTAAAGATTTCAGGTTTTAACAGTAATTGAATAATTGTTAGGTTAGGTTCATCGCTTTGTTGGTCGTTTAGATTTTTATAGTTTACTCATATTTACGCAATGCCTCGCAAACGTAAATCTAATTTATCGAGCACCTCATATAAAGCTCGGGCAATGAAAATTGCGCGATCTCAGGAATCGTCTCTCCATGCTGAATTAAGAAGGCGCGAACAAGCAGATCGTCAGGCTGCTTTGAGAGCTGCTGAGCTACCATCTCAACACCAGCAAAGACTTGGTGCGATTGAATTTATGACTAAAACTTGGTGCGATTGAATTTATGATATTCATCTATCAATCAATTATCTACATTTCTATAAAAGGGTAGCCATAGCTTCAGAGATAGTAATTCTTCATCCACTTTTGGAAATAGATTAGGGAAAAGGTAGTTAAATAAAGATTTTAGTGATGGCTCACCAACTTCATCGCCCAACAATCACTTAAAAAGGGTCAATGTCCTTTATATCCTTTATAACGCCCGCGGGAATATAAAAAATAGAAGTTAAGATAGTGTTTTGGTATTTTGAATGTAAACCGGATGCAAAAAATGAAGTCCACGCGGACTAAGTCGCGGGCAAAAAGCTAGTTTAAATATAAAAAACAGAAGTTGAGATAGTGTTTCGGAATTTTGATTGAAACCGGATACAAAAAATGAAGTCCACGCGGACGAAGTCGTGGGCAAAAAGCTAGTTACTAATAAATAAAATAAAAGATAAATAAAGGAACGAAACCCCGCCGGTGTCGAAATTTTTCTTTCCTTTATTTTTCTTTTATTTATTGAGAACTAAAGCAGTTTTGCGAGATTTTTACGAGCAGTTTTAGAGCCTGCGCATACGCAGCAACTTTTGTTCCCGCAATTATTTTGTCTCTTTCATCATGCCTTCGGCTTAGTATGAAGGTGTGCACACAAAGCGACACGACTTCCGGAAGATCTTCATACAAAAAAACAAAGAGACAAAATAGTTGCGGAAACAAACATTGCTCGTGTGCGCCCTCTCTTATGTTGATCCGTGTCATCACGTGTAGACATCAAAAACAATAGTTCTAATCCAAGTTTGCTTATTGTGATGTCGTTATCCAAGTCGATAGAAAATAAAATAACAATATTTTTAACCCAGCATTAAGCCGCCTTCACATTGATCTGAGTAGAGATTCAAAACTCTCGATCCAAATAATATAAAATATCACTTCATTTGTGTGAATAAATTAAATATTATATTTAACTAGATGTTAACAGGCTTAATTTGTGACATGACGACGTGACTTAAATCTACGACAAATGGCACTGGCTGGAATCTGTGGTTGACAGCTGGGAATAAATTCAAATGATCATTTCTGACATAATTTTTTTTCGTGGTTGCATTAAATTAGTCAGAGCATTAAATGTTTACAATTACAACTTTCGATGCTGCAATGGTCTTGGTCTAATGTAATGTCTTACAAAAGCAGCAGAAGGAGTAAACAATACTAAACTACTACTACTAAATTGAAGTAGCTCTATTCTATCGAGTTTAAGATGCCTAAAAACATTCCAGACAGGTATATCTATTTGATTTGGTCATTATTATTTTTATACACTTGTATTGCTTGTTAAGAAATACTAATATTCGTGGACGTTTTAAGAAAGACGCACTTAATTTGTAGGGTTTTATCACCAACATCTTGTCAAGAAATATTTCACACTGTATCAAAACATAAGTTCATTATTTAGAGGAAATTACCAACTAGCCTAATGATATTTTTATCTCAATTCAAAAACTGAAATTGTAAAAGTGCCAATAATGCATGCTTGTTTGTTTTGTCAGAAAGACGAATTATACCATTCTGTCGAACCTGTTTTTATTTGTATTATAAACAAAATTAGGAAACGTGCCAGTTAATCACCTTATCTCATCAGCTCCTATTGGTGAGGTTTGGTTAACACCACATGTGACTATAAACCACTATGCCGTTTAGAATGTTCTGTAAAGTCCTATTCCTGAAAAGGCCAGATCCATTAGATCCTTGGATATATCAATCATCGAAAACATAGCTTTTGCTTAAGTTGTGTGATGTTGGCTTAGGATAGTGCCATTTCATGTCTTCCAAGTATTGTCAAGGGTAATTGATGTTTTTGGGGCCTTTTAAATGTTTGTTGGGTGATGTGACTGGAGGCCTATTTTATGGTGTATCTGTATGTAGCTTTTGCCCTTTTATGTTGCAATAATTTTCCACTTTCTGAGGGTGTATGAGAGATTTCCAACACTGAAGCTCTGGCTACTCATTTTGGAGATAAGCCATAAATAAAAATAGCTCTGTAGGTATAGCTGAGATAATAGGATACTTAAAAATCTCAACTCTTGCTGCATGTGGGTGGGAAAGGTACCAATACTTCTGAACATCACATGTCATTGTCACCTGGTGTTCAGAGTACTCATGTTTTGCTTGGACAGTGTATTTACGTAAAAAGGGGCAAGTACAACTTGGCCATGTGAGTTCTCTCACAATGTTTTCCCCAACTCTTATCTACCATGATAAATTAACAACACATGAATATATAAAAGATGAATTGGTGTGGGCCCCACCCCGTGATTTGAACCCACACCTGTCTGCATGATAGTTGGGTGTTCTTTCCACGGTCTATCACAGTTGTTAATATAAAAACTAATAAGTTATAATAGCTCATTAGACTGGATGTATTAGTAAAGTGTATAAATAAATAAATAAAATAAATATTTACTGACATATGACACAGATCAAATTAGCCCCAAAGTAAGTAGAATTTAATGAATTGTGGTATAGGACACTAACTCAACAAAATATAATATACACATATAAATAACACCCAAGAGTAAGTTACGTCATTCATGCTCATCAGAATGTTGCCCTCAGTAGGGATAAAACCCGCGACCTTCAAACCCAGAAGCTAGTCACCTAACCACTCGGCCACAGATGACATCACAAACCACAATATTTCCTTTGTTTTCAAAATAATGCTATAGAAGGGTTGAAGGAAAAAATAGGGTGGCTCTTGGGTGGTAGGGATTAACAGTGCAGTATCACAATGTTTCATAAATCATTCGGCTTATTCCGTTTATCCACCCTAAAAAATCCTCCCTAAGGCGGATATTCGGAAACGCGTGTCCGTCTATCCACCCTGAACGGGGTGGA
Organism: Bedellia somnulentella; assembly: GCA_963576735.1. NCBI lineage: Eukaryota > Metazoa > Arthropoda > Insecta > Lepidoptera > Bedelliidae > Bedellia > Bedellia somnulentella. Next base: position 9,231,006 of record OY755180.1, read on the forward strand.
TATCCGGAATGCATATAATATGGTTCTTCCGATTTTTTACCCCAAGTACAGTAATTCACAGAAACATACACAATACAAAATGGGTCCAAGGAACATCGTGAACATTAAAATACTTAAGATAAACATACCTACTTTCTTACTTACAGTTTGAATAAAAATATCTTACAAACTTAGGGTCTTTTTTCTGTAAATGACTGTACGTAGGCAGGGTAGAAAATCGGAAGAACCATATTATATGCATTCCGCATATCCACCCCGTTCAGGGTGGATAGACGGACACGCGTTTCCAAATATCCGCCTTAGGGAGGATTTTTTAGGGTGGATAAACGGAATAAGCCAATCATTCAATGAAACTATGCATTCATTCTGTATATCATAATTAAATCTCATATTTTTAATTATTATTATTATTTTCCCAGTACAATTTAGAAAAGAATAGAACAAAATGGCAAAAACAAGAAGCATTAATTACACTGCTATAAAAATAAACAATATTGTTTGAATATTCAAGTATTAATTTAATTTCTTTTAGATGGATCCCATACAAAGCCTGTGGGTCAGTAATACCTGGAACAAACCTGATTTGCTTTAAAGTCCCTATAAAAAGGGTAAGTTAACTAAACCAGCTTTTTGTGTCTAAATTATTTATAACCAGAATGGCCAATGGCCGATAATTGTGTATGCAGCGTTTTTATCTATTAAATATATTCTTCAAGGGAAGAACCGCTATCATAAGTTTTAGACAGCGCCATCTCTTAACAATTACATTAACCAATATAATATAATATACACATACAATCATAGTAAGTTTTATTTATATTAGTTACTAGATACGTCAACAGATGTCAGTATGAAGGTAAATGCTAGAAGCGTAAGTTTATTGATTTGGAGTTAGATAATGCAACTAACTAAAAGTATAAAATATAAAAAACAATATCTTATTTTTAATAAGAACAAAATATGTCATTACGTCTTTTAGCTAGTTTTTTATTTTTTTGATATTATTGCAAGGAAATTTTATGATTCTGTGAGTGACTTTGGATAGCGAAATTAAGGAAGAAGTAAAGGAGGTCTTCCTCACTGTGTTGCCAATATCTAACAAAGCACTGAAATTCCTCCTGAATTCACACTTGCGGCTAAGAATCCCAAAAATGCGTAAACAAAGTGTCAATACATTACAGACAAGAAAGGGAATAAAAAGTAATTAAAGAAACAAACTACATGAATGCGGGCTCTATAATAAGTATAAAACAATAACTCTTGACCTGTACGTAGTAACTTTCAGTAAATATCCGTGGCCATTTTTTTTTTCAACACTCTTTTGGGGTTTATAAGATCACGAAATCGTCATCTAAATATCATCATGTAAACTTTAATTAACTGTAAAAAATGCTTTACAATATCATTTCTAATATCACATGAAAACATATATTTTTGTGGGCCCGCGATGTATATTGTTGATTGATGTACCCCACTCGATGGTTGATTATTGAAGTAATAATTACTATACTATTTATTATAGCCTTTTACCACGGTGTTGTGAAGACGTATCTAACGACACCTTGAATTATTCTGGCGAACGATAAAGGGGTAGATTCCTAGGTTTTAAACAATTCTGCTCCGATACAGCATTTTTTCCGATACAATATCTAGCCATAGTATCTAAACCATCTAGAAACATATTAAAACCTTAATATTCTCATGATCCAAAGCCGATGCACTTCCACGTTCGACCTGGCTGCATGATTGGCCCACGGTATGATTGCTGTTTGTTTAACTGTCGTCTGTTTGCTCAGCACAGTTATGCGGCAAACATCGTTCGCTCAGTGATCCGTGTTAATTGGTTGGCCGAGCTGTCGGTGCGACCCGGTTGGTCGGTTTTGTCGGCTGAATCACTCTTTGTTGCTTTGGATGTGACATTGAGGTTGGAGACTGTTTTATTGTGTTTCTTAGTTGTTAGATTGGTAGAGAATTTACAACAGAGAAAACTTTTTACTAAACATTAATGATGAAATGAAATACGATGATATCGCTGGCATGAATATGATACTTTATTTTTCTGTATGTAAAATCCACTAAATAAAGAAGAAGAGTTTGATCGTGACTGTTGGTCCATAAATTTTCTTTTGAGTATACATTTTAGGCTTTTCACTCTCTTTTGCATATTAATCATACGAATTATTGTATTCAGCGGCATCGAACCCGTTACCTCAGCGAGTCAAATCTAAGGCTTGAACAAAGAAAATAGTACATATTGGGTATTTCAATATAACTTCCATTGTTGTGAGAAATTTTCACGTCCATAATATTCTAAAGAGCTTTCCTACATCGCAGTAAGAACAAGAGAGTGAAGCCGCTAAGAACTTGACACGAAACTTTTGATCTTGCGGCTTGTTGTAGATTCTCTGTTTGCGGAAGTCTCTATCTGTCCGACGTACTTTACTGGCGTTAGTAAACAAGCGAACTGACGAACTTCTTCGTGAATTTTGTTCAGGCAACGTGGACATATATATTTATGTAATTAAAACTCACTAACCATCAGTTTTGATTACTACGACTAAAACAAGCACAATGAAGAAGAATCCTTCTTCACTAAATACTAAGAATAGGAGGTAAAAGGCATAAAACGTAGTCAGTATCAAAAGATATCAATATATTGTCCTTTTTTAATTCGAGTAACGGTCATAAAGATTTGTACATACTAAGAATATATTGATATGATATGATTGAATATATGAAAATAATTGTGCCTAAATTATGTTACACAGATTTTTTAAATAAAATAATGTATCATTGAAATCTTTCGATCGCTTTTTATCACCGCCGAGACTCTAGCTATCTGGACTGGAACAAATGCAGACTCAGAACTCAGAAACTTAATAAAACAAGTCCAATTTATCCTTTACCTGCACGTGGTGTATTTTCATTATCGAAGTGCAATTGAGTGTGAAAAGGTGACCTTAATCCGTTTACCCCCTTGTTTGTTCAGCCGCATGTCACAACATTGGTCCCATATAAAGTAACAGAGTCCATATAGAGGACTAATCCTGCGTTTGATAAAACAGCGGGTGACTTATGCCCGGTACGTTCTATGAATAGTGGAAGCTTTTTATCTTTTCATCTTTTGAGTTTTTTTTTCTTAAAAGAGTCCTTTATTCGGCTGGGTGGCGCTTTGATTCGGTACCTCTATTCAACGGGATCCAGTCATAAATTTAAACATTTTTGTTGAATTTTGAATTATAATAGGTTATTAAGTTAATCGCAATCGGTAGGTGTAATTTGATATGAATTGTAGCCGTTTAAATTATTGTTGTGATTTAGTATTTGGGTTCTTTACAATGTTGTTATATTGTCGTCCGTTTCATTCTTTTATTGAACTCGTTTTTTTATTTCCCTTGAAATCTAAAGGAAAATTTAGAAATCTAAAGAAAACCTTTGAAGGTCAGGTACTATTTATATGGTGCTTTTTTACAGAGGTACTGTAGTTATTCACTGAACGCAATATATTACTCTAAGTAAAAATGTGTTTAGAAAATACTCTGAGGCTTCGATAAATTATTTATAAACTAAACGATACCTACTTAATTAATTTTTATCATTTTATTCTTATTTTGTTTATCGTAATAGTCATAGAATATCCATTTTAATAACACATAACATATTAAAGCATGTTTTTCACTCAAGAATCATTACAATCACTTTAAGTTTTCGGCTTTGTTATACGCTTGAAGCTAAACTAATTTTGTACGGTTGTCTTAGTTCAATGGATTTTTACTACTATTAATATGACGAATGGTAACAAATTATAAGGCGTGCCACTTCTGCTAGGTGTTGATTTTTTGTGACCATATTTTTTCATTGGTGTCGCATATATATATTAAGTATCTTTTATGCCTAGTCATTGAATTTGTTGCCTTTATTAAAATGTCTATAACATAATATTAAGAGAGTACACTATACTATATTTTCATCTTAGTTACCTTATTTACAGTTTATTAGTGGTGTCCTGTGTAATAAAGCTCTTATTGTCCGTGATACTAAATAAATACATTAAGGGCGTCCCACGAAAAAGTGAGAACCTTGAAACGGCATTTGGGCTTCCCCCTGCCGTTTCCTCACCTTTAATAGAACTCGTAAAACAAGCCATCTATTAGCAACTATGATAACTATAGATTATAGCGATATAGATGTGGATATAGCGCCATCTACCAAAACAGTCTCGTACTACGTTGTACGATCGGCGCGCCGTATTGATATATGTGTTAATTATGTTTCGCTAAGTGAATATTGTTATAAAAATAAAACAAATACTTCAACAGTACAATAACTTTATTTCCACAAAACTTATTTCTTGATACCTTTGGAATATAGCAGGGGAACATGTCGAGAAGAATGTTGGTGTCGTGATGATACGTTTCACGTGACATAGTAAAAGGGGTTTATGTTATTCTTAACCGACACAACAAAGTGTACGTGGATGGCAGTAGAAATGAAGTAACGTGTAATTATATAATAATAATATCTCGACGTCAAAAATCCACACTTGAACAAAAAATCGACTCAAATTATAGAACAGGAGTAGGCATTTTTTTCATGAATACTTACTTACTACTGATTCAACATAAGTAAATTATAAAACCCAAATAATTTTCATAAAAATTATCATTTTATTGAGATGGTGCAGAAAGCAAAAGGCAATTCTTAAGGTTCTTTTCAATATTAAAAACTAAGTTATAACTAGGTATTTGTAGGCACAGATTCATGAATACCTGTTTGTAGTTTCTTGTTTGAAGGAGGCTATAAATGTGCGTCTTTTGTACTTGTTCATTTAATTAATTAGAGGTTTGTTCAAAAGTTTTCTTGATTATCTAAATTCACATTTCCCCAAATTTTACGGCTGAAAATATACTTCAACTCATATAAAATAGTTTTTACGCCAAATTGTGCAAGATAGCTATATTAAATAACATATCCACCGCGACTAAATAACTTAAATAATAAAAGAGACAGAAGTTCGGAATATACCGGACTTAAAAGGGTTATTTATTGTTAAATTAACAGTCTGTTAATATCAGTGCTAATCTTTAATATATTCGAGCACATGCATCGTTCGTTTTACTGTGTTGAAAAAGCATGGCATGGTGATGGTGCTGTTAATCTTTAAATTAATATACTTTTACGTTTTTTTTAAATACAAAAGTAAAGGTGCGTTTAAGAGCACTATTATCACAGTTGATGAGCCTAGTTCAGGTGCATTAGATACAGTAGCCGTGTTCTCCAATGATTTCTCCCTGTCGGTATTGTGGGACGAAAATACACTTTCTTCCATCATCTCAGTTGAACTGAAATTAATTCATAATATATAAGTATAGGCTCAATTGGGTATGATAACTTTTTCACAATTTATTACAAAATACAAAGTTCAATGAAAGACTAAAAATTTATAAATATCAGCTCCTGGTCTATTTTACTTACTCTGTTAATTGAACTTGGCGAGATGATTGAGGTTCCTGATTTATTGCATATTTCTCATCCCCTTGTAAAGCAATACGTTTTTGGAGCCTAAATCAGAATTAATAGCACATGAATGAAATACAATGGATCAAAATAATTGATCGAAGAACGGTTCGAATACATATATTAAGATAATTATATATTTTTTCTTAAAAAGTAGAAATATGACTAAAGTGGAGAAGTGTAATACACATCATATAAATAAAAAAAAACACCCAGATTTGAAAGAAAAGTTAGAAGGTAAGATTATTCACGGAACATAGCTATAGGGTAAAACGTAACAAGCATATTTACAAAACAGAATAAATAGCAGCAGGTATTTTTAATAATGCATTCATCGTGATCCGAAGGAGAAAATAAAAGAATACTTATTTTACGAATAAAAAACAAACTAAAATACTGTCGCAAGGTTGAGGATCGAACTCTGTACCTTCATCACTGAGCGTGAAACGTTTAACGCGTTACACCACTTCGATCTTAGAGCTAAGAGTCGAAATTGACGATTATATTAGGATTGCGAACGAACAATATAATATATGGCAAAACTTTTCGACTATGTTCCGTGCAATATATAAAATATGCCTAAAGTGTTTTATTGGTAGAAAAATTTGTACTTACAATTTTGCATTCATTATCTGAGCCCTCTGTTTAGCGAACCTTTTTTTAATATTTTTTCCCTTTTAGGGATTTATAGCCGTGAGTATGTATGTTGTTCAAAATTTTTTTGTTTAATTGGAAATTTTCGATTTTCTGCACATGTTTGTTTCCTTTATTTAATTTTCCGACGTTATTATAAGGTAAACAATATTTTTAATCTTACTAAAAAGATATGTAAAAACATCACATAAATTTAAAGCAAAAAGATAATAATTGTTTCAGCTGGATTTACAGAACATTAGGATAAAACGAGCGTATTCACAAAACAGAATTATGCGCAGTATTTTTAATCATGCATTTATCATCATAACCGAAACAAAATAATTTTACGAGGAAAGAAATAAACAAAAAGCATGTCCCGGATAGGAGATTTGAACTCACGCCCACATCAACAGCGCATGGGCCCCTAATGCGTTGGACCATTTCGTACTATCTAAATAGGGTGAAATTAACGATAATATTACGATTGTTATCAAACTTATAATGTAAAGCAAAACAAGCGACTATGTTGCGCACAACCAAAATAAATTATCTAAAAAGCGCGGGAAGCGGCAAGCAGCTCTATTACAGAAAAAATCGACACAAGCTCTGCGCATGAAGGCTAACAGCCATCTGCCGCCCCGTTCTCCGCACAGGGACCCGCTCCAGATTGACATTGAAATTTAGGGTTTTTGCTTTATAACTCCATAATTAGGATGAAAAGACTAAAAATTATTCATACAGATGATAGACTACTCAGTTGTCTACGCAAATATTACGTAATCGATAACATATATGCAGTATTCTGACAGCAATATCAGACTTTACGATAAAAAAGCCCCCCACAAATTATTTTTTTTCTTAGTCGATTATTATTGAAAACGAATGAGAACCGTCATTATTAAAGAAAAGATATTGAACTTGAACATATATTTTATTTAGAGTGTGATTGTTTCATTGAGCAGGTTTCATTGAGTTTGAAAACTACCAAAATCAGTGAAATTTTCGAGGGAGGCCCTTAATTTTTTATAAGTTAATACAATTCCTACATTTCATTTCTAGTCCTATGAATAATTATTTTAGTATATTCCGCTTTGTTTCATAAATACTAAAATATATAAGTATCGTACTTACATACATGTTATTGGTTTGGAATGCCTTTTTACAAAGTAGGATATGTTTGCACGTATGTCGTTATAAAATAAATTAATAATGAGCCTTTCTTAACATCGTTATTTGTAAGCTTATAAGTGAGAGCAATCAGAACATCACGTTTTTAAATTGTTTTTGTAATGGCAGTGATCTAAATTGAACAAATATTTTCGATAGAATAAATATATTTCATATGGCATCAAATATAGGCCATTATGTTACTAGTTCACGCTGTATGGAAGTAGTTCCTATTCATTCATACTCGCTTATATGCGATTGACGCAAGGTAACGGTAAATCCTTTGAAAAATATCATAACTCCCCCACGACGTTAGGAAGCTTTTGTTGGGTTCTCTAAAGGCATCGAGGGAACCAGGTTTGACCATTAATTTTGGAATCAATTACACCTTAATTTATGTGCACACAGAGTCGACTGTGTCAATTGACGTAAATCATGGGCATCTCGAGGCGTCCTGCACAAAAGACTTTCTAAAATCTATTTTATTTCTATTGTCCCGATTGGCGAGTTTTGCTGAGGTCGCGCAGAACCCGCACGCTTTACCGCACGGCCGTTTGCCTTTGTACGCAAAATTACACCTCAATTATACGCAGGAACGTTCCAAAAAACCCTCAGACATGTCTTTTGTGTTTAGCTAAAGGGAGGGCAATAATTTATCCGGTATCTGAGTTCCGCGTGGCGTCAAACAGAGTTTGTCGCCGTTTCGAGAAGCCATCTGTTTGTTATTGCCTTTGGAACATTTACGTATTTACATGTATTTTGTTTATATCCGTACGAGCTTCGTTGCTGGCGCTTCAATGCAAATTTGTTGTATTTCCCCAAACAAAATATATTGGACTTAGTTTGTTACTTACTGCAAAAATGTGCCGTTACTGTTGACTGCTAATTTATAAAACAGGCGCTGTAGCATTTAATTACGTCATTCCTTTTAAGAGCCTAACTTGACATTGCATCAATTCTGTTAAAGCGAATATTTGCAATAATTCTTTCAATATTATGATGTCATGAATCGCTTAGTGTTTACATATCCACATGACATGGTTATTATTTTAAGACGATTGGTATCGTTTGTAAAAATAACGAAATGTTTGATAACTTTATTTGTATTGATAGCTGGTGCGATCGTTTCAAATTAACTAACGATTATTCAGGCGTCCTTTTATTAGAATTTTATTGGATGAGCTACTGTATTGAGTAGTTAGCCAGACGTTTGTGTAATGAAAGTTTCATTTAAAATTGCGCCTTGCTTATCAACCCACTCTGCAGAATTGTTCATTTATTGGTTTCATTATGACCATTTCTTTTTATCTTTACTCCCTTTTTAGATGCTTGATAATTTTACATAGTAACTAATATCAGTAATTAAGTTTGATCATATCTTCTACGAATTTAATTATTTCAATGTTCTCAGTAAATATTTATTTAGATATATTTGACTTCGTGTTACTGTTATTTGTTTCTATTTCAATTGATTTTGTAGTAAAGTTGGCTAAGTGTGGGTGGCACATTGTTGTTTAGTCCTCTATCATTGACAGTAATGGTGCGCACGCGCCAGTCCTTATGAATTGTTATTGAGACAATTTGTCGCTGTTCTCCTTGGTAACCACTAGAGCAGCTCCTTGTTTGATAACCAGTATTTCTCTACTATAATTGTATTATATCTGCTTTGTAAATAAAGAAAGCTAAAAATCACAGATTACATTCTAGGAAGAGAGCACGAAAACGCTTGTTTATGTAAATTGTTTATTGAATTTATGACAAGCTCATCAATTCGCTGCTTGCGATACTTGTGCCCGTATCAATTAAACTGATCCTGCAGATGGGCGATAAATTTACTCGGCGATAGCATCTCGGATCGGTAATTGTTATTTAGGGAATAACATTTCGGTTCTCTTTAAATAATTCCCTGAGAAAAATTTGCAGAAGCATTTGAAGCTGTAACAAGTAGATTGTTTAACGGCTATTTTGTGTGCAATAAAACAACTAGAACGATATTAAAAGCACGTTGTAAAGTACTAGCACCCATATTTGTTAAGGCGAGCACCAGGACCACACAGACGCAATCGCCGAACCATCGTCCGCTCTTGTACTCGATGATCGTGGCATCATTACCTCTAATGACGTGTTAACGTTGCTTTATGGGAATGCCAAACATGACGTCCACATTTCGGTCATTAACATTTGTTTGTCGACTATCTCGGATTGTTTGCTTTCGACTCTAAAACAGAGGGCGGCGTCTCGGTCAGCCACCGGCACCGCAACGCTTGACAAACTTTTATTTTTACTCTTTACTGTCTTCGGTTACGTACGACTCCTTTCGTTTGTCAAGTCTAGTCTATTGATTTTTAATTCGAAATCATTTTTGTCTTTCTTAACGTGATTCCTTACATCTAGTTTTTTATTTATTTAATATAGCTTGCTTTAATAAATTAACAATCAATATAGCTTGCAGTAACGACATAGATTCAAAATAGCAACACTGTGACTAAAAAAAATATGTCACATAAATATGAAAAGCGTGCTTTCCACTTTTCTTAAGAAATTACCAAATATGAAGTCTCTAAAAACACACATGTTAGCGGAACACCCACGTCTCTTTATAAGAAAGCTAATGTTAACCCGTGGCACACAGTGGCTGGGTTGCATTGCATTATGACATCAAACACAATGCAAACATTGATTTGTAAGCTTGCACCACGTCTAATTTACACTGCGCATTTAGCTGGGCTTCGTGAAAACCATCACGATAATGTCGGTAATACTAAGTATTTGACTGTACACATAATGATAACTTCGATAATCAAATTATTGTCCCGGCGGTCTCCCAGCAGTAATATCAAAACTGGTTTATAAATGTTATAACCGTTACATTCTTTTGGAACTATTGAATACGAAACTAGTCAAAATAATTGTATATATTTGTGACTTAAGTTACAATAACCAAATAATACTGTCTTAGTAATGCGCTGTTATGTCGAATCACGATTGAAGTTAAAGCGACAAAACTATTAAGTTGTGTCTCGGAAAACTCAGCAAGGCGCCGGGTCCTGAGGAGTGCGATAACCAGTTTAAAATGAGCCGTGACGATTTTCTCTACTCTCATGTTTTAGTCCTACGCTAGTGTTTATACATATCACAGAGTTGTGGTTTATTCGATCGCTTTGATTACATTCATGCCATGTTGTCCCGTCTATAATAAATCATTAACCAATTGGTCTGCGTTCGCGCGATGAGGGTAAAGATGAACAAGCAACTGACGTCTGCTCATATTGATCGGGTATTATACATCATGCAGTGTGTAGTGGCTGTGGATGAGGTTCAATAAACACATTAATAGGATATCCAAAGATCGGAAACATTATTTATTTTTTCAAAACCGATTAATAACAAGATTATACCAAATAAAGTTTTCATCTTTCTTCATCATATAATATGGCGTGACGTGACCAAGAGAATAAATTGTTTGTTTTCAGATGCGATTATGGTCATAAACAACCGGGTTTGGTCAGTTGGCCCGATTTCTAGTCTAAATGAATTTAAGTACACAACCGTAGTTCGTGTGTGTATATTATATTATTTAATATATTTATCTATTCTCAATTAATCTATACAAGCGACTTCTTTATTCATGTAACAAATGATCTACATCTTCTGCTTCAAACTGACAATGAATTGGTAGATGGTGAGAACTGTCTCTCATATCGTTTTATGACAAAGTCTCCGAGTCCCGTCATACAACAGGTCTTCGGTGCAGTACCGACAACATATTTATTATGCTCATTAACCTTCAAGAACGCTTTTTAATTGTCAGTCGTTTTTTATTCAGTTCACCTTTGACCTGTCGGTGACTTATTGCTCCTCGGTCTCGCTTTGAAAGCGAGAACAGCCTGTAATTTATCGTCTTTCGAGCACAGGAAAGGGATGCGTGTCGCTTCCATCTTTGTGGTGCCTGTGAACTCTGCTTTATGATGAATGTTGTTATAAGGACGCGATTACTGTCACATCTGGACTCATGTGAATAGTATTGTGTAGTGTCCGAGGAGAGGCCGCCATGTTCCTCTAAATAAATATGTCAGACCGGATAGAAAATGATTTTGCATTATCGTCTATATGCTAATGCAATAAAACTGGACTCTGTCCTCGCGCAACTTCATGTTTACTCATCTCCATGCGGAATGTTTTCTATTTGTGATATTATCAAGATGAGGTGTTTATGACTTGTCTCAATCGTTTGGTGCAATCGCCAGCTCCCGTCTACCGCTTCTCGCACTGAGACATCTTTGGATAGCTAATGAAGTCCTTTGCGGTTATATGATCGGTATTTCTTGTGTAACGTCCAATATATTTATATCAATGATATTAACAAATGATCGTCTATTTTTCACACAGCGTGTGGCTGTACTCTCCCATCTCTATTATCGGAGGCTAATGATCATAATACACGGACTATTGACATTACTGAATACAAATGTGGTTATTGAATTTTGGGTCAGTGCGCGGTTGTTGTTGTGGTATTTATATTACTTTTGGATTAAATAAGTCTACATAAAACTCAATATGCTTAGCTATTTTCCTGTGTTATGCGTGACACAGACGGCAATTGACTTACATAAATAACTACCAAATGAGAAGCCGAAACATAACATATCAATTCCATTACAAGCCATTGATACACTTTCACGTTTATTACAATGAATGACACGGTGACAATTGTTCTACAGCTTGCTATCATTCATAACGAGTTACTTAGCTTTGATGTCTTCATATGCATAATCGAATATGGTTGTCGCACGCTTGCTCTGTCGTCGGTTTAGAACCGTTTATTGATTGGTATCGTGCTTTGTTGGTTGTGTGCTTTGAATAAAATTCAAATTATAATAAAACTAATCATGGAGGCAACGCGTGGGCGACACGCCACGTTAGACGATCTATCATATTTGGTGATAACGCCACCAATATCATCCCGGTTGAGTTTAGGCACCGCTCGTAAAACGGGTTTCAATGCGACACTCGATAAGTACTCGCGACACTGGGACGCATACAACCTTAGAGCCTTATTTGCTTTTCCATTTAATTATGAACGAGTGCTCAATATCAAATTCAAGTTAGTCCTGTATGAACTATAACAGGCGTAGTCATAGGTGCCCATATGGGCGTTTTATTTTTAAATGAAAATGTCGTATTATAAATTATCGTCGCGCCGACTGCTTGCACCAATAAGGGATACGTTAGGTTAGTGAGAACTTAGAAAAAGCGATAGAGAAGTGCGATCGACCTAAGCAACTTCACGCGGGTGCAATGTAAACTGGAAGGATATTTTTCGTTATTTCTGCATATCGCCGTAACCTACCAACTAACCACCGTTTGTATAAGATAGGACTAATCCACTCGATACCTTATTTTTTTATTCCTGTAACTAACTTAACACAATCTTATAATAATACAAACACTTGTTCCATCTCTTTGCATAGAATGTAATTTCAGAGTCACTTACTTATAAAAAAAATGCTGTCATAAGTGTGTCCAAAGCTTAGTTACTCCAATTAAAACGTTGTCTTCAAGATGCACCCGTAAATGAATAATAAATATTTATACCGACATTGTCATACAACGGCGGCGATGCAAATTCATAGCTCAATTTTATTTCTATTTTCTCTATGGGCGTCAATAGATAGGCGGGATGTAATCGTTAGGCTCCCCGGGGCTTGCTGGAGGCTCTATTCAATTGAATTTGTCTGCAAGCGCGCTCTGCATTAATAGCTCACTAAACTGCATTAGACATCATTATTGATGTTTCATAAAATAAAATAACTTTTAAACACGCCATGGATGGTATTACGTAAGTAGTTGCTACGGCGGAATGAAATGATTACGGCTGGTAGGGTATTTATTGTAGATATGATATATTGCCGTGCCGTGTAGTGCCGGTTTAGAATGTCGCTACCCCTTTCTACCCACGGCTGTCGTTAGAGGCGACTAAGGGTATTGGGACTTTTTATTGGATTTTTGGGCGATGCGGTTGGAGACCCATCACCTAAAACCTTTATTTTACCGCCTTTTCGCCACTCAACTTCCAAAAGTGGCTGAGGAATTTATAATTCCTTGGCTCTGGCTACCCCTTCTAGGGAATTATAGCCGTGAGTATATGTATGTATGATATATTTATATCGAGGGTAATGCGGTAAATGGAGCAATGAATAGCCAATTAACTAGTCTGTCGCTCTCTGAAAAGTCACGAATGGAACTGTATGATGCTGTTGTAGTTCCTACGCCTATGTATGGCAGTGAATGTTTGGTGAAGATGAAGCTCGAGACAATGGAATTAATAGCGTAATTGGCCTAGACCTCGCTTTTATAACATACCCTTTTTATATTATAAATCGATAAAGGACATCAAACTAAACAACTTTGCCCATGGAATGCCTATCTAAAATATTGTAATTTTCAAAAAAATATAATAATTAAAAATTGTCGTACCTAGTTCAAACTGAGAATGTATAGAATGAGAATCTTTGCTTCAGTGAAAATAAGAAATAAAAAAAAACATTTGATCTATGGTGTAAACAAAAACATAACCTCTTTTGGTATTTTCCAGTTCAATCGCTCGCTTACCGGTTTATTTTCATGATATTATTTTTCAACGACGATCAATACAACTGGAAAATACCGAAAGAAGTTATATTTTTGTTTACAGAGCGAAAAGCATAGATCAAATGTTTTTTTTTATTTCTTATTTTCACTGAAGCAAAGATTCTCATTCTATACATTCTCAGTTTGAACTAGGTACGACAATTTTTAATTATTATATTTTTTTGAAAATTACAATATTTTAGATAGGCATTCCATGGGCAAAGTTGTTTAGTTTGATGTCCTTTATCGATTTATAATATAAAAAGGGTATGTTATAAAAGCGAGGTCTAGGCCAATTGCATGGATGGATATATGGTTCAAAGTTATGTTAGGATGAGAATAGAGCAAATACATTAAATTCACAATATTGTTTTACTTGGTCGTATCATATGTATAGCAACAATCAGGACAAACCGATATATAACATAAAAATATTAAACATACATAAAATGGAGCTATTTACTATGTATTGGAAAACATATAGAATGAAAGTTTATTCCTCAACTCAAAGGCATAGACTGTACAAAGGGAATGTAGTCGGATTTCAAATAGTAGCCAATTAGGAATGACACCTCAATTATCAGTGACAGTATGCAGTTAGTAACACATCAGTTTTAACTGCATGTCCGAAATGCTATTATATATTTTACACGATTGTATTGCTGGGCTGCGGCGGCGGGTCTGGTTTGGCGTCGTGTGCGGCTGATTAGCTTGTTGGTACTTTATACTGCTTACACTAGCTGCTTGTTAGCCGCTCAATAATTCGATCATCATTGCTATTTCAACGGCTATCGATGTATCTGTTACGGCAGATTATTGGAAAGTGAGTCTGTAGAACAAAAGAGTATGTATGAAAAGATTGATGAATGTAAATGAAGCTCGGTAGGTAGGCGTACGAAGTGGCGGTCGTTAGTGTCTGTCCACCTCATGGGGGGGAGTGGAGTAAATATAATATATTTATTGTAAAGAGTACCAATTTTTGACGTAATCTGGATGGTTTGGTTATTCGTAGGCGAAAGGTAAAAAATAAACACTTTGTTTGGTTCTTTATACTGCTGATTAGACATACTTGCTATTACAACAATTTATCGATATTTCTGTTGCTGCTGTTAAGATTTGAATTGAATTGCTATTGGAGAGTGCCAATCTTGTGACTAATAAAAAAAAATACTCATGTAAGGTTATTTCTAAAACTGTCTAGACTATTCAAATTACGCTCATTAGGTAAATGTATTGTGTTAACCTTGTGTGTTTAATATCTTTACATAATGGATTTAAAAATGCGGTCCGTCTTATATGTGCGTGGTGTCAAAGGTCTTAAGAAATTTCTTTTTTTATTAGGTCTTGAGAAAATCTTAATTCCTCCGAATTGAGTCACTTGCTATATAATTCAACAATAATTCTCCATTGTGTTAATTTTACTAACAGAAATAGAATATCAGAGTTTCATGTAACTTTATGATTCACTTTTATACAAATTCTATCTGGATGTAAGTGTTTTTATATAGTTAAGCGCTCATTGACTGATCATAGGAGTGAGTGATGGGTAACTTTTCGCCAGAAATAATTATTCAGTCTGAATATAACATACATACATACATATACTCGAGGCTATAAATCCCAGGAAGGGGTAGCCAGATCTAAAGAATTAGAAATTCCTCAGCCACGTTTGGAAATTTGAGTGGGGAGAAGAGAATTTGAATATAAATACTCTAATTCTTAGGCAAGACGACTAAAGATAAGGTAAATTTAATTTATACTTCAAACCCATCACTAACAATCTTTAATTGGCCATTTGTTCTCCCAGACTACGTGCAAAATATCAAAATAACCTTTTTGAATGTATATAAAAACTGTTCTTTAAAAATGATTCTTTATCATTCTTCATATATGCTAGTAATATATTATGACAGCCATGGCATG
Source organism: Bedellia somnulentella (assembly GCA_963576735.1). Taxonomy (NCBI): domain Eukaryota; kingdom Metazoa; phylum Arthropoda; class Insecta; order Lepidoptera; family Bedelliidae; genus Bedellia; species Bedellia somnulentella. The sequence goes on from OY755180.1 coordinate 9,246,879, forward strand.
TACAAAATGCCTATAATCCCTGCAGCGTATGCGTATCGCTATCTCGAGAATCTCACCTATTCTCAGAATCCGAACCGCCTTAATAGGCGATATTAGTTACAAGTTAATCTTCGACGCTAATGAAACATGGAACCATTTAACTCTATTTAGCCTGCCATAATGTCAACAAGAATGCCTTAATAACCCCCCATAAGTTATGGATTCGAAGTGTTTGATAAATCTACCACCATTGCTGTTACCGAACCTGATGTATGTCTCTCATTAGGTTCCTCTAAATAAGATATTAGTTGATTAAGTGCCAACAAGCGATAATTATTTCATTACATTCCAATGCTAATAAACAACGTATCGATTAGCGTTTCGTTTTTAAGTAACGGGAGTTTACTTTTGAAGTGAGGCGTTTTGGTTTTCTAGTTGAATATTGGATTTTATTCTGTGTTTATTGATTTGTAAATGAAAAAGGTGGTCACAACTGGATTTGTCGATTTTTATCCTAGAGCTCCTGTAATAGTTATTTAGTAATATGATTTGCAACAACCGTGATAGCCCAGTGGGTAGAACACCCGGTTATCGTGCAAACGACTAGTGTTCAAATCCTGGGTCGGGCCTACCCCAATTTGTCTTTTCTAAAAGACATTTGTGTGGTTAATTTATCATGGTTGTTAACGGTGAGGGAAAACATCGTGAGGAAACCCACATGGCTGAGTTGTACTTAGTCATGTGACAGTGTATTCGTACAAAACGGCGATAGGCCTGCCCCCTATCACGTGAGTACACTTTCCATGCAAAACGTTGGTACTCTGAACACCAGGTGACAAAGTCACGTGATGTTCAGAAGTATTAGTACCTCAGGAGGGCAATTCTCACACGGTAGATATTATATCACTTTCGATATTTATCACTTTTGTGATATTTTGCGATCGATATTTGACTTGAGCTATTCTCACTCCATCCGATCGATATTTTTCTATTGAAAACCAGCCGATATGATGATATATATCAAAGGATGATATCGTGTGGTCCCGATCAGACGATATGATGATATTTGAAGATGTCGTGCGAACGGTAGCCATTTTGTTTACAAATTTTGTTTGAATACTTATAGATAGAAAACTAAAATGTAGGTAAATATATTAAATGGATCATCTACTTGGATCAACGTTAATTATATTATTAAAACATAAAAATATATTATTTTTTCATAATAAAATTTTAAAAACTAAATTCGGTTGTCGGGTGGTCTATTTGGGAATTCAGACTTTGCTAGTTACCGGCAAAGTACACTTAAAGGAAAATTTAAACAAACCAAAACATATGTAAATATTGACAAATTCAATATATTTTTTTTAAGGTGGCTTCAATCGTGTTTGCCACAATTATTTCGCCAATGTCGAGTAAAAATATTGACAGATATGAAGACCTTTTCATATCTAAGATGACAGTTAATCTAACCTTTCGTTCAATTCATTCGCTTGGATCTTTGACTATGAACACTATAGACAGAGTCATAATGCAACGGGAGAGTACCTCTTTTAGATAGCAATATTTTTCCCTGTAATGTTGCGATCACTAGAAAACAATTACCCCAAAATAGTATAATCACCATTCTAAAAGCAACTTTTTAATTTAAAATTGATTACGTCAATTTATTGTTACGTCGTTTTATTTATTGTAAAGGTTTACTGTTTACTATATTATTTCCTGCAATCATATAATTTATACATACTTGCTCCTAGTATTATACAATCTTTTTTGTTTCATTTTACCATTTATACTGATGTTTAATACACCGTGAAATCTAAAGCATTTTACTAACTATCAGGGATGAATCTTCCCATGATTACGAATAAATTTTTGTACGGGACTAACTTTGTTACTGGACAAAAAAAAACAGCTGTTCCATAAGTGCAAGTTATGTAAATATCATACGGGTCATCATGGGTATAGTGGGGTCTATGTTTGTATTTTGAAAAATAAAAGACAGCACTATTTTGTACATGAGTTTTATTGCATTATTTACTATTGACCTTTAAACAAAATCAGTTTCGTGTGAAAATTTCGAATTCATTCGTCTATTTCAGTCACATTTTTCAAAAGATGATGTATTCGTACATCTAAGTATTTTATATTTGGTTGATTTCCAATTGCATCTTCCAGTGGCCGCAATCCATTTTTCTCGTAGATTCTCGTAGTCTTTAGGAAAACTGTAATGAATACGAAGAAATTAAATAAATATAACAAATTTATTACTTACTAATTCCGTAGATAACAATTAGAAATCATTCAGCGTCGCTATAGCGCGACGAAATTCATAATATACTCACTCATTAACATCAGTTTACTAATTTGAAAATTTTACCCTAACGACAGGGTAGGATGAAAAACGTGAATTATGGGAACACTGAGATACTGCATATTTTTAGGTTATGCTATTAAAAAATTGCTCAAAATAACTAAAGAAAATGCTAGTAATCTAGTTCAACGTAATTAACATTTGAATCACTTTTTTTCTGATCGCGCAATGTATTTATTAAGTATTTATCTGTAGAAAAACATTAAAAAACTCACTCACTTCAGAAACTCAATCCTTCGATGTGTTTTTCGCTGCGGCTTCCGCAGCCAAGCACGCTACACCCAACCATACCTCACTAAATAATAAGTTTGACTAATGAAGTCTCTTTTATCACAATAACAATATACAAATGAATAAAATCTTTCTCAAAATCAAAAGAAAACCAAAATCGCTCACAAGTCGACGCTTTGTTTGTCAAGCTTTAAAAGCGTGACATCAACAAAACGGGTTACGCGATAGAGATGACAATAAAGATTTTGTGTCTCTTTTTAACATATAAGAACTTAAATAAGGGCTTCTCTTTTTAAAATGGATGACGTAACATCGCTCTATCTATAGTGTTCATAATCAAAGGCTTGGATCATTGATTTCGGTCTTCGTTCTTTTAATGTCTAAGGAAAAATTACTACTGTGTGCGAGAGTACAGTTTCAATCTATCAATAGAAATATATTTCAATTTGTGATATTTTTCACATGACATTGAACACTTGATATAATTTCTATGATATAATGATATCGAACTTGCGAGAATTGCCCTCCTGCCAACCCCTTCGGGGATATTCGGCGTGAACGTTTATGTTTATGTTTATTATGATTTGCAATCTATCATGAGAGAATGTTTCTGTAGTATTACATTTCGCTTGGTCATATTGTCCGATGAATTTCTCATTATAAAATCCTAGGTATCCAATAATAGGAATACGAGTGCAATCGGGTTTTTTATATGTAAACATAAAAGTATAATTCTTACTGGCGCTGTCATTAGTCTTGTTTATAAATAACCTGTCTACCCCGTGGTTTGCTCTGCGTCGTCTTTATTAAGGTTTATGAATCTTTGCACTTGTGGGCTATGGTATGATAATCATACATCGGGGTTTTCGGTGCGGGAATGATTTAAAAAGAGTAGAGATAAACAGATAGGTTAGTCTGAAAAAGTATCATATTATGCCTAATGAATACCTACCTCTCTGCGACAGTTTGCATATATATGCGAGTGTATATGCGACAGCTCATAATATACACTCTATTAAATAATAAAAAAACAAAACAAATATATATTTATATAACTTTCAAATAATACTTATTTATACCTACATTCTGTTTTAAGACAATACCTACTCTTTGGCTAATGTCAACCATTCCCGCACCGAAAACCCCGACATATGATGATAATATAAAGCCTATAACTTTTCTCTAGCTAGAAACTATGGAATTAAAATCATCGCATACTTTCCTATTTATTACTAAACATAGATATAAATCAACATTTAAATAATATAAAGTTGCACAATCAGAATTATTACCGTAAAATCTTTTTTTTAATAATCGCTATTCATATATTTTACAATAGTTTTTAAACAAATAAAATCACTGCAGACCCGTGGAATAGGCCTACAGGAGATACCACGTTAAAATAAAACGTGCTAAGTACACTACCTCATAGGTGGCGTCGAAACGTGTACAAAGTATGAAGATTACCAATGATCGAACTTTTCAACGCGTTATATCTTCAAAATGGTGGCTTTTAGGAAAAAAAATATTGATATCTTTTTTGTAGAGAATTTTCTGATCTACAATTTTGTACTGGGAAGATTTTGCGAAAAACTTACCGTTTCGCTTAAAATCGCAAAAAACTCATTTTTTTGACCTTTGACCTCGTGTAAAATTTTTAGCACACCTCGGAACGATGGGGACTTTTGAGGTTTCATTTATAATCATGTTTTGAACAATTGTGGCAATTTTCAGCTTCTTATGAATTTATGTAACCTTCCTCCTTATTTTAGGCCTAAATTGACCGGACTAGAAGCTGAAATTAACGGAACCAATATATAATTAGGAAACTCAGAAATATAATACCGATGTATTTTTGAAACATTTGCAACCCATAATTTTCCACAAAGGTACTAGAGACGTTTGATCTAGAAATGTAATCTGCGTATGTAGTACAATAGTAAAACGTTAGATTTAACTGCCAGTGTAAATAATTTAAGTACAGTAGTGTCGTTGGGCGGCACATAAAACGCATGAATAATTTATTTCGTCCTTTATTATTTATAAATGCTTTGGGCAATGTAAATTACTTGTCGGAATACAGAGTTGATTTATTAAGCACGGATAGAATCGGTGTTATATCCGTATACAGTTTTATTATTTAAACAATAACAATTGTATGTATCAACGAGTGAAACGTAAAAACAGATATTGATATGAAAACTTAGTTTTTTAACCCTTTAATATATGTGTATTTTAGTTTTTAATTTATTAGTTCTCGGTACCTGCTCCGACACTATATAACTTTCAACTCGCCCGCACCGCTTCGCGTAGAAATGTCTTTAAAAAATAGGCTGGTTGATTTAGCTTTAGTACTCTTACTTATTTTGAATTCAAACACAAAATTTCTTTAAAAAACAGCAATTATAATATGAAAAATTCAGACGATATTATTTTTTTATTTACCCAACGCTACAGATATACATAACATAACATATAAACATAAACGTTCACGCCGAATATCCCTGAAGGGGTTGGCAGAGGTACTAATACTTCTGAACATCACGTGACTTTGTCACCTGGTGTGCAGAGTACCCACGTTTTGCATGGACAGTGTACTCACGTGATAGGGGGCAGGCCTATCGCCGTTTTGTACGAATACACTGTCACATGACTAAGTACAACTCAGCCATGTGGGTTTCCTCACGATGTTTTCCCTCACCGTTAACAACTATGATAAATTAACCACACATATGTCTTTAGAAAAGACAAATTGGTGTAGGCCCGACCCAGGATTTGAACACTAGTCGTTTGCACGATAACCGAGTGTTCTACCCACTGGGCTATCACGGTTGCTACAGATATAAGATATATGTATAATATTTAAAACACAGAACTTTTATTGTCACCGTAGCTTAAAGCATAGTACTACACCGGTGAAACCGCACACACCAGAGTTAGTAATCACTGTATTTTACTCAACATTAGAAACTTTTCTTCTAGAAACACTGTGTTCACGATGCTCGTATATTGAACCCAAGTCCATATCGTAAGTCATCTCTTGACTGAATTCGGCTGTGGTTATCGATTGTATGCAATCTTAAACAATACAATAGATTAGTTAGTTCTAGACCTAATCAACACTAAATGATTTGACCTCATGAATATTTAGTACTGTTTTGTTGCTACTAAATAACCTTCAAACTAATTAAAAAATCAGCGTCACAAGTATATATTCGTAAATTGTTTATAGCTAACATGTTAAATTATTTTTCTAATTCTTATGCTCCTTTATATTAATTTATGCAATAAATGTTATCAAAATAAGGAAATGATATGAGTGTATTTTTCGACAACTGGAATGATTTGTATATGCACAGTAAATAAAATGACGAGTAATATTAGGTATAAATATGTTGGATTGTCAAAGGGCTTGGAAATATAACTTCTTAGAGTTGAGGACTGGCCTACGCATCGCAGAACTTTTGTTATATGTCACACTAATTATCCTATGTTCTCATTTTAGTGGTGTATTATGTTGTAATTTAGTGTTAGTAATAAACGTTTGCCCACCTTGGTAGATCAGCACCTTACGAAAGAAATATTATAGTTACAAAAAGACTCAACTCAACTCTAACGTTCACGCCGTATATCATTGAAGGGGTTGGCAAAGGTACTAATACTTCTGAACATCACGTGACATTGTCACCTGGTGTTTAGAGTACCCACATTTTGTTTGACTAGTGTAGGATAGTGATAGGGGACAGGCCTATTGCAAAAAGACAGAAATATAAATATTGAAATCGTATTAGACCATTACGTATGCCTATTAGACTTACACAAGAGCAATGCAGTGCCTTATCATAGTATCTGTTTTGAGTGGCCATGATATAATAGTAGACATCATTGGCTATCATGGTATAACCCCTAGGAGACTGTTGCGGCTGCATCGCACTGGTCCCAATGTCGAAGAGCAGCTCTTTCGAAGTATTGTATGGCAACTTACCACGAACGCGATCCCAAATACCCCAGACATATTGAAGTTGCAGAACTCGTAAGTACAGTAAGTGGATCACATACTGTATTTATGAATTCGATATTTTTCACGTTACAAATGTTGTTTTCAACATCGATAGATCACCTCATAACCATTTGAATTATTTAGATTTTCTTTACAGATACAAATTAGGTAGAATAAGTGAATGAGTGGCCATCATATTTGTCTCAAAATATTCTGCATTTCAAGTCCATTAATCATTAGTTTCAACATGTTTTAGTGTATCCGTATGAGTTACGAATATGTGTTTCGGAAGTTTTAATTACCATATGATTTAAATCAGACTAATGAAGCATGGCCCACAAAATTATATTAATCATAATATGTTAAGCGTACATTTCTCATTTTTTACTTCGAAACCAGGCAAATAACGATCAATTAAGAATGTAACGTTGATTGAAACTGTAATATATCACCAAAACTATGAAAAGAAGGTGATAATAAACGAAAAAGCTAAAAAAAAACATATCATTTCACATACTTTGATATTTTATCCCATTGTGAAAATAGCTGTTTTCGCATATAATGATCCTGTCAATCTTTTTGTGTAAATAATAATATTTATTTATTATATTAGAATCATATCATCATATCTGTGGTTATGCATATAATAGTGGCATTAAATGAATTATCCGGTTAAAATTTGTATCCAAAAGTAATTGAAAATGAAGTTTTGTCAAGAGGTTACTTTTATTATGTAAGTGAGCACTAAGAAGGAAATTTTAGAAATTCCACCCTTAACGCGGGGAAAAAGGGGTGTGAAGTTTATATGCAACTTTTAAAATTGTACAGTTAGTTTTAGTTTGAAAATTATTGTATAAGTTTTCGATTACACTTTCTAACGATTTACATACACACACTCACGCACACACACACACACACACACAAACACACGACAAACGTGTGTGTCAAAGGAGAGATTTTCTTTCACATATTTTCATTGTATAATTTTTCCTTGTTTTTCCATTAGTCTTATATTTGTTTTTGTTTCCTGAGTAATAACTTGTTGATTTTGATTTTAATTTGTTCCAGTAAATGTTGTAAATTTTCCATTGGAAATTGGCGTCCATAGCACAGGCTCGACCTATTATGGCGTCAATGACCCTACTTAAATATGCCTAACCTGGAACTTTGCTTTTGTTGTAAATTTTAGCTATAGTCTGATTTTTAATTCGAGTCAGTAAAATGACAGGTGCAACTGTCACTAACTGTCACTGATACATACAAAAAGATGTATCAGTGACAGTTGCACCTGTCATTTTACTGACTCGAATTAAAAATCAGACTTTATAAAATGTATTAGGCATCTTGGAGAAATAAAAAAATATTATTATTATTATTATTTGTGTCGCAGAAAGAAAATATGTTTTTACTAAAGGGGTAAACTAGACGGGTAAAGTTTGTATGAAAATATCCTATTTCTGTACCATGCAACGTGGTTTTGGTGTAAGTAATTTGAACCAGTATCTCTTTCCCGAGTATAATTTAATTTGAAGTTGATAATGTTTATATATTATAAGATCCTGCTGCTGAATCTCTACGTTCATAACGTACAAAGTCAAACACACATTTTAACATAAGTTTATGAATGTGAGAATACACTGACAGACGCAGCCAGGCAAAAGTGGCCGCAAGTAATTTTAATTTAATTAATGTTTATTATTTTTCGGAGACAAATTTCGTTCACTTGTTTTCGAAATATAATAACATCCCTATCATAGCAGTGTATATAAAGAATATAATAATCCATAGGTGCCGTTGCAAATTCGGCCGCATCTACCTCGCAGCCAGGTGTAAGTAGGTTATATTTTGGAGTGTTTTATACGTTCATAAGTTACACGCATATTTCTTATATGAAATTAAAGCTATTTTTTTTCCTAACATGATAATACATAGCTGCCTGTGAAAAAGCGGCCGCAAATTAGGGTTGCCATCTGTTAAAAACGCGATATATCCAAATATATTTCACAAACTGTGCTATTGTTTCTATTTATATTTTATGACTTATATAATAACTATATTTATATTTTTTAAATACTTACTTACTTACCTATACTCTCGCCCATTATTCCCATTGGGGTAGGCAGAGACTATCGATCGCCACTTAGTACCACCTTGAAAAACTTCTCTTGCTTCCCTTACTTAAACTTATCTAGATCAGATAGAAAACATTCTTATAAAGGTGAGGGTCCAAAGTGAGAAGAATAAAAGAGCATCTCATATATGCTATAGAATAATTAATGTAAGGGAAGCAAGAGAAGTTTTTCAAGATGGTACTAAGTGGCGATCGATAGTCTCTGCCTACCCCAATGGGAATAATGGGCGAGAGTATAGGTTAGTAAGTATTTAGAAAATATAAATATAGTTATTATATAAGTCATAAAATATAAATAGAAACAATAGCACAGTTTGTGAAATATATTTGGATATATCGCGTTTTTAACAGATGGCAACCCTAATTTGCGGCCGCTTTTTCACAGGCAGCTTTGTATTATCATATAAGGAAAATAATAGCTTTAATTTCATATAAGAAATATGCGTGTAACTTATGAACGTATAAAACTCTCCAAAATATAACCTACTTACACCTGGCTGCGAGATAGATGCGGCCGAATTTGCAACGGCACCTATGGATTTTTATATTCTTTATATACACTGCTATGATGGGGATGTTATTATATTTCGAAAACAATTGAACGAAATTTGTCTCCAAAAAATAATAAACATTAATTAAATTAAAATTACTTGCGGCCATTTTGCCTGGCTGCGTCTTGTCAGTGTATTCTCCTATTCATAAACATAATAAACATATAACATAAACGTTCACGCCGAATATCCCCGAAGGGGTTGGCAGAGGTACTAATACTTCTGAACATCACGTGACTTTGTCACCTGGTGTTCAGAGTACCCACGTTTTGCATGGACAGTGTACTCACGTGATAGGGGGCAGGCCTATCGCCGTTTTTGTACGGATACACTGTCACATGACTAAGTACAACTCAGCCATGTGGGTTTCCTCACGATGTTTTCCCTCACCGTTAACAACCATGATAAATTAACCACACAAATGTCTTTTAGAAAAGACAAATTGGGGTAGGCCCGACCCAGGATTCGAACACTAGTCGCTTGCACGATAACCGAGTGTTCTACCCACTGGGCTATCACGGCTGCTATTCATAAACTTATGTTAAAATGTGTGTTTGACTTTATACGTTATGAACGTAGAGATTCAGCAGCGGGATCTTATACTATTAGTAACCTATAATATAGGTAATCGTCGGTACGGTGTAATAAATAAATACAGAGGATTATGATAGGATAGGTAAATTTAAAAAACATTAAATCTGCAAACAAATCTAAAAAGCAATCAGCATCCAATAAGCCATCAATAAAGAACACAAAACGAACGATAGCACGGCAAATAGAGTAAACGTAGCAGTTGATAATCCGGTCGCAATTCAATTAAACGTAATGTCCACATAGTAGAGCCTACGAGCGGCGCACGATTTGATCGACTGTCACCGGCCAGCCAATAGGCGGGCCGACACACCTCTCTATTAACACAGCCTCTGCCGCTCAAACAACAACTCATTACATTATAACATTTCGCTTTACTTGATACTTCATACTTTCAGTGCAATCTAGGTGCTTATTATACAATAGCGGGTTTCTTATTTTAGGTTTAATAACAAGTTTGAAGCAATATTTACTTAAGCGTGTTCGTTCAAGAAAACAGTTTATAGTTGGTAATCTTGGGAGGGTAAATAATTAGTTTATTTTTATTTATTTTGTATCGATTTCGCATTTCTATTAATGAGAAGATTAGCTCATAGTTAAGTAATTTCTTTAGCCTTAATTAGGTATAACAGGATTTCCTACTTGCTAGGGTTAAGGGTTAGGTTTTGTTGTTGTATACAATAACTAAGATAATGTATTACAATCGCTAAAAACTGAGAAATGTAAATAATTCATAAACTGTCTTGTAAAATATTTTAAAAAATTACAGTGATGTATAAACATGCGGCTATAATTCTAAAAAAGGGTAGCTATTTTAACGATAAAAACAATGTTATCGTCTCCTTTAAGCAATTAAAGACGTCATACTTAGACAAGGCCGTTTCTAGCTATGGTCATTTCGATGTTGCAATTTATAATAATAGCTATGCACGCAAAATTATTTAATACATCTATCTGTATAAGGCTTTGTAATTTTTCGTGCTTGGCGCCGGCGCGGCATCCTCTCACGAATTTCGCGGCGCGAGTCCCCGCGTGGGCGTATCTTGGGCCGCCATCACACGTCTCATACAATACACCTAGTAAATTAACTATGAGTCTGTATTCTGGTAAATGTGAGGTTAGTCGTATAGTTACAACTTGAAGTAGTAAGATTCAGCTGCGAGGCCATGGTGAATACAGAAACTTGAGCTGTTATGATGCTGAATTGCTAAGTAGTTCAAAAATCTTCAATGACACAGTGGCTTATTCATCATTGAATCCTTTATCAATATACAGATCTATCGGTATACTGCCAATCTTCTGCATTTCATATAATTTCAAAAACAGTTTCCTTTAAACATACAAATTCTCCAAAATTCCAAAATCCTCTGTGCAATCGCTTCATTCCCGAAAAAATTGATACATCTTTCTCACAAAATCACAGTTCAAAGTAATAGCGTGAAAGGCCGTGTGAGGCGGTTCTAAAGCTCGTCTTTGTGCACATTGCTAATGTCCGGATACTACACAGAGTCTTTGTTGCATTGCGTCTAATTAGTCAGCCTCTTTAGCGCGAGACCCGCCGCAGGCCGCGATTTACTCTTGACTCGTGTGAAATTAAATGACACTAGCTCATTTCGAAATTGTTCTCTATCTGTTTGTATTACTTTCATGCTTTCTTCATTGTTTTAAAAGATATTAATAATATTTATTGCTCGGGTACAAAGGTGTGTAGTGTCACTATACTTTTACTGCAATTTTGTACTGTTAGAGTATAAATAATGTACTTGTAGGTCAACATAAATATCTGGTAATTTAGTTTTTTTTTTAATAGATCTAGCTTAGGTTAAAAAAGTGTTGCAACTTAAAAATATAAAACTTCTAGAAAACCAACGCTTTTGCGGCCAACACATAATTCTTTTGCCGTAATCACGATTTGTAAGAACAGTAAATGGTGTGTTCATATTTTACAAAACGTGTTCAGATTCATCGGTTACGACATATTGCAGTCTTTTTGTCGGGTACAACAATACGCAGTTACTAAGGTTTGGCTTTTTTCACGAACCAAAGATGACAACTTGACAAGGCGATGAAGCGAAATTTGTTGAATGTTTACGGGTAGATGTTGTTAATATTCTTTGTGCTAGTTAGTTTTTCTAGAGGTGGGTAAAAGCACTCGTTAGAAATAGAATAGTTACTACTAAAATTACATACTTCGTACGTACATAGTACGTAGTAGTAGTAGGAAGTTATTTGTCGGTAGAATTTAAACTTGCTTCACCTTACCAGAAAATGTTCTGAACCAATATATGCAACTATTAGTAGTAGTAGTAGGCTTACCCGCCAAGAGCAACATTAAAAGTTAAAACTTAAAGCAATGCTCATCCTCTGGCCTTTAAGTGGTTATTAGGTTAAGCGATTCAAAATAATTTATCGGCGAATCTTATTACCACTTTTTTACACAGATTTTTACACTAATCGATTAGTTGTTATAGTAGATAATTTTGTTGTGAAGTTCTGAGCTGAATGTTATATTTCATTCAAACCCATATGTGTGATACCAGGTCCTTTCCCAAACCATCATAGGCCATGGTTTAAGTTTACGTTTTAAGCGATTGATTAGTGACGCGGTTAGGATTCCTTTTTATAAAGCAAATAAATATTTAGTATCTATGAGAGTCATGTGCAGAATTCCCATTCAAATATTCTTTAATGAGAGTACCGTGAATGCCAATATTACAACTTTAATATTTTGCCGTGTAGTGCCGTGAAGTGTCGGCTTAGAATAGCACTACCCCATTTCTTCCGGTGGGTGCACGTAAGAGGTGACTAACTGTATGGGGGTTTTTAAAGACTTTTTGGGCGATGTGGTTGGAGACCCATCACCGACAACCTTCATTTTACCATCTTATCCACACTAAAATTTCCAAAAGTGGCTGAGGAAGTTTTAATTCCTCAGCTCTGACTACCCCTTCTAGGGATCTATAGCCGTGAGTATATGTATGTATGTAATATTTTAAAATATTTAAAAATATACCATTGCTTCTGCTGCTCTTTGCTCTGAATAAGTGTAAGTAGTAGTAGTAACCTACTGCAGAACACGTGCTAGGTTTGAACATGATAAAAAGGACGAAATAGTTTAACAAAAGCGGCTAGTTATTTGCAGCCCAATTAATGTACCAGGTATCTATAAAAACTTATACATTGTGCACAACGATACATTGCATCGCATCAGTATCAGTACTGGTCAGCTACCGATTTGTCGCGATAACGTGATTTATGTTTAATAAATTTACCACTCAATCAACGTCCTCTCGGTGGGAGTGCTCGCTCGCTGATTGGATTTCTTGATAATTACATCTTTTGACACGTACGCGTTAAGTTTCGTACTTGCTTGTCGACCGTCTCAATGCACCGTGGGATCAGCCCAGTAATCAGCTTTCTTTGACTTCTTTGTATTGCACCGCAAACTGTATGAAACTGCTGCCTGTATCATGAAGCGAAAATGCGCTGCAATAACGTCTTGTGTAGCGCTTAACTTTGGTATAAGAAAACTACATGTTGTTCATAAAACTCATCAATAGAAATTTTAAGTCTTTAAGAAGCACAAGTTTAATTAAGCTGAGTATACGTTTCAAACTTGCTAAATCTAGCGCACAATGTGCAAATGTTCCAACCTGTACTTGACAGATATCAGTTTCATATAATTTTGTGTATTGACCAACACATTATTAAATTTCCAGTAAAGGAGGTTTGTCTGGTAGCATATGGTTGCGGTATCTTGTGAAGAATTTTAATTGTCTTAATGTGTTATTATCACATGCAGTTATTAAGTGGCTCGCGATGAAAATCAAAAAGCCGCTGTAACGATAATAAAATGCTGCTAATTGCTATGACGGTTCATCTCTATGGTTTAAAATAGTGCAGTTATTTTTAACCGACTTCAAAAAAGGAGGTTCTCAGTTCGATTATTTGTATGTATATGTTGCTATTATGGTGTCTTGCTTCTTACCTAGTTACTCAAGTTCTTAAAAATAATCCATAGGTGTTGATTCTTATATTAATTACTTACTATATTGTCACAGGGTAAAGCCAAATACATATTGTATAATCAATGTGTAAACTCAGTTATGTGTGTACTTTGAGTCATATTTCCATTCTCAAAAGCAACCGTGATAGCCCAGTGGGTAGAACACTCGGTTATCGTGTAAACGACTAGTGTTCAAATCCTGGGTCGGGCCTACACCAATTTGTCTTTTCTAAAGACATATGTGTAGTTAATTTACCATGGTTGTTAACGGTGAGGGAAAACATCGTGAGGAAACCCACATGGCTGAGTTGTACTTAGTCATGTGACAGTGTATTCGTACAAAAACGGCGATAGGCCTGCCCCCTATCACGTGAGTACACTGTCCATGCAAAACGTGGGTACTCTTGAACACCAGGTGACAAAGTCACGTGATGTTCAGAAGTATTAGTACCTCTGCCAACCCCTTCGGGGATATTCGGCGTGAACGTTTATGTTATGTTATGTTCCATTCTTATTGTCTTTCCAGAACTGTATCTGTAAACTCTAGCAATCATGCTAGCCAATAGAAAACAATATTCCACATCATGAATGAATTGTTGTTGTGCCCCAACGGGGTCTTGTTTGTCCTACACTATGATTTGTTAAGATCTTACCTGTAAAACAAGAATGCAAATAAATGAATTGAATTGAATTAAATGAACAAAACAGGACTTACTTAAGGTTCATAATAAATTAGAAACCTTGTGAATCTTGATAGAACTATGTAAGTTGTTAAGACATATTCATAACAAAAATGATTTTACAGTTCTCAGAACAACATCGCATGCTTTCCAGTCATCGCGGCTATAAAACGAAAAAGTGTAAATTGAAACTTGACTCAAAAAGAAAGTGTAAAGCCTTAATTGATTTTGACCACAAAATCACAGGCGCCAAAGTTTTCAATGAAATCGGGTCGATATCCGTTTGATAATGTTGGTTTTTTGGTTAGTCAGAGGCGCCAGTTACTTCTCGTAAAATACAGTGTTGCAATTTTTGAAAAGCAAAATGCTTGGAGTCTTCAACCTTTACGATTTACTTTAAACTTTACATCTAATTCTATTTCATATTACAATAGGTAATTTGAAAGAGTGTCAATAACTGGCATATAATAAAATTACTTCACTTAGTTGGATCAATATAATCAGTCAACTTCGATTCTAATATAATTATGTATGTTGGAATACATTAGGATTTTTTCATTACGTAAAATATTCGTTTCGTCAAGTAATATCAAAGAATTATTTTTGTGCACCGATTAATTAACCACGAAAAAACATCCATAGGCCTTCAATTGACAATGGAATTAAATAAAAAACCCATTACAATAATAGTCGCGATGTTTGTGAAAGTGAACCAATGACCAAAGGACATTAATTGGTGTATGATGAATGTCAAACAGTATTACAATGTCGACAACGTTACGGCACCCGCATACTAGTACGAGATATCAAATTATTACGACATGGACTGTTTTGCCCGTTAAATAATTTATAGCTTTACTAGCTTGTTATAGCAAGTACTGGCCCTGATAAGTCATTCCTGTGCTTCAAGTTTCTTTGTGGTTTAATTGGCCGGTGGTTATTGGGCGATGGGGTCAACTCGTTTATGAATTACTGGGCTTAGATTATTCTTTAAAAATATTGTTGCTCTCTTTATAAAAAAGTTAAAAAATATTGATGGATTCCAGTAGGCATGTGGTGCTACTTTTTAAATACATGTATATTATTTCCATCAATTTCCTTAAGATATTAAATGTTAAGGAAATATGCGTCTATATTTACTTTTTCGTGTCGATACCTCTAAATTGCGGTACATAGGCACTATACGCAAGGGACGTGAATCATTGGTTATATTTAAAAAACTGCGTTAGTGTTCTTGAAATCGGATATAAAACCCTTTACGAAAAACATGAAGAGACGACTAAAACGATATTGTCTGCGACCCAGCGCCGCGGCGAGTCGGATAGCTTTTCGCCGACGTTTTAACAGCATTCCTGCTATTCAAATAATACATTTCCCAACACATTCTCACAATAATCGCATGCTGTATTAGTTATTGTGATGCCGCGGTAGGTGGTATAAATCAGGCCAGTGTCTGGACTGCAGTGTACTTATATCGACGTCGTAAAAATGACAAATTCACATTAGTCGCTTTCCTGCGAACAACGAATGTGTGTAATGTACGGCGCCTATGAGCATTGTCAGCGGGTTATCGATTTTTTATTGACTTGCTTTTTTAATGCCTAAAATGTGTCTTATTCACTCACGCCTTTGAAATGTATTTAATGATGTGGCATGAAGTTTTAATTTTAATTTAGATGCTTAATATTTTTGTTCCTTCTGCATCAGTCTATACGCAAATTGCAATATTTTTTGTTAATGTGTGTTTTGTTTTTCAATGTGAGGGGTTTTTTATTTACTTTCGCCGCTTAATGCAAAGTGACTTAAAACCATTGCATTTGTTCTTCGTGTATTCATTTCTAACCTCCTAATTTCATAAATAAAAGATGTTATTAAAGGAAAGAAAAATTTCGAATTTTTCGAATTAGTTAAAATTCGGAGGTAGGAAACGCAAACACTACTTGAACGTGTAAAAAACAAAGGATAGAGAAATTTCGCGCTGGATGCCAACTGACACTGTAGCTCAGTTGGCAGAGCGACGGGGGCGTATACCCGAAGGTCGCGGGTTCGAACCCCGCCAGTGTCGAAATTTTTCTTTCCTTTAATAACATCTTTTATTTATGAGTAATAATCCCCACATGAGGAATTCATGTCAAAAAACATTAAATTATGTGATAGTTAGGCGTTTCCAACATTTGCATTCTATCTGAAAAGGTAGACAAGTGGCCGTCCGAATTAGTTAAAATTCGGAGGTAGGAAACGCAAACACTACTTGAACGTGTAAAAAACAAAGGATAGAGAAATTTCGCGCTGGAAGCCAACTGAAACTGTAGCTCAGTTGGCAGAGCGACGGGGGCGTATACCCGAAGGTCGCGGGTTCGAACCCCGCCAGTGTCGAAATTTTTCTTTCCTTTAATAACATCTTTTATTTATGAGTAATAATCCCCACATGAGGAATACATGTCAAAAAACATTAAATTATCTTTTTGAATAGCACTTACTTTTGAGATTATTTACTATCGGATATTAAGCTTTCCCATTCCATCATACACATAAGAAATCTTACTCCTCAATAGACATGCTTTAGTTATTTTCTGAAACCAAGATTTGTTGCAAGCTTGTACTTAAACTACTTTGAAAGTAAGATGTTTATTTTATTATCTCTGCATAAATTAGAAAGCGTTGTTTATTTTAAGTAATCCTATTTTGTGTTATAATAATCTTGCCTTTAGATGTCTCTATATAGTCTTCATAAAGTTGAACCGAAGATACTGATATTTTATGGCTAGACAGTTGTTATTTATATTATAATTATTTTTGGGTCAATTATGATAAAAGAGAATTATTTTTATTGAGGACTGATCATATTATTATTGAAACATACAATATTACTGATTATATTCCCAGAAACGTTAATCTCGACAGGAAATAATATCGGATCATCGATCAAAATCTACAATTGCTAACTAATTGTGAATTACGGCATGATTGTCATCTCATAAAGTAATGATCTCAATTTATACTCATACCATACAGCGTGCGTTGTTTTTTATTTTCATGTTTTAATAGGGCTCGTAGGAATGGTTTGAAGGGCTGTCATTATTGTGCGCCAATTAGTAATCACGGTGCAATGGGCTTGTAATTTTTTTTCCAATTCGCCTTGCTTCGCCGCGAGATGTTATTGATTGCACTATGTTTGTGGCTAGCGTTTAACTTATTGATATTAATACACTAATTTATGTGGCTAAAGCGAAGATCGGTATGTCTAATTGTAGTTTTATAACATGTGATATCGTTATGTTTTTTTAATACGCATCGTTTAGTTCGTTGGATTTGCATTTTTTTGCTTCTTGGCATTTGGGTTCCGTTCAATGATAGTAAGTCAGCTACATCGTGCCGCCATAACAACAAATACGTTATTTAATAATTTTTAAATAATAACGACAATATATAGACATTTCTGTAATCTTTAATAATAAATGAAATATAATTTAAAATACAGATTACATTAATATTTAAGAAGGGATTTCATATCATAGATATGTGTATTTTGTTGCTATTACAAATAATAATAGTTCCACAGGAATAGCTATTCTAGATAAAGCTTCGATCTAAATGCTAAACGAAACTTATTCTTTTTACATGTAAAGTGGAGCAGCTTTTAACGGATAAACGTGCCTGTATTTGCTACTGTTCAATGATATATATATATATATATATATATATATGATAATTAATTTGAGTACATATAATAGTTCCTATTAATTAGCGTATCCATATGAAATGGAAATTAATATTGTTAAAGATAGACATAAACCCTATCACGTAAGGAAACGATTGTTATTACATAAAAAAGTATATGATGCGAGCATCACATCTCACGGCTTGACAATTCAAGCATCAATCATAGTATATAAAATATTTAAATAATGAGAATTTTAAAAAGCAATTACACGATACTCGTGTAAACCGTACAACACAATGCATGTACTGATGTCGTTTTATGATATGCAAACCACCGTGCCGCGGATTTTTATACAACAGACAAGTCACTTT
Source organism: Bedellia somnulentella (assembly GCA_963576735.1). NCBI lineage: Eukaryota > Metazoa > Arthropoda > Insecta > Lepidoptera > Bedelliidae > Bedellia > Bedellia somnulentella. The sequence goes on from OY755180.1 coordinate 9,265,457, forward strand.
GTTAAGTGATCGTTTAATTTTAACCAATACCATAAAATGCTGATCGCCATCATATTTATGCAGAGTTCCTGGTACCGGCTGCCTTGCGTTTATTTTAAACGGTTCTCTTAATTTATAAAGGCCACCGGCGATTCAAAATTGAAAATTAACCCCCCTTTAGACACACCTCCTGGGCGCTCCCATTTTTAAACAATCTCTTTTTATTGCGTCATGTCATCGCTGCCGATGAGTTATGAACGATCTAACAACCCAAGATTAAGGAATCTGACATTTTATTTAAGAAGTTGACCGAAATTTTAAACATATTCCCAAATTCCTTGTTTTCGATTATGGCTTTTTGAGATTTATGTTAAACGATTCGGACATTCTTTTTCTTGTTAGTTTCTCACATTATAGATGGAAACGGCGTAAATTAATTTAGCCGATGTTCGATCATAGAGTTAATTGATATTTTTCGGAACTCGTCAGAAGACAGATCTTCCTTAGCTTACGGTTATAAATCCGAAAAAGAGGTAAAGTACTTTTGAAATTTGAGTGAAAAATAGGTTATAAAAGAAATTAAATTTTGAAAATCCGGCTTGTAATCACGTTTTCATATAGAATAGGGTGAAAAAATAAGCTTGAGATTAAGTAGTGCTTTTCACAGGAGGTAAGGAGGTATTTAAAACGTTGATTTGTTTACTATAATCACTACTTTAGTATGGAATGTTTGTGTTAAAGCTTGTTGATTAAAGTCATTTTATCCTTATATTTGAAGGTCATTGACTGCGGTCAGGTAGGGCTGGACCAGTGATTGATCTATTCCCTTATCAGGCCAGTGTCGCCTACGTTCGGCTGCCTCAAAGAGCATTGTGTCTGGCGACTCTGGTATGTGTTAATGAACTCCTCGGGAAACCAATTGGCTGCTATCTGATTGAACGTAAATACGCTTTAATTATTATAATTTTGCTTTCCTTTTGTTTCAGACATATCAAGAGCAAAATAGAGCAATCAAAAGCGTGTAAGTCTATTGATATTGTTTATATTTAGCGTCTTACTATTGACCAATTACTGCAAAATGAAAATATAATCCCTTACTGTAGCTTTTGAGTAGTGTTTAGTAGAGATGCACCGAAATTCGTTAAACATTCGGTATTACCGAAGTTCGGTAGATTTACCAAAATTTGTATTCGGCCGAATTTCGGTTAGACATGGCAGATTTAACCGAAATTCGGCCGAAATCATAAAATAAGTAATAACATTTACAAAAAAAGTAAATATGTAAGTAAAAAAATAGCAGTGTGAGTCGAATTTTAATGTTTGTTTTTGGTCCCAAAAAACAGAACATATAAAAATATTCAAACATAAAGCAAACAAAATTTTGTTAAAAAATATATATAAAAAAAAATACTTTTACAAATCTAATACTTATACGTTGCCGTGTAGTGCCGGCTTAGAATGTCACTACCCCTTTCAACCCACGGGTGTCGTAAGAGGCGACTTGTCCCCCCAAGTTCTGGCTACCCCTTTTCGGGATTTATGTCCGTGAGTATCCTATTAATATTATAAATGTGAAAGTTTAGATGTTTGTGTGTTGGAGGGAAAAAGGCTCAAGTTCATTATTTATATGAATGAAATTTGGCAGAATGCTAAATAATGACCCAAATTGTAACATTAATTTGACAGTATGAAGTCTGTCGGGTCAGTTAGTATGTATATATGTATGTACTTATCTTATTTTTCTTTCTAACTCATTTTAAGTCTTTATTTATGTAACAAAGCAATAACATACTGTCAAATACTTATAATTCTTCATTGAGCAAAAGCGCGCGAAATGAAACCGAACTTCGGCCGAAATTCGGCTTCGGCATATATTTATACCGAACATTCGGCCGAATTCGACATTCGGTTGAACCCACATTCGGCGCAACACTAGTGTTTAGTTAAAAAGCAAAAAAATGATATTGTATCTACAAATATTTGTACCTGTGAGATGATTAAAGATTGTTTAGTGACGTCTTAGAATAGTGCTAGCCCATTTCTTCCCGTGGGATTTGTACGAAGCGATACACCGAATTGAGGCGTTTTATGTGATAGTTGGGTATGTAGCTACGAGGGCTGCTATTTATGTATCCGGAATAAAAAAAAGAAACAAACATATATCAATTAATATGGTTTTATTGCTTCTCAAAATATTCGCCGCTCAGATCTATACACTTTTGCATGCGTTGAAACCAATTTTCATAGCACTTTTTCCACTCAGACTGAGGTATCTCCAAAACGTGCATTTTGAACGCATCGACTGCCTCTTCGCGGCTCGAAAAACGTTGACCACGTAATTTTTTCTTCACATTTGGAAATAAATAAAAATCATTGGGTGCCAAATCAGGGCTGTACGGCGGATGACCTGTCAATTCGATCTTTTGAGCTTCTAAAAACTGAGTTGTGACGGCCGACCTGTGACAGCTAGCATTGTCGTGATGCAGAATGATTCTACGTTGTCGGTTAGTCTTTCTTATTTGTTCAAAGACTTCCGGCAAACAAATGGTCGTATACCACTCCGAATTAACAGTTTTACGATTCTCTAAAGGCACTGTAGCTACATGGCCATTTATACCAAAAAAACAAGCGACCATTTGCTTCAATGTGCTTTTTGCACGAATAACTTTTGTTGGGTTCGGCTCATCTTGGAACACCCACACCGTGGACTGCTGCTTAGTTTCGGGGTCGTAAGCGTAGATCCAAGATTCGTCACCTGTGTAGATATTATAAACAGCTTTTGACGCACCACGGTTGTATTTTTTTAACATTTCTTTGCACCAATCGACACGAGCCTGTTTTTGATCAATACTCAAGTTGTGCGGAATCCAACGGGAGCAAATTTTTTTTACAGCTAAATGTTCATGAAGTATCTTATGTATGCTCGTCATACTAATGCCCAGAGATGCCTCTATCTCACGATATGTAACATGACGATCTTGAGTTATTAGTTCCCGGACAGCATCGATGTTTTGAGGTACAACGACCGTTTTAGGGCGACCTTCTTTAATTTCATCAGTAAGCTTAGATCGTCCACGATTAAACTCGCTAAACCAGTGATACACAGTGGTCTTTGAGGGTGCTTCATCCCCAAAAGTCGAAGTAAGCTGATCGATGCACTGTTTTTGAGTTAGACCACGCCGAAAATCGTAAAAAATCATGGCACGAAAATGTTCACGAGTTAAATCCATGGTGGTGAAGACACGCAATTTTCAAAATGACGCTACGATGTGAAAACAATTGACAGTCACATAAAAATAAATGTATTCTAAAGCTAAAGAGTTCTATTTTTAAATGATGTAATTACTTTTTAAATTATTGTTCTGTAAGTGGCCAGTTCCGGATACATAAATAGCAGCCCTCGTATAAACTCATTCATTACTAACCATCCGTTATTTTCCAATCTTTTCCTGACTTAAGATTATTTCTTGTTCTGAAACTCGGGCTACGCTTTTTTTTATACCCGAGAGCATACGCACTGTAGTGCTTTGGCCGTTGAAACCTGCCTGATTTCCGTATCTGTTGATGTGTCGTGTCAAATGCTGCGGCGGTATAAACCACCCACAGGGTGAGCACTCGCCGCCACACATCAAATGGACATTTAGCAAATTACTCGTACGTTCGAAACGAATAAAACAATAGCATGTCTTCAAATCAATTTCGTTGTCTGTAGCGTTCTGCGATTGCAATTTTATAAAAAGTGTATGTTGAGGTTTTGATATTTAATACTTTGAAGCCGGTTTCGGAAGTGGAATGGGAAGAAATAGTGGAGTAAACGATGTGTATAATATCTCCCGATCCCTGAAGAGTGGAGATATCCAACATCCGTTTCTTCTGTAGTTTATACACCACTTATTGGCCTCCATAAATACAATGAAATTTCGATCATACTACTGCCTTACAAAGGGTTAATTATTTGATTGGTGTTCAATCGGTTACAAAGATGAAGTAGCGTAGTGCAACTTTAAACTTTTTACTATGTTAACGGTAACATACACGGTTCAGGAATATTAGCGGCTTAGTTTTCACGCAAGTTCTTTATCTAGGTAGGAAATAAACATTTTGTTTCATATTTTAAATTATTATAGTATATATATTGAAAAAAAGAACAAAAAGCGGATCAATAAAAAAAACTTGTGTATAAGAAATGAATTCTGAGTGAGTAAAGTAAACCTCAGTTTTCTTAATATCTATGCAGTCGGCTTTAAGCTTTAAGCCGCGCTCTAAATGAAAAACCGTAAACTTTTTCTATTGACTTCTATGGGAAAATAGATTATTGGTGATTATGATTACTTAATGGTAGTTCGATCACGACATGCGACCCCTTACGACACTCGGCCGACAAATCGGTCGAGCTGTTTCAGAGGAGTTAGATCACAAAGAAGTGGTCTACCCGCGTATAAAAAATCTAATTAGTTACGAAATCTTTAATGGAGCTGGAGACTTAATTTTATTTCATGATTTGTTTGATTTCAGCAACCGTGATAGCCCAGTGGGTAGAACACTCGGTTATCGTGCAAACGACTAGTGTTCAAATCCTGGGTCGGGCCTACACCAATTTGTCTTTTCTAAAGACATATGTGTGGTTAATTTATCATGGTTGTTAACGGTGAGGGAAAACATCGTGAGGAAACCCACATGGCTGAGTTGTACTTAGTCATGTGACAGTGAGTACACTTTCCATGCAAAACGTGGGTACTCTGAACACCAGGTGACAAAGTCACGTGATGTTCAGAAGTATTAGTACCTCTGCCAACCCCTTCGGGGATATTCGGCGGGAACGTTTATGGTTATGTTATGTTTGTTTGATTTGTTGGAAATTTTCAATTTCTATTTCTTTTATTTTTCTAGATGGGACATTCCAGCTATGGTTAAGAAAATTCCAAATCTTGGAGCAGTAATAGACCTAACAAACACAAACAAATATTACGACCCGAAGGTAAGTGTATTTTTTTATACCTTATCACTTATCAATATAACGAACATTTGTAATAAATGATTATTATAAATAATACGGATTTGTACTGGCACATTTACGGCTGCGTTTAAGCGTGTAATGGCGGATTTTTCATGAAACTTATTTTGTGGTGGTGAAAATTTGAAATGACACGAATAGCCACCAAAATATGAACGTTTTTATTTCAACTTTTCCACATTTTCACGAAAATAAAATATTAACGCGATCGGAATAAGGATATATAATGATCTCTTAATAAGTGACAACTTTACTTAGGAAGAGTTAAAATCAACAGTGATAGTCGGGCCTATACGAATTTGTCTTTTGTAAAGTCATATGTGTGGTTAATTAATGGTTGTTAACGGTGAAGGAAATCATCATGAAGAAACCCATATGGCTTAGTTGTACTTTGTCATGTGACAGTGTATTCGTACAAAACGGCGATAGGCCTGCCCCCTATTGCGTGAGTACACTGTCCAAGCAAAACGTAGGTACTCTGAACACCAGGTGGCCATGTAACGTGATATTTAGAAGTATTAGTACTTCTGCCAACCCCTTCGGGCAAATACGGCGTGAACGTTTGAGTTTGAGAGTTAAAAACAATATGAAAGATAAACTGTGATTGCATTAATTAATAAATGCATTTGACTTCTAGTCTTTGGTCCTACTTAGTCATCAAACTAAAGGTTTTTGATAGTTTGTAAGTAAATTATAAGTAAGGTTGAACAAACAACAACTTAGACGTAGGTGGCGTAATACAAAGTTGATAAATTCAAATGAAGCCATTAACGAAATGTGGTTAATTTAATTAACTTGCTAATATGCTTATTTTAAAACAAAAACACTGTTACTTTAATTGCTTGTCGTTTGAGCAATCAATAGTAATAATTATTAGGTCAGACTCTTAATTATCATTTGCGTTTTTGAGAGCGATAATGACCATTTATAACTTAATTAACACTGCCTTCAATTAAGTTGAAACATTACAAAAACGTTAGTTCGCAGAAAATATAAAATATAAAAATTTAGCTGTGCTGTGTAGTGTCGGCTTAGAATAGCACTTCCCCATTTCTTCCACAGTGGGTGTACGTAAGAGGCGACTAACGGTATTGGGGCTTTTGAGGGATTTTTGGGCGATGCGGTTGGAGACCCATCACCAACTACCTTAATATCACCATCTTTTCCCCACTCAACTTTTCAAAAGTGTCTGAGTAATTTCTAATTCCTTAGCTCTGGCTATGCCTTCTAGGGATTTATAGCCGTGAGTATATGTATGTATGTATGCATAAAAAAATAAATAAACATAAAAAATAAAACATAAACGTTCACGCCGAATATCCCCGAAGGGGTTGGCAGAGGTACTAATACTTCTGAACATCACGTGACTTTGTCACCTGGTGTTCAGAGTACCCACGTTTTGCATGGACAGTGTACTCACGTGATAGGGGGCAGGCCTATCGCCGTTTTGAACGAATACACTGTCACATGACTAAGTACAACTCAGCCATGTGGGTTTCCTCACGATGTTTTCCCTCACCGTTAAAAAAATAAATATTATTTCAAATGTGTTAAATGTAAATAACTGAAAGCTATTTAAATATAAGTTAGTGAAGGTAAATTATAAAATATATATATTTATTAATGATTTTAAAGCGTATATTTTAAAAAAAAATCTTTAGTTTTAACGCTTCATTTCCTATGTTATGTCTGCAATGATAACTCGAGTCAAGACAGACATTCATTTATGTAGTGACATATACAGCTTTTCGGTGCCAAGCGCCCAAAACGAATGCCTCCGGCGCCAAACTTTCATCCATAATATTTACCGGTAAAATTATCTTTTAAAAAAACCACGTAAGTCCGCTTATTTTAAAATGAAGCGTAAGCGTAACTCAAAGATGATTTAAATAGTCGCGATGACATCTCACAACATTATCCGATTGATCAATTCAGCCTCGTGCCTCGAATATTTGAAGTTGTCGTCGAATGTCATTCAGATTATATGATTACAATTTGATTTATACACAGTTTTCATTTGATGCTTTCACGCTCCAATAGCAGTTTATAATCTTATTGACATAATGTTTTTAATTGAGACCCTTACAATTTTGACACGATACTTATTAAATCATTTTAAATAGGTTGGATTCTAACGTGTTAACATTCCTTTTTATTCTCTCTATTGGCTTGTTTTAGGAGATCGAAGAGACTGGTATACTTCACAAGAAAATCCTAATACCGGGTCGCGAGTTGCCCTCTGAAGACAAAGTGACAGAGTAAGTTAGAGTCCTTTCACGATTGAGTGATTAATCTGCTTGTGATGTTGAAGTGTGTCCCGACATAAACGTCTCCACGGTCCACTCGTCTGGAAGATCTATAGACGCGAGTTACCGTCCTTATACAAAGCCGCGTAAATCAGAATTTCTGCAGCTATCTATCAAAGCGCGAATAGCTGAGTTTTAAATTGAAGCGTCGAATTGGCGCCATTCGTAGTAGGCCGAATATGGGTAATGAATGTTATAAATCTCGTGGTCGCCCACGCGCTCGGCCGATCTCACTCTCGATGCGGACAACACTACACCTTGTAACACTACAGCAGATCAAGCTATTGAGCTTCGATACATTGCGTTTTGTACAACTTATTGTACGAGTATTGCCATTTCTCCGACTGAGTTTCAATACCAATGTATTATTTATTTAACGTTCTGCTCTGAGAATTATGGAATTGTAGTGGACGTAATACTATGTAAATGTCATTGAGTTTCAACTACTAGCGTAACGCTAGTAATAATAGTTCAATGGTATATGTATATATTATTTAGATTTTGAATTCAAGCTGTATCACTGCTAAGGGATAGCAGAGGTAACATTTATTCCTCCTCTCAACTTTTATATTTTTTTACCATTTTGGGTAAACTTTAAATTTAAACAGTTAGCTTGGGGGGACATACATTTGGATACGTGAGGGATTTCCTCAAAATATTGGCTTTAGTTATCGGACAGACAGAACACGAGGTAACAAATGAGACGTTATAGTGCGTAAGAGTCACATAAAACCAGCAAACCTGTTAATAAATATAGTAGATTAACAAAACAGTCTAACAGCAAAATGTTTATCGCAAAATCTAAAACAACGTCCAGCCATTCAGCAAACTCATGAGATATCAGTATTCGTCGTCAGCCACCAATAAAATTGCCGAAGTTCTAACGGCCTTATACATAAATAAGTAACTATGTAAAAGCGTTAACGTAATATTATCTTGATCATTTGTCTCATCTTTTGTCCGAACGCTAGAGGCCGTCCGCTATAAATAACCATCGACATATCTCAGATAGTTTACCCTGTTATCGGCGCTGGGTTGTCGCATCTGTGGACGAATGAGCCACCCGTAAAGCTACTTAGTATCGATGACACTACACTATTACCAGCTAGTTCAGATGTCCTTTTTTTGAGGAATTCCAGTTAATGCTTCGTCACTGCTGTTTTTTGACGATTTGATGGTTATTTGCACCTTGGTTTGTGTTTTAACTTAATTGGTTTCTAATTTTAAGAAGTCATTTTTGTATAGTTTCCAATTAATTACGGGTAAGGATTATCTTTGCTAACCTTCATCAGTTTTACATGGCAGAGGTACTCATATTTCTGAACATAATTTGAATAATTAAAATTTCATGCCTCGGGAATGAATAATAAATTTCTTGATTATCAACAACCTTGCTACAATACTTTAGGAAACTATAAATAATGGCACTATTTGTTATAGAAATTGCAGAGTTTTTTTACCTCTTAATGATTTTATAGTAACGAAAATATTACAAGTACAAACAAAACACAACATCCCACAATAGTAAAAAAAAATGCTAAGTTTTTTTCCCTCTTGATGATTTTGAAGGGACGAAAATTTTACAAGTACTAACCATGTACGTGCACATCACTATAACTAAGGGGTACGGTTTTTTGATTTTTTCTTTAGCATACCACTATATGGTGGGTTAGTAGCGACTACTTTGATACATATTCCGTTTTTCTTTGTTCCATTAAAATAACCAAATAATGTGGCTCTTTATATCGACTGCTTATTTAATTTTTAAATATTTGTTTCTTGAAAACTTCATTTACAATTTAGTTATTATCTATTGTAACCTCTTCCATCCTCAACATCAACTTAAACAATCGTGTCATCGTTACAAAAATGTATCTGTGATTCGAATCATACATGATGACCACCAGGCTAGCTGGCCGTTTAAACACTTGTGTGTTTGTCTGATAAATATGATAACATTTTATTTCCCTTTTGGTATTTCATGTAACAGGATCTCATACTAATCGATTGTGTGTCATAAAATCTTGGAATTTCCAACCAATCACTGTTTGAGTATCAAAAAAGACATACTGTACACATTAATATGTGAGATCCGTATTGAAATTCACTTCTAATCAAATCAGTCCTGTTTGTTATTCTATTAGCACATCATACATTGATACAATTTGGCATTACACAAACGTTTATATTTAGATATTCGGTTTATTTATTGAGGTTCGGTGACGGTGAACGATCGATCAAAAATTTGTTTGCTTACGAATGTCTGCTGATAAATTTGCCGGGTTATATCCAAAAACGCCAAGGAGATGTAAAACGGAAAAAGAAAGGCGCATTAATGAAAACATAAATAATGACTCATCAGAATTCTAATTTAACTATGTATAATTTGTGGTTCTTAAAAATCTCATAAACTACGAACTGTATTTAGTGTTTTTAACATTAAGAGCAGAGCGTGTCGTGCGTTTGTTAAGATTAATGTAATAACAACACAATCATTTATAAAGTGTATTTTGCGTTTATCAACTTAGGCTTAGAATAACACTTCCCCTTTTCTTCCCGTGGCAGTTCGTAAAAGACGACTAAGTGTCTTTTAAAGTGATTTTTGGGCCATGGATGGGATTGCAGACCCATTATCAACCACTTTGTTTTAAAATCTTTTCCCAACTCAACTTCTAAAAGCGGCTGAGGGATTTATAATTCTGAAGCTCTGGCGTTCCCTTTTTGGATTTTATATCAGTAAGTATGTGTACGTATTTCTGGAAAGTGTTAAAAATATGAAATGGACCTCAATAAATACCATGACCGAAACTTGGTTCGAACACAAACTGTGAACTTTGTATTTCATACAAACATTGTAAAACAAAGTGAAGTCAAAAATTCGACGTGCTATATTTAACTAATCTGTAAACCATTTTTTTTCTGTCTAAACATCTAGGGTCAAATTATCTAAATATAAATCAAAGCATAGTCTTACCCTAATCTTCAAATATTTTAGAAAACTTTGCCTCATTATTAAGAATCAAAAGATGAAACAACCTTGGTTTGGTCGGATGTTAAATTACGAAAGAAATAACATAACATAACATATAACATAAACGTTCACGCCGTTTATCCCCGAAGGGGTTGGCAGAGGTACCAATACTCCTGAACTCACATGGCAAGCGCCATCTAGTTTCCAGAGAAGGTACCCACGTTTTGCTTAGACAGTGTACTCACGTGATAGGGGGCAGGCCTATCGCCGTTTTGTACGAATACACTGTCACATGACTAAGTACAACTCAGCCATGTGGGTTTCCTCACGATGTTTTCCCTCACCGTTTGCAACCATGATAAATTAACCACACATATGACTTTAGAAAAGACAAATTGGTGTAGGCCCGTCCCAGGATTGGAACTCACGCCCTTCTGTTTTTTGGGCGGGTGTTCTACCCACTGGACTATCATGTCGTATCGTATCGAAAGAAATAAGAATTCAAAAATATGTATGAAAATTTATATATTTTGTGTCACATTAATAAACATATCTTCCCAGTATTTGAACCAAAAGCCAATTCGAACAATAGTCTATTTGACTAAGTTTTGAAAACTATCTTACGGTGTTAATTTGTTTATAAGGAGCTCTAAAAAATTTTTTTTCTGTCTTCATTTTAGCTATTTTATAAAAAAATCGAAAAAAAAAATGCAATATTCAAATGTGCCGCGAAAACGCGACTTAAAGTAATATGGCGGCTGTAGCACAAATGACGTCAATTCCGCATTAACCACCAATGAGCGAAGCGATACACAGTCTGTTTATGCGCGATCTACGTCATTATAGAAATGCCAATCACAGTCGTTTTTAGTCACGTGACAGTTGCATCGAAAATACTTATTTTAGAAGACGGATTTTAGTGAAATAATGCAATATTTTTATCTCGCATTATTACATATTGCTCCGAAAAAGAAATATTAAGACAAGTGAAATAAAAGAAATGTATATTTTTATTACAGTCAAATAACCTATTAACTGAAGTAACAGTTTCCCATCAGCACAACTTGAAAGATTAACAACACCCATAGTATTATTCTAATTATTATCGTAAATGTTGATTGCCTTGTTTGTCCAGCATCAGAGAACATACTAGAACTATTTTACAAAATACCGCAGAACATTATTAATCGCTGCTTCAAGTGCCCCTGTCACATTTTATCGGGACATAAAAGAAGTTTGGCTATTCTTGCGGACAACATTATACCAATATTTTATGAATATTAGCCTTTTTGTGTAATAGACAGAATGGACCTTTTTTTGGAAGATCTAAGATATAATTACTTGTTTGGTTATTTCAATCTAATAAAAGTGGTTCGCCCCGGCTTAAGCGTAACACTGTTGGTTTTAGCTATGCGTGGGTAAAAACATTTTTTTTCGTAAGTAAGTAGTTTTGGATCTTTCTTATTACACACTTAAAAATAAATATATTATCTATATAATAAGTATAAATTAAGAATATAAGTTAAGGAAATCACTCATAAAAAAAGCGGAAAAAATATTGCGTTTGTTGTATGGCTCCCATAGTCAAAAATATTTTATTTTATATTAATTATATTAATTTAAAATTTATAAACTAACTCCAGATTTTGTGGACATTTTGCTCTCTGTGTAGATCTTCCTTTAATATTTTATTCATATTTTTAGTTATGCAGTTACAGAAATACATTATCTGAGAAAACTTCAGGTGCCCAACTATTAAGGTTTATGAGAAAGAGCTTGGTGATAAACGGATGGATGGATAGATAGACAGACAAAAAGTCAATAAAGTTTCAGTTATGGGATCCCATTTACATTATTAGTGCGAAACACTTAAAATATCGAAAAAAAAAAAATCCGGTGTAATAAACAAGACAATCGTTATAAATTCATCAAGTTTATAAGAATATGAAAACTATAGGGAGATTTGTCAAGATCGTGCAAAGTGCCGATCGTTAGACTCTGCCCAATGGAAATAATGGGTGTGAGTATAAGCATGTATGAAAATGATTGGGATCTAATATATTAATCGCTAGTGACCCGACTTCACAAAACAAAGGAATGATGCCTGTGTAAATGTAGGTCTACATTTACATTTATTTGTGTAAATGTATTTACAAGCTAAAAGATGATTTTGAATATCATTAAGTCAATCGCTTTTCCTTCAGTCTCGATTTTATGAGTGCTAAAATAGAATGCCGCCGCCTAGATTAATGTTATGTACATACATACATACATACATATACTCACGGCTATAGATCCCATGAAGGGGTAGGCAGAGCTAGGGAATTAGAAATTCCTCAGCCACTTTTAGAAGTTGCGTGGGGAAAAGATGGTGAAATAAAGGTTTTTGGTGATGGGTCTCCAACCGCATCGCCCAAAAATTCCTTAAAAGCCCTAATACCGTTAGTCGCCTCTTACGTACACCCACCGGAAGAAATGGGGTAGTGCTATTCTAAGCCGGCACTACACAGTAATGTTATGTGTAAAGGGAATTTGACCTTAAATTATTTTAAATCTATGTTATACATAGATTGTGTCTGCGATAGTTATACGAGCTGTGTAGTGTCGGTTAAGAGTAGCACAAACTGTCGGCTGAGGCGACTTAGAGTTTTGAGGCTCTTAAAGTGATAGTTGGTCGTTGTTGCGTGAGACGAGTCACCGACTATCCTTTATTTTGAAAACGTTTCCCAATTCTATAGCTCCGTCTATCTATTTTTGGAATTTATAGTTGTTATGGTATGAATTTATCTGTGTTTTTCAGTAAATTACATTTGATTTGCTACCAGTTGTCATTAGTTTGGAAATAATTTCATGTTAAATATTCTTTGTGACGCAGTGTTTACGCTTTTAAAGCTCTGAACATTTATCAAAAATAAATGAGCGTTTGAGCCCACATATGCTATAAGTATTTAATAATATGAATAAAGTAAATTTAGGGCTCGTGTAATACACGTCTATTACGATATGTAACAACGCCACATTAAGCATGATTGGCTCATCATTGCTATCATCGATAGAACTTATGATAGACCATTTCCATACATTATGAGCCATTCTTTATAATCAGTTTGTCGGACCACACATGTGCTTATGACATAATAGACTTGTTTTGCTATTGTTACGCTTCGATGGTTCTTCTTTTGCCTTTCAGTTTCAACTAAATATATATACGATCTATTTATTTACATAATTTGTGACAATTACAGAACTAAAGTTAAGTTAAATTAGAGTAGCTACCATGTTTTTTTTTTATTTATTGGTATATTAGATTACGATCTGTCAAGTAATACATAACGTATTAAATTGTACAATATAAGAAATTCTGTAACAACTGTTTATCCTTATGAATGCGAAACTTTTTACCCTACTTCTGGGCTAATTTAAATGACTATGTTTCTGTTCGACTATGATTTTTCATCATTTCCACACGAAGTAGGTTCTGGTTTGTGAAAATCTATCAAAAGCTCATTCAAACAAGCCACAACTTCGAATACAACATCGACATCCGCCATAACGCATGATTATTCCGTCCAACAAGTAAACATGGTCCTACGCGGGAAAGTTTCGAAATTTGGACAACACGGGCGGTGCCTTAATTGAATGCAGTTATGAAACAAGTAAACATGTGATTTGATAAGACATGGTCTTGCTTTGTACTCGGATAATTGTAAGAGTCGTGACTCGTGACCATTTTTTGGGATTGTGATTCGATATTTATGATACCTTATTATGCTTGGTCAAAATGTTATGATATGTATGGTACCAATATTTTTTATTGGTGGCCTCTCTGATATAAAATGAGTATTACTTCTACTTATACTCACGCCCATTTTTCCCATTGGGGTAGGTAGAGACTATTTATCGCCACTTTTTCCGATCCAGGCAAATCTGTCTTGCTTCTGTTACACTCTTTTATTCTTTTCACTACGGACTTTGGCTTTCGTAATAACGTTTTCAATTTGGTTTTCAAGAGTCTTACGCGGCCGTCCTCTACTAACACCATCCACATTTGCTCTATATATCTCTTTTGCCCCTTTACGTTCATCCATCCTCTCTATGTGCCCAAACCACCATAACATTCCTTTCTCTATCTTGCACACTACGTCATATATAAAGTATTATATACATACGCGCACGGCTATTTCTACTCCTTCTCTTATTAACTTGCTACATCAATATGACCGTGATAGTGTAGTGAGAAAAAAGTATTAAAGAATTATTCATAGGTAAATTGAGGATGCTTACAATTAAAATCATGCAAAAATGTTTGTAAGTGAATGACGCATATGGTGCTGATGATGTGTATGGTTCTGACGGTGTTGTGTTTCGCAAAATTAACTAAACAAATTAATTAACATGCTACCGGTAATTTGTGGGGTTGCTGCGAAAAGTATGTGTAATTTTAAAAGGTGATTCATTGTATGGGATTCATGCGAAACAGGATGTAATAAAAAGGTGGCAGGCTAGACAGAATGTCATCGATAAAGTATTCGGTTATTCATTACGTTGATATTTCTTTGTCGTCTCTTCTTCGCAGGACTGTAGACAGGTTAATTTTTATAATTAGATGTGTATAAAAGTTAATTTTTGAATGATAAATACAAAGTATTGTTTGCACTCAGTTTATTGCATTGTTACCGTATTATGCATGAATTCTAATGTAAATGATTAAAACCATGTAGCTTCTAAAACACGTGAAAACCACAATGTAGAAAATTCAGTTTGAAGTGATAACAATGCAATCTGAAATAGATGTTTTCTATTCACTTCAAATGAATTATATGTATAAGAAACTTGGTTGAATGAATGTTTTACACAAAGTAACAATGTTGCCTTGTTATGAAATTTGCAATTGAGTTTTAGGATATTTGGTTTACCTTTGCACTCTAATGTGAGCATGAAAAATGCTTAAGGAAAACTTTTCAGACTTAACAACTCTTTCAGAGTTTATATGAGTTTTGTTGTGAATTTAAAAAGTTATACTGTTTATGAGCCATCATTTCGTATTCAAGCGTTATTCTCTTCTTGTTTTGGTGTTTTTATTCATCCCATTGAGTTGGAACATGCAATGAACACTTCAATAAAAACATTATGAGATTACTTCATCATATCTTAGCGTCAGTTATTTTAAAACTGATTATATAATTTGCAGTATGTTGAATTGAATACTCGCTTTCTGTATTAGTATTTAATAAATTAAAAGTCAATAATAAATTTACTGTACAGCAGCAAAATTATCTTACACGATCAATATCATATTTTTAAAGATGTATATCGTTTAGCTGAGCCGCCTGATATATTTACCAGACGGAGCATAGATAGTTGCAAGTGTAATTGTCGGTGTTTCTCACAGAGTGCTTACGGACACTTAGCACGGTCATTCATCAGGCCGCTTCAATAGTCGATGATGCCAAGATTGCTATGCTAACCTTAGGGCTTCGACGGCGATCCCCGTCGGCGATTTGTAACAGCTACTGTTTTGAAGCTGCTCCTGTTATCGTAAGTATAAAGTGGATAGGTACGGCTCTTTGTTTATTAAAAAACTAATTAATTTTAATATACTATTGTCTTTAAGACTCTCAATCATGAGCAACGATGACGATGTATCACCTGCTAATAACTTCCCGTCGGCCATGTGGTTATGTGATATAAGAATAGCTGAGTTTCTTACAACGTCCAAACAAAGTTTCAGAAGCATATCCATAATATAGATGGCGATTGACATGTTCGCATCGCGTGTAGATGTTTGCAGCGCGCGGCAGCCTCTGGCGATGATGGCGGCGATGTATCACCTACTAATAACTTCCCGGCGGGTACTGGCAATCACTACTCCTTGGAGACGTGACCACTACTATCCATTTATATTTTTATTGAACTCAAATAAAGGTCGGGATTTCATAACTGATTACGAGATTTGAGAATCGATCGCACCATATGGATGGATTTCATTTTATAGAAGTGTTCTTCTTATACTTTCCTTGCAGCCACTGGCAATCACTACTCATTGGTGAAGGCGTGACCACTATTTTCTTTATGTTTGCCATTACATAGTTCTTTTTTGTGCTGCTTTGATTGAAATCAAATTAATGAAGGATCGTGATTTCATCACTGATCTCAGATTTCCATCCCACCACGTAAACTTCTCTGATAGATTTAATTTCATTTAATGGCAGTAAATGTATCCTAAAATCAATGTTTAAAGCGTTTCGTCGATTATACTGGTATTTTTTGTATTGAAAGTTGAATACTTCCCTCTTTGCGGTGTATTTCCTCTGGTCCTTATAAAAAGTATTTTCTC
Source organism: Bedellia somnulentella (assembly GCA_963576735.1). Taxonomy (NCBI): domain Eukaryota; kingdom Metazoa; phylum Arthropoda; class Insecta; order Lepidoptera; family Bedelliidae; genus Bedellia; species Bedellia somnulentella. The sequence continues at coordinate 9,282,064 of OY755180.1, forward strand.
TTAACAAATATCAGTATGTCGTGGTCATTCTGTTACCCCCTGAATAAGAAATTCTAATAAATAATTTTGAAGACTTGCTGTTTTTTTCAAAATTAGTATTTAAAATATCTATCTATTACCTTCCAAAAAAATAGGGAACGAACATAATTTAACAAGCTAATTTTAGTTTTTCTGGCAACATTTGACTTTCTCAATATATGATTGACTAAATAATGAACGAATTGATGAGCCAGATTTAGTTTCCCACTTTTATAGCTCAATACGTATGTAACCAGAGAGCATGGGTGTGACAATGTGGTGTTTGGCTTCACGTCTGACTTGACCCCGACGACACGGAACATCCTGGGCTCATGGGAACCTCATCTCTTTATCTAACGTTGTATCAAGATGTCGCCTATTATCTTTGTTTTCGGCCACTTTCGGTCTTGTTGTGGTTCCGAAAGTACACAGTACTATGATTGATGCGCGCGCGTTGTGTTTGTGAGGTCCTTAATGCGGTTTACGACTACGTGAAAGTTGACTCTAATTATGAGAATGTGTGTAGTATGTTTGTGTGTAGGTATGTAATACATACTGTGCAGGAGTGTACTAGTTTTATATTATTTTTAAGCTATAGTATGTTACATATGAAATGATATGTCGTTGAATAATTGTGTTGATCAGTTAAGCATTTTTTTTTAAATAAGGATAACATTTTTTTATATGTTTTTGAAAACATCTGCATTAAAATAATTTAATATTTATCGTGTGCTGTTTAAAATGTTTATTCGTTAATTTATATTTGAATACATTGTTTTCCATGTAGATACCAGAAAATTAAAAGATGTGCTAGGGTCAAAAAATATAAAAACAACTAAAATTGTTTGCTATACCACGGAAAAAGCACTTAGTCTTAGTACTGTTGCAGATTCGGTTACTATTATGTATACATTGTTTTCCATGTAGATACCAGAAAATTAAAAGATGTGCTAGGTTCAAAAAATATAAAAACAACTAAAATTGTTTGCTATACCACGGAAAAAGCACTTAGTCTTAGTACTGTTGCAGATTCGGTTACTATTATGTATACATTGTTTTCCATGTAGATACCAGAAAATTAAAAGATGTGCTAGGTTCAAAAAATATAAAAACAACTAAAATTGTTTGCTATACCACGGAAAAAGCACTTAGTCTTAGTACTGTTGCAGATTCGGTTACTATTATGAGAAATCACTTAACTCTGTTTCGTTCTTGACTGCTATTTAATTTTTGCGTGGATAGTAGTAGAGAAGTATTAATATCTTACAGCAGTAAGCGAATCTATAATAGCAATACTAGACACACAACTACATAAATTTACCAGTAACGCTACAGAAGAGCGCAAGTCAGAGGCATATGAAAAATGCTCGGATTAAAACTTGAGAACGATCACCCGTGAAGATAACACAAGCAGATATAAATTATAGTACTGAACGAGCCGCGGCTAATATTAAATAAGAAAGCATGTAATTCACTGTAGGGACGATCGCCTGCCTCTACGCCATAAAATATACAATTTGACAGATTTTAAATAACGACATCCGTGTGCTTACCCCGGAAATACTTAAAGCGATTATTACATTACGTCTTTTACTTGATCATCGATATTTCTGTGTAAATTAATCAGTTATCGGTTGGCTATAGCCCTGGAACAATATGTAAGTCACACAGCCTCTGCATGTAAGGTACCGATTTAGCTTAGTCTCGCTCACTTTTGCCTTAGACAAAGGCATGTTGAGTTGGAGGGTCACTAGCCGTGGAGCCAGCCCTCCCAATCAATAAAAATACGTATTTGATACTATGGTTTCTAACGTCTTAAAAAACTGCAGACGGCTGTATTGAACCTATTCGTAAACATTTTCTTTATTTTTTTTAATAGTTTTATCACTAAGCGGTTACACTCGTACAATGTAATTTATAAATTCGTAAGGTTTAGTTAAAATTGAAAACCTGACATAACTGGCACAGATATGCTGAAAACACGATTCCAACTAAGATCGTTTCAGTTCAAAAATAATAATTGGCTATTGGAGTGTTGAGGTTATAGAAAACATACATACATATATACCCATGGCTATATATCCCTAGAAGGGTCTGGCTACCCCTTAGGTTAGGTAGGTTAAAGAATTATAAATTCCTCAGCCACTTTTGGAAAGTTGTGTTGGGAAAAGATGGTAAAATTAAGGTTGTTGGTGATAGGTCTCCAACCGCATCGCCCAAAAATCCCTTAAAAGCCCCCAATACCGTTAGTCGCCTCTTACGTACACCCATCGGATGGGGTAGTGCAATTCAAAGCCGACACTACACAGCATTATAGTGGTAAATTGAACTCTGAATATCTTTTATGCTATGACATAGTTAAAATAACATCTGCAGTTAGAAATAGATCCCATATTACTCAATTTGCTCTTGTTTATAATTTTACTACTCTATGTCTATAAAATATAACCGAAATTATTAATTTAATATCGCCAAGTGCTTACAGGATAAAGTGGAGTCGCTTAATAACTTTATAATTATATATTTAATTAGAAAGTTACAGACGTTTCATGTTCCTGTGAGAAGTTACGACTATAAAGTCAAAGAAATTGGGCTGTCATAACCAATTATCGGTATAAATCTTTGAGCGGCTTTCATAAACATTAAACAGCACCTAATATTGCTTAAACTCGAAAACCACATTTAAGAAAATGATTACGGTTGGAAATAAAAATGTGTGCGTCTCTCGGATATTTCATAAGGAATTCAGTTAATGGTGTGGATGGAGTAATGATTTGGTAATGTTAATTTTATTGAGGCTGTATTGGTGTAAGCAGATACTATAGTAAAGATGGTATTGGAAGTGACGGTCGCGGTGTGCGCCTAGGGAGCTCAATCGGGCACACGTAATAAATATGTTTTGATGCTCATAAAAACGATCTTGAGCATCCATATTTCTCAATCTTTGTCATTTTGATTTAACTTTTCCTATATTGGTTTATTCAAAGTAATAGTTCCCATAAACATTGCTTTCTGCTTTGATTTTTAATGCCTTTGCGTCTTTACTCAAAAAGCACGTAGTCGATTTTCATTTTGTGTTTTCTTATGTTTGACTTTATAACTTACTAGACTTAATTAATTTAATAAAATTAATTTATTAAAGTAACTCATACATTCATACATACATATACTCACGGCTATAAATCCCTAGAAGGGGTAGCCTAGAACTAAGGAATTAGGAATTCCTCAGTCACTTTTGGAACAATGAGTGGGAAAAGATGGTAAAGTAAAGGTTTTTGGTGATGGGTCTCCAACCGCATCATCCAAAAATCCCTTAAAAGCCCCAATACCGTTAGACGCCTCTTAGGTACACCAAACGGTAGAAACGGGATAGTGCTATTCTAAGCCGACACTACACGGCTAAAACTCACTCATTTCATATAATTCTTGTAAGTATTACAATGACGACATAGAGGGCCACTTACGGTTTGTCGCTAGCTTTTAAAAAAATTAAGAGATCTGAACGCATATTTATAACAAATGAAACTGCATGGAATTAATTTGAATAGTGCACAATATAGCTTCATTGGTTTCGACCAAATATATCAAAACTGACTGAATTTGATATATTTCAAAAATAATGAACGTTTTTGTGAACGCTCATGATTTCAGTTACACTTTTACATATTTTGAAAGAAAGAAAGAAAGAAAGAAAGAAAAATCATTTATTTGGTAAACAATAAAAAAAATAACAAAATAAAGTGATACAAGCTAGATTTTCATGCTACCAAAAAGGTCCTGCCTCAGCATAATGTACAACATGGAACCACATGGAACCATATCGTACGCTGGTTTTCAGGCAACACCCTAGAAACTTAAAAATTAAGACCTTAAATCTAATGTTAGTAACAATGAACTTCTAAAACGAAAAGGTTAGTGCGCGCAATTAGGTACTGTTTAAAGTAGCTGTCGACAGTCACAAGCAATAGATAAAAGAGTGTGGTAGAGTAAAATAGTATACCAAATGATAATAAACTAATCAATACATATACTAATAGAAATTAAGTGAAATCAAAATACAATAAATTTAAAATACTTTTTTTTATACTTATACACATAAACATTCTATAAATTACATATATTAAGATAAACTTACATTTATTATTGAATGGATAAAAGTATTTTTTTTAAATTGGTTTGCATCATTTTTTTTGAGGATGATTCCTTTATAGGAGGAGGTAGATCATTCCAACACTTAGTAGCGTTAAAACGAAAGCTACCACGAAAAGCTGTAGTATGATGCTTGGGGATCAAAAGGAGGGATTTAGATGCTCGCGTTTTATAAGATGAGATGGACTTCGACCAGATAAGTTTTTTAAAAAGATAAGATGGTATTTCTTCATTAATTACTCCAAATAACAAACTTGCCAAATGTAGCTTTCTCCGAGATGCTAGATTAAGCATTTTTGACTTATTTAAAAATGGAGTTATATGAGATCTGGGTGCCACAACAAAACAAAAGCGGATGCAAGCATTTTGTACTCTTTGAATTAGCCTCTGTGAACGAGATAGCAAGCACGGGCCGTAAACGACATCACCATAATTTAGCTTGCTCAGGATCAGTGATTCACATAATCTAATTCGAAGATCAATGCTGATATAGGGGCGGATTTTATAAAGTAGTTTTAGTTTGTAGAAGCAATTTTTGACTACCTCAACAACATGATTTTCAAAGTGCAGTTCACTGTCAAATATTATTCCCAAATGACGTGCTCTGTCCACTCTCTCTAATTCCACATTATTAATTTTTATCACTGGGCTTTGGCATTTTGGTCTCTTAAATATTTTAAACTTGCAAACATAATTATTCTCAAACGTTGTTCTCAGTAGACCCACTTAATGTTTTCTGGGAATCTTTGTCACAAAGTTGACCTTTTTTATTTGCTTTTTGGTAATTTCCGATATGTCCAGATTTGCCATTTAAATAATAAAACGAGTGCTATTTCCTCTAATCCTTTTGTTTCGCTATTGAACATGGAGCCCTACACAAACATTCCTAATGACATTTTCTTGGTTAATATTAAAATAAATATTAAGTCGCCAAAGAGTCGACGAGCGGCTCTTAACAACTCAAGTGCTGAAGACGTTTATCGTAGAATTAGAAACAATAAATATTGGCGTCACTTATACATCGTCGTCTCATTAAAAACACATAAATATTAACAATGTTTATTCATGACGTTTTAAAGTCCAATTAAGCCTCTGTCTGCAACAATATAATAGTCGGTCTATGTCTATGAAACATCGCATCGCGTTCGATTTGAATAATTTGCGACAAGTTCACTCGTCTCCGCTGAAGGGCTCATTTGCGCCATTTTACATGCTAATGTTTGAATATAAATTTTGTCACTGCAACTGGTTGCTGAGGTGATTGCGCCCGTTTTGCTCCACATAGAACAAATGCCAATTTGGCTTACCAAGCAACATCCCTCTCTCAGTTCCTAGTATTACAAGACTGTTCATTAGACCACCCTTCGAGTTATTTAGGGTAATATCGTGGTACTTCTGGTTGGCAACAGCCCCGTTGATCCACCCCAATATTGTTTCTAATATTAAAAGGTATTCGTTAAAAACAAACATAATTCACGAAATTGGCAGTAAAACAGCCGTTGGTCGGCGGAATCGCCTTGTAATTCGGAAACGCCCACATTGCGGCGCGGTTTTAGGTGTAAAAAAATGGATTTTAGTACGACGACACGCTGCGATCGACACATGATTATATTTCATCTCGGACTTGACGGCTGCCATATCTCTCGCTTTTTGTCCGATTCAATGTTTTATTATTAAATAACTGTTCTCCAATATTGGGTTACGTTGCACATCTCTCATATCGGACGCAGCATTCTACATTCTCTGGGCATAAATTTGATCTTTTTTACATTGGAATGAAATGACAATTAAAATTTCTATTTAGTTTGAAAAATGGATTTTGTGTTTTTTTATATTAAATTTTAATATATTTTTTTGGTCCTTTTTCAGATTTAATGATGCAGTAGATAAATTCAAAGAGTCGTGTAAACCAAGTAAGTTTTTGCATATATTATTTTTATATGTTCGTCTACAGGTCAACAAAGTGTTTTGATATTAATGTGAAGTATCGAGAAATACGAGTTTTATAAAACGAAAGTCCTAATTCTGTACTACTACTACTACTAACTAAATCAAAATATTGCTGATAAAAATGTTCTGTAAGTGAAATAATGACCGGGTTTCCGCATATATTAAATTAATGTTTATTTTAGGGCAGAAATGCATTTAGTTTAAATAGGGATATTATACATTACATATTTTACACATAAGAAATATTAAAATCGAATAGGTCTATTTACGTCCGAATTAAACCAAACAAATTATACAACCAATAAATCTCAATCAATAAGAGAATTACCTCGTGTGTTTTTGACCAAGAAGCAAGCGCCACTAGCCATCCTACTATCGCCCGATTTCTGAATTGAGTATTCCAGCTGAGACCAACTTAAGTATCGTTCTGTCTCATTCAGTTGTTAAGATTTCAATGCGACAGAACCATACTTAAGTTGTTCTCAGCTGGAATACTCAATTCAGAAATCGGGCGTATGATTTGTTGATGTATATGGAAATGAGTTAGTATTTATTTTTAAATAACCATTACGGCTTACGTATCTTGTTACCTTTGGAGGTTTAAACGATTTAAATGTTTCTCAATCGTTTATGCTGCCGACTCTCTTGGTGTGGGCGCTACTGTTAAAGTGGTTAGGTGCTAATGCATTGACTGACATTGCCCAATTATGTGCTATTTTACACGTTTCCATAATTTCTCCTAAAGCGCGCCGATTGTGATATAAAACTATTTTATCTGTTAGCTGATTGATGGCGAACGCAGTTGGTGTAAATTGATAAAATCTAAATTTTCTTATTTAATTTTCAGTATAAAACACTAGATACTAAAGGTCAGTACTTCCACTAAAAATTGTTATATTGCGTAAAGGTAGTCTTGTTTAAACAATTTAATGCAAAAACATGCATTTAAAAGCGGAGTTTTTATGATACGAGCTTAAGCTTTCTAACTCGGAAAATGCGTAAATAGTAAATCTGGTATAAATAAAAATTTTAGGTTTCCAAAGAACAGTTTCTTGTCATTAAGCACAGCACCAAAAGAAATATTTCTGTTTTATCTTCACCATTGGACATAACATATAATTTCAATTAAAGACAGCTTCGATATAAAGGGGAATGCATACGTTGCCAGATTATTATGATCTACGTCAAATGAGTGAGACTTCAAAGAGGGAGGCCTCCGATGTTTGGTTGCAATAGTTCATAGCATTCGATACATTTTATCTGCAGCAACACTTTTAATTACATTGACACAAATGTAGTTATCGACAACTTCTCACGGTTTGTAACATTTATTTGGTATGGCGGTTCATTAAGTACTAATTACGATTGGGTGCCCTGGTTTGTCTTGTGCACCGAAACTACTATTGTTAGATTACGTGGGCAGTTCGATTAATTGTCGGTGCGTCGGATTTTTCATAGTTAATGGGCGGTTATCAATGTAAGCGTGGCTCCAAGTGAGCTGAACACAAATCGGGATCAATTTGAATTATTTTGTCATTAAGCTTCAATTTAAACTGCTTTTTGACCATAGTGACAATCTTTTTGTTTCAATAGTAAGAAACCCCGACTCCCATTATAGCAAAAGATTTAAACTAATAGAAAGATGTTTTAGAAGGTTAATGGTGAGGAAAGCCAGCAGAAGGAACCCCATATTTAGTGCTTTTGCAGTGTATATTAAGCAATAATGTAAAAAAAAACTTTAGTGGCACCAGGCATAAAACTAGGCAGAGCTATGGTCGTGGAATGGCAGCGCGTTCTGGATAATCGGTGGAACTTTTCGAAATTCGCGGAAAGCAGATAGATCTACTTGACATGCAGTATTGAACCAGTAATTATGGAGATCTTTGAAGGAGGGCTATGTCGAGCAGTGGGCCTACGTCTATTAGATGATACGATTGTCTTATTTCACGTGAATACGCTAGAAAACACACTCTCATTTACGCCAACCGATCGCCGAAATACAGCATCAAACTTTGTTCGTAAGTCATTCACATAAAATATAAGGCATCGCTTGAGTGCTAAATTCGAAGTGCACAAAAGGTTAACTGTAACTGGGTTGTGTGAAGATATTCATATTTCACTGGGTATCAAGATGAGAATCTCGCGCTGCCACTGATTTACAAGATACGCAAAGTCGGCGTGCTACTTGGTCGCTACCGTGCGTGCATGGTGGCATCCACTGGAACATACCACACTCGCATTGAAATCGATGCTTTATCAACAACGCAGCAATTCTTAGAAAGCTCAACTCTTCAAAAAATATACCGACTACAATGTCTCCATAATTATTATTGTTCAAACTAAAAGTGCAATGTATTTAGTATCGTTACATTAAATTCGCAGTGTGCTGATGTAACGGGAAAATATTTTTGCACTGAAACTCAAGTTTTGTTGATATGAGAGCCAGATATATCGCTACGTTCGAAGCAGTTTGTTCGCTTCTGGAAACAAACTAATAAGATAGCTAAGGACAAAGTTGCACTTTTGCAGATGCATTCGATGTGTTCGTGACAAATGGCCGTTAAGTTTGTCTACTTTTGTGCTGTTAGAGTGCTGTTCCTTTAAGTAATGTTTACACTGATCAAACTGCATTTGTGGGTTTGTTTGTGATATCCGACTATATCGGAATCGATTGCTGTTCGATGTACTTTTTATTGAAAGATTGTTATGTTTTGCCAAAGTTACTATTCACAGACATTGTTGGAATATGACTTTACTAATGGAAAAGGCTGTCAGATAAATAAAGAATAAATAAAGGAAAGAAAAATTTCGACACAGGCGGGGATCGAACCCGCGACCTCGGGTAAACGCCCCGACGCTCTGCCAATTGAGCTACCGTGTCAATTGGCTGCCTGCGCAAAATTCTTCTATCCTTTATTTCTTTTACACGTTTAATAGTCCGGTCGACAAGTCGCAAGAAGTGGAGTTGGGTAGAAAAAGGTCGGAATTTGATGAAACTTGGAGATATTGTTCAGGGATGGTTAATTAACATTTTGTCAAGTTTTGGACCTCGAGGACCCTGTGCAAAAAGAGGAGGGGGGGGAGAACTGCAAAAATCTCGACCTTTCGTCAGTTTTTCGTCAAATACCTTTTTTCCTTACATCCTACGACAAAAGCGTTCAGAAACATTTAGTAGTACGTAAAATTATCTACAATTTGAGTACTCACATATGTCTGTATGTCAATTTTTTACTGAGATATGGCGCTTCGCAGAAAATATTTTTTTCCAAAATTCAGAGTGAGCTAGCATTGAAGTGAAGCAAGCACATGAAGACGCCGACGTGTTGATCATCAACACCGCCATATCCAAAGCTAGCGAATTCGACAGCGTCATTATTATTGTTGAAGATGTGGAAATACTTATTCTGTTGACGGCATTGGGTATGTCCATAAAGAACATCTATCTTCAGAAAAGTGGAAGAGGTGGTGGTCCTAGTGTCCTCTACTCACCAAATTCCTGTTCCTTTCCTCCCAAAGATATACTTTTCCTCCACGCAGTGAGTGGGTGTGATACCATGTCGGCACCGTATGGATTGGGGAAGAAAAAAATTTGCAGCACCTATATGAAGAATACCGCCCTCTCTGCAGTAGTGGCTCCGTTTCTTACATCAAACGCTACTCCTCAGCAAATCAAGGACGCCGGAGAAAAGTTCCTGGTAGTAGTTTATGGAGGCAATATTGACAATGACAACCTTGACGACTTGCAGTACCGATTATTTACACAATTACCACTCCCTCCGCACTTACCAGCAAGTACAAGCGTGGTTAGGTAATGAACTTCGCCCATCAGTTTGGGGCTGGAGCCTAACCACGCGAGGGGTACTACCAATCCCCACAACGAAAAATGCTGCGCCAGATAACATCCTCCAAATTGTTTCCTGCAAGTGCAGCAAAGGCTGTAGCACCGGAGCTTGCAGCTGCAAGAAAGCAGGTCTTAGATGCTCAGCTATGTGCAAGTACTGCACAGGCCACTCCTGCGAAAACGCCCCTGCAACTGATTTGAACGAGGAGGACTCGTCAGACATAATCGACGAATACGACGACGGCGAGGACGTCCTTAACAGCCTGATTGTGCAGGAGGACGACGAACAATTAGAAGCAGAACCAACGGCTAAAAAATCTCGACAGGAACTGTAATGAGTACAAATGCGTACCTACTATGTATGAGAGACCTTTCAACAATATTCTCTGTTGCCTCTAGTGTATACTTTGTCAAACCCTTAATTTTGTTAATATCATTAATTTTGTTTACGAAAGGACTACGTCTTTTTTTACCTACCCTGGAGCAATTATGTAGTGGAGGAAAGGAGAGGGAGAGGGAATATCGGTCTAAAAAGTAACTAATGTCAATACCAATATTACCGACATGATATATGTTGGAATGAAATTACAGTAGAAAATAAGCTTTCGAGAATTGGGATGAGGTGGGGAAGGGACCCCTCCCTCCCATTGTCAGAGGGGATTGGGGGGGGTTATAAATTACAGACCATAATAACAACAATTATTATTATTAAAATAAGAAATTAGGTTGGTTTCTGCTTTTTTAAGGTATTTTTACTGAATTTCGGAAAAACATATTTTCTGCGAAGCACCATATCTCAGTAAGGAATTGACATACAGACATATGTGAGTACTCAAATTGTAGATAATTTTACGTACTACAAAATGTTTCTGAACGCTTTTGTCGTAGGATGTAAGGAAAAAAGGTATTTGACGAAAAACTGACGAAAGGTCGAGATTTTTGCAGTTCTCCCCCCCCTCCTCTTTTTGCACAGAATCCTCGAGGTCCAAAACTTGACAAAATGTTAATTAACCATCCCTGAACAATATCTCCAAGTTTCATTAAATTCCGACCTTTTTCTATCTGAAACCACCTGTCGACCGGACTATAAGTAGTGTTTGCGTTTCCTACCTCCGAATTTTTACTAATTCGGAAGGCCACTTGTCTACCTTTTCAGATAGATTGCAAATGTTGAAAACGCCTAACTATCACATAATTTAAATCTTTTTGTTCATGAAAACCTCACGTGGGGATTATTACTAATAAATAAAGAATAAATAAAGGAAACACAGGCGGGGATCGACCCGCGACCTCGGGTAAACGCCCCGACGCTGTGTCGAAATTTTTCTTTCCTTTATTTATTAGTAATAATCCCCACATGAGGTTTTCATGAACAAAAAGATTTAAAAAAGGCTGTCACAGTTTTCAAATCATACAGTGTCCTTAGAGTCAACACATTAAATTTTGTCACCAGGCACTGCTCAGAGAACTCACTTTTGATTACCGAGACAGTATATTATTGTAATAGAAAACCTACTGTCATTTGACTAACTCAGTCGTGTGGTTTTCCACATGATGTGTAACCACACCGTTTAAAGCCCTGTGTTACCTCTGCGTTAATTGTAGTCAAGCAAATGTCAGTTAAATGATGTCAATTTTAAATTTTATGTTTGGTTACACATTTCAGTTATTGTTAGCCGAGAATATTGGGGGTTAAACAACGCATAGGCATAAAATGAATATAGAGTTGAAACTCTTATTCCGAACCCACGCCACTCTAGTCACTATTTAATGTTGTTTTAGGTAATCAAAACGGGAACATCTTTATCCCTCTTAAATCCCGCAGTTAGTGAGGCTCTACATTAACATGCTGTCTCCAAAGGTCTTCTTACTTGTAGAAGTTCTCACTCGCGTGTGTGGTACAATCCTAATAAGCCGATTACGATATAAAGGAGGTCGCATGTGGGTGTTGTTTCGATATCGAGACAATAGTCGTTTACATAGCCGAAGTATCGATCGAAGCACATCTACAATACTCTCGCGCACTTAATAGGTTTCTTTCTAGGACGCTAACCTTTGATCTCTAAAATGTGTGTAACCTTATACTTCAGCATCTTATTTATTTATACAAAGAAAACAAACAGCTGTGATACTTAAAATTAGGATACACTTTTAACACACATTAGCCTAATAGTTTTCTCCAATAAAAATATGGAACTCCTACTCAAATTTGACAGTAAAATTAAATGCTAACTAGGTATTAATATAAATGTGAAAATATATATAACAATAGAATAAAACTAAACATACTCACTCAAACATATATATGTGTATCATTTATACAATATTCGCCGTGTAGTGTCAGCTTAGAATAACACTACCCCATTTATACCCGTGGGTGATCGTAAGAGGCGACAAAGGGTATAGAGGCTTTTTAAGTGATTTTGGGCGATGTGGTTGGAGACCCGTCACCAAAAACATTTATTATTACCATCTTTTCCCGAACCGAAAGACTTGGTGCTGTAAATAATTAATCGACCTATTCTCACTTGATGGCTGTTGTCAAATTGTCACATTTAGCCAACCCGCTGAGGGTCTCTCTCATGCGCCGAAAAGACAGAATTATAAATATTATCCTCACAACTTTTCCACTCATTTTATAGCTTAGAACATTCTCCGGTTTGTAAATAACACTTAAAAAAACGAATCAATCGAATCCAACTAGCCCTTTTTCCAGTTTTGCGCGTAGCAACACATTTAGCGCTCCATTTTTGATAGACTTCATTTTTATTAGTATTAGCAATAGAAGATTATGTTTTGCTTATCCCTATATAGTGAATGTTAGCGTTCTAAAATATTTACCTATATATTTTTCTCGTGATTTATAAAGAAGTATCAAATACACATTGCTATTCATGTAAGTGTCTAAGTCTCCCATAAGCACATTCTTTCTGATATACAGGTAGAAGTAATATCTGCGTAGTTTACATTTTGAGTGGTGTTTGTTTTGAATCAAGTTTACGTTAGAGAAATGTGGTCTTGTTTACTTTCTATGCAAATTGCTTTGAAGAGATTCGGTTATTATTGTATTATACTATTGAGACTCACTGTTCAAATCCCTGAGAGAATTAGCTATTAATCCAAGGACAAAGAAACTCATTATTTTGGAAGAATAGCTGCTAAAATAAAAGACACCTCAATGATGGGTTTACAACCTCATTGCCCGCCAAAGACTCACTAGTGTTTGGTATCCACAAGAAAAGTTGCGGTGACTTGTTAGGTTTTGATTAACACAAATGTTAATTTGTTTATCTGATGCTTGTTCTATATGAAACCAATTTTATGATAATGGATATACAAAATTGTGGCAAGATGTGGGTAAGTTCCAGGGCAAATAATATCTGAATTTAAAATAAACTTATTTTCAACTACGTGAAAGTGGGAAAGACGATTTTTTATTTTTGTAACTAAAAAATAATTTTGTGTTCGGTTTTATATTTATCAGTGAGCAACATTCCGACGGAATAGCATCGCATAAGTGCATTATAATGAAGAAGTGGAGATTATTTGTTTCTGTAATTGAAAGCAGACGCGTGCTTAATTAAGTTGGCGGGCGGCGAAAGCCTTCTCTGATGGATTGTTGTAAATGGAGATGTTTTTGTCGGTTTGTTTGTCCGGCTGGCGACTCGGAATGAATTTGCATGCTTAATGTTCGCCAGTGCATTACCTCCGGCCCAACGTGGGAAAAACCGCGCGCACCCGTATGTATTTGTGATGGTTTTAGGAATTGAAATTTTGTATATTATTCTACTTTATGGTTCAAAATATCTTATCTTAAGTTGGTACCCAAAGCTTAATAGATTAACTATGCTGTAGCAACGCGGAAAGATGTTTAAAGATGTTGTTTTAAATGGCGGTTACCATCTATGAAGCCTGCATACAACTTATAAATCTCGTAAATCATAGTCACCTTTATCGTTATCCACGGGACAAGATGGGGTTGTGATATCCTAAGCTTAAAATAACGATAGCCTTTGTTTAGAATTTTGCAAATAAAATACCAAAACTTGATAAGGAACGCTCAAAATCCGTCACAAAAGGTGAGCTCTGCAAATAGCTTTCATCGATTTAAGTGAAAACTTAGTTCAGTGCTCGGTGAGGGTGTTATTAGGGGCGTAAGTCAACGACCGCGTCGACTGCTGTTTACATTGCGATTTTGAAGACGCAAACATGCGGTTATCGTTTGTTTGGTGCGGATCCGATTTTACGTATCGATCGGTTGTTGGGTTGCGTTTGCGTTGCAACGCTTTATATGGGTTTTCAATTATTCATTGATCCATAAATGGATACCTAATGCCTGCTCTTGTATTATTCAACAAACATAAATATAATAAAACCAGTGAAAAAATATCAACTACATACAATACAAATATCGTAAAGGTGCGTCTGCGTCAGTCAGAACAAAAAGGATATAGGATTTTATTATAATATTTTTATATGTTTGTTCCTTCTACTTTCTTTGATGCCAAAAACAGACCAAAATATAGACATGCAGTTCTAGCTGCAAAAAAATAGTAGCTTTTAATTCACCCCTTAAGATTGGAAGACTTAACGTTTAATCTTGTTTCAGATTCTCTAATAGGAGTCCATTGCACGCACGGTCTGAACAGGACCGGCTACCTGGTCTGCCGGTACATGAGAGATCGTCTCGGAGTTCCTGCCAAGGTTGCCATTGACCGTACGTATATACAAGTATTTACAAGTACTACTAATACTAGTATTACCACCACAATAGCTGATAGTTACAGCACAGCAAATGATTATAAAACAAATGTATTTTGTCATTTGTTCCTCTCTATATCGTCAACTTTTTCAACAGGATTCCAAAAGGCGCGAGGCTACGAAATAGAGCGGAAAAACTATATAGCCGACCTCATGGGCCTTGAGCCAACTGAGCCTGATTTGGGTAAGAAAACCATTATAAAACCCATGAAAATTATAGAAGAATTATCTTGGCGGAAACGTCCGCATGATGGAAGCATTGACACTGCTAGCCGTAGCTTCGATAGTTACAAATCAAAGAGGAGTAAAGTTGATAGAAATAGTCCCAACAAAAAGCCTTTAAATAAAGAGTCTAACTGGAGACAAGAAAAAGGAAAAGGTGATCAAACTTCGAAAAGCTTTGGCTCTTACAGGATAAGGGACATGCGGGCTTCATTCGAATATGACTATAAATATGATTACTGATTAGGACAACTATATTAGTTGACCCATAAAATCAGGTATTATTAAAAAAACACTGCGATCATAAAAATTAAAAGGCATTACATAATTAAGCTATCCATGTTTAATTAAGTGTATAGAACACACAGAGAAGTTTAACTTATAGCTCTTTGGGTACTATCAAAATTTATTGTTGTTGTAAGGGGGCGCCAATACAGTGAAATAATTTTAAAAATAAAGTGTTTGTGAAGTAAAATGTTACACTATTGCGGTTGTCACTTTTTTAATTATTTTAGATTGTGTTTAAATCTTAACTTTGTTGAGATGAATGAGTGTTTATTCACTTATATATTTTATGATAAGCTAAAAATCATATACATATATTCCTGTAGGTACTTTTGAGAATCTATAAAGTGAGACTTCACTGATTAAAATTACTGCAGGATGGGATTAAAAAAATATTCTTGAAGATAGCTTAATTATGAATGACATTGAACAATTAGTATGCAGTTGAAGTTGCAAGTGTATTAGTTAGCCATTTTTATTCAAGAAGAAAGGAAGAAAGATTAACTTTAATAGCAGGTTAGTGAATTCCCTAAAAAAATATTCAACCATATTTTTTTGCGTATATTATGCAGATGAATTGATAATTGGTTGTAGGGATAAAAGCTACTAACACGAGCTTCCAAATAAGTCTTAAAAGAAAAGTATTGACTGAAACTGCTAACTATAAGCTTGATTGCGACATTTGACGGTTCACGTAACCATAACATTTTTACTAATGCTGTTAAAAAGAAACAAGTAAAAAATTTGGGTTTGTTATAGTTATGATAACTTCTTCAGGTTTTGCAACTTAGCAATAGGTAAATTCTCAGGTTGATATATAGGTTAAGTTGGATATTTATATATTGTATGTATTGTTTGCTTTTCATTGCAGTACATGTCGTCAGTGTATCTTCTTTTTGTCAAATTCCTCTCAAATTTGCTTTTGCTTTGTAAGACCTACCCTAGATCATTGACCAATGAAAACGCTGCAAAATTGTCCGTCATAATAAAAATATAATAAATATTACTTGACTTTATATGTTCGTAAAATTCGTCTATCGAAGGCAACTTGTAAAATTTATGGCGATGTTATTGTGAGAACTCTCAATCTAAAACACTTGTATTTAACTAGAAATGCTAATATGTTCCTATAGAAGTAGTCTATAATTTACTGCATTTGTATACAAGTGTTTATGTTTTGAGATTTTTTTCAAGTTTGCCTACAATATAACCTTCGATTCTTTGATTGTATTGTTTTTATATGTTTTTTACGTAGACAGACATGATGTTTTGTGACAATTAAATTATATATAACTAATAACTACTTTTTATTGAAAATTCACATTAAATAAGATTATCAGCTACAAGTTATTTATATATTTTTAACCCGACCACGACTAAACCAAAAGGAAGGGTAATAGTTAGCCGTTCAATGTATGTATGTATGTTCCCAACCTACAAAAAAAAAACAAACTGAGATAATTTTATCATGTTTGATCTGAATAGGATAGTCTTTGTAGCCTAATTATTTTCATTGTTAGCAATAGCACTTCTAAAAGAACTACCAGTAGTGTCATTCACAATGAACAGCACTACGACTTTTAGACACGACATTTAGATTTCAGTTGTACAGTCAACACACAGAAAATATGAATCAATCTTTTAACCCCTAATTTGGTTTGTAGTTTTGAAATTTTCATCAATTAGAAATCATCTAGAGGTTGCCAGGATCGTACATAGTGGCGATCGATAGCCTCTGCCTACCCCAATGGGAATTAAGACTTATTCCGTTTATCCACCCTAAAACAGCCACCCTAGGGCGGATATTCGGAAACGCGTGTCCTTCTATCCACCCTGAACGAGGTGGATATCCGTAATGCATATAATATGTTTCTTCCGATTTTTTACGCTGCCTACGTACAGTCATTTACAGAAAAAAAATACTTAGTTTTAATTTGTCACATTTTTGTTAGGACTTTCTTTCTTGTTCTGGTTTCATTTGTCACATCGGTTATTTTAAATGTTTTTTACCCAAATATTCCATACCAACCCTATAGGTAACAATAAATATTAAATTAAAACTTCCTACCAAGATAATTCTATTCAAACTGAAAGTACATACATACATACATACATATACTCACGGCTGTAATTCCCTAGAAGGGGTAGCCAGAGCCAAGGAATTATAAATTCCTCAGCCACTTTTGGAAATGATAGTGGGGAAAAGATGGTAAAAATAAAGGTTGTTGGTGATGGGTCTCCAACCGCATCGCCCAAAAATCCCTTAAAAGCCCCAATACCGTTAGTCGCCTCTTACGTACACCCACCGGAAGAAATGGGGTTGTGCTATTCTAAGCCGACACTAAAAGTAGAAAAGTAGGTATCTTTATCTTAAATATTTTAATGTTCACGAAGTTTCTTGGACCCGTTTTGTGTTGTGTATGTTTCTGTAAATGACTGTACTTGGGGTAAAAAATTGGAAAAAACATATTATTACGAATTACCATTATCCACCCTGTTCAGGGTGGATTAAAGGACACGCTTTTCCGACTTAGGGAGGCTGTTTTAAGGCGGATAAACGGAATAAGCCGTAATTAACGGTGTCAGCATATGTATGTTGTGGTTCTATAAAAACTAATTTACTTTGACTCTATGGGCTCCTAGGACATTTGGTTTGTAGTTCACATAATATTTGTTAAAAATATATATGAGTGTTTTATGTTATTAGTATGATAAAAATATTTGATCTATCAAACCGTTCTACACTATGTGTCAAAACACAAAGGACGAGAGTTTCATTTTGTTCGATTTGATTTTCAAAAAGATACCACGAGAAGGACCACGGGCAAAAATCCAATGAAAATATATGTCTAGTAATTAAGTGTTACTTTTCTATATTTAACGTACGTAACGTAAATAATAAACTTTAGTTAAACGATCAGAAAAAGGCAAATAAAAATACAAGATTCTCAAATTATGTCCAAGATACACGATTAATAACTATTTCCGTTCAAAACACTATATTTCTTTAGTAACTTCAAATTAAATTTTACATCACCGACAACCGATACTTTAGACCCTTGTCCTACTGGTTACTGGAAAGTTTAAAGGCTATAAAAAATCGTGGTACTAAATCTACACGAAAACTATGTGAACAAATCTAATTATGGGGTGATATTTGGATGTCACGTATTCGTGCGTGCCTCAGATGACTTGATTTGCTGTCGGATGTGTGTCAAAGAGTTGGGTGCTTTACCTCCTGTGCTCCTGGGAACACTATGGAACACTAGATTGTCGGTTTATTGTAACATTTATTCAAATTGGAAGAGGACATCTTTGTGGAGATGATTGTCTTTTGAAATGGCGGCTTTCCTATTGTTGAATAAACGCAGTATGATGTAGTTACCTAATTGATGACATAAATATCTCAATCTTGAAAATACAGTCAGTAATATTTTAACAATGGTCTTGAAATTGACGTTTGCACTACATAGATACTAGCGTGCTTCCAATTACATACGAACTCGAAAACAAGAGTATGATTCGATCTAAATATGCCATAAAAATGGAAGTCACCTGTATGCTGATGCGAACGACAACAGGTCTCTTACGGAATAATGTGCGTGCAAGTATTTTGTTTTGAAGATGGTTACATTTATTTACCTATGATCTGCAAGTTTTGTAATGCAGGCGATTTTCCTGTTACTTTAACAGTTGAAATAATAAAAAAAGACAAATGATGATGGGTATGTATTTGTAGGTACTATCGTGCAGCAATTTATCCCAATTCTGCATCCTTACTGCTGTTTTCTTATGAGATTATATGTTGTTGACAGATGTAAATTCGTTTGGAGACCTAATTAATTGCATTTTTTTATTTTTCCTCTCGAATCCCAAACCCATTCTTGGGATTAGAGCCCTGAGTGAAGGTAGAGAGACTGACAGAGACTATCGATCGTGGCAAACCTCTCTAGCTTTGTTTACATCCATCAATCTTTCCATTTATGCTTTTTATTCTGCATACTTCGGACGCCTGCTTTTTAAAGCACACTCAATTTGGTCCAAGTGATCCTCCGTGGCTTCCTCTACTAGCATTACATTCCACATTAGCTCTATAGATCCCTTTTAATCATCCATCCTCTCTATGTGCCCAGACCAACTCAGCGTCAAGACGCACGGCAGTGCGTCAAGCCAAGCCAAGGCGGTTCCTTTTTCTATCTTCCTTGCAATATCATCTTTCACACCACTTTTCACGAATCTCACTATTCGTCACTCGATCACATAACTCAACTTTTTTTTTCTTAAATTCATAGAGAACTAGTTAGAGAAAGTAAATATAAAGAAACCTTAAGATTAATATGTTGTTTTTTTATTTCTCAAAAAGAAAACCTCTCATTCATCATCATCATGTAGTCCTGTTATCCCTCATCAGGGACATAGGGCCCTAAGAAGAGATCTCCATTTTTCTCGATCTTGTGCGGCAGCTTCCAGGTCCTTCCAGCTGAGTTCAGTTGATGCAGCCTCTTTTTCAACTGAGCGCCTCCAAGTGGTACGGGGGTGACCCGGCCTTCTTTTGCCATACGCTTGCCACTTTAACCCTTGTTTGGTTAGATGATTGTCTGGTCTTCTCAGTACATGTCCAATCCAGCGCCATTTCCTCATAAGGATCTCCTTGTCGATGGGCTTTTGGTCAGTCAACTCCCACAGCCTTACGTTTGTTATGGTTCGCGGCCAGAAGATTCCCAGAATGCGTCGTAAACATTTGTTCACGAAGACCTGTAGCTTGCTGGTTACTTCATTTTTGACGAGCCATGTCTCGCATCCGTACAGGAGGACTGATTTTATATTGGAATTGAACACTCTGATCTTTGTACGCTGTGTTATAATGGAAGATGTCCACACCGGTTTTAGTTGGGCGTACGCGGCTCTTGCTTTATTGATGCGCGCCTCTATATCCGCTTCCGCTCCCCCTCTGGGGTCCACGACGCTCCCGAGGTAGGTAAATCGCTGCACTTGTTCAGCAACCTCACCATTGACATAAATTGGCGCTTCATCTCGGGTGTTAAGGCGCATGTCCTTGGTTTTGCTGCAGTTGATGCGCAGCCCTTCTTTTGCAGCTTCGTCTGCGAGGTCGTCGGTCTTGGATTGTAGGTGGTTGCGGGATGTGGCGAGTAGACAGAGGTCGTCTGCGAAGTCTATGTCCTCGAGGGTCTTACCATGTAACCACGGCAGCCCTCTCCCTTCCTTGTTGGTTACTCTTTGCATCACATCATCCAAGACAAGTAAAAACAGCAGCGGTGATAACAAGCAGCCCTGTTTCACTCCGGCGGTGACTGTGATCGGTTCAGTTAGTCGGCCTTGGTGCATCACTCGACAAGAGGAACCCTCATAAAGGCATTTAATAATATCTATAACCTTGACCGGTATACCTCTTCTCTTTAAAGTTCGCCAGATACTAGACCATTTCACCCGATCAAACGCTTTTTCGAAGTCCACGAACAGGGTATAGAGTTCGTTCTGCATTTCATTGCACTGTTCCAGGATCATCCGCAGTACGTTAATCTGGTCTGTGCAAGATCGCCCCGCTCTGAATCCACTCTGCTCGTCCCTTAGCGTACAGTCAACTGCGCTCGTCATTCTTTCTAACAGGACTTTACATAAAATCTTGGAGCACACTGGTAGCAAGTTAATTCCTCGCCAATTGGAACACTGAGACAAGTCACCTTTCTTAGGCAGCTTGATAACGATCCCCTCTTTCCAGCTATCAGGCACTTGGCCTGTTTCCCAAATGGCTGTCATCAGGGGCAACAGTATCTCAGCCGTCACGTCTGCATTGGTCTTAAATGCTTCTATCGGGATTCCATCTTTACCAGGAGCTTTTCCACTTTTTAGCTTCTTAATGGCTCGGACAATTTCAGCCTTGCTCGGCGGATCGACTTTGATGTCTAGGACATCGATTCCTGTCTCACCATCGTCATCAGCTTCAGTATCAGTGCTCAATGTCTGAAATACCTCTTGAAAGTGCTCATGCCATCTCTGCAGTTGCTGATCCATGGTAGTGAGGAGTTTTCCTGACTTGTCCACTATTGGTCGCGTTGCCGGTGGTTTATTGCACAACTCTTTTCCGGCACGGTACAGCTCTCTGGTGTTTCCGGCGTGTGCCGCTAGTTCCGCTCTTTTGGCTATGGATGCAGCTCTGACACGTTTGTCTCTTTTCGCACTGCGTTTTATTTCGCTCTCGCACAGAAAATAATCATAGGCTAGGGTTTCTTTTATGTTAAACCTCTCATTAAGATTGCTTTTCCTTTACATCTATCTATGAGATTAATACGTGGATCATCTTTTTGCTTTGACAAATTGCATGACCCATGACAGTTTTTACACATTTTTTATGTGTAGCACGCTCGCCTATTACATACATACATATACTTATGGCTATAGCCTTACCTTACCTTACCTATATACATATATATATATATATATACCTTACGGGGTAGCCAGAGCTATGGAATGAAAAAATCCTCAGCCACTTTTGGAAGATGATTGGGGAAAAGATGGTAATAATAAATAAATGTTTTTGGTGACGGGTCTCCAAACCACATCTCCCAAAAATCACTCAAGAAGCCCCTATACCCTTAGTCGCATCTTACGATCACCCGCGGGAAGAAATAGGTTAGTATTATTCTAAGCCGACACTACACGGTTCGCCTATTAATTGATGTAAAATTAACGGAAAGTCGTAAACAAAATCTTAATTCTCCATTTCTAAAATTATTCTCTTGTATTTAGAACACTTAGGTATGTTTTATCAATCCTTGTGAGGTGGATTTTTCTTAAATTTTGTTGCTTTACGAAGGTAATTGGATAATAAATAATGGATTTACGAAAATGCCTGCCTAAAGAAGTGTTTTTGTAGCAATTTTGAAAACACGCTTGGTAAGGAAATAATAAACACAGCAATAGAGATATAAATGTTATATGTAGTTGTTTGAAGCATACTATGACAGATCCACACGAAATGCGTCTAATACTTTTACGAGTTTGGAAGACTTAACAAAAATGCCTATTACAAAATGCGGTATTCTGTGAATTTCAAGCGATAGCCTCCGTTATCTTTCACCAGGACAGCTCGTAAATTAGCCCCACTTTGTTACCTACTAATAAAACGTAACATCTTAACTAGCCTTATCTCATAGTTTTGTCTTGATCTTAACTACCTGGCTTCCGTCAGACACATTTATTAAAGGCGCTTCACTGACACCGCTTAATATTCTGCTGATTATGTACATAGTTTTATTTGTGTTTTAATGTGCCTGTGATTTGTATCGGTGACAACTGACAAGTTGAGAATTCAGCTACGACGTGCTGATTGTATCGCAAAAGCGAAGATTTGTTTTGTTAGTTTTTTGCTAATATTCGTTTCTTTCTTCCACTGTCTAGGGTGCCAAAATTTTGGGTCAATATATGAATAGGCTATTGGACAAAGTTTTGAAAACTATTTTACGGTGTTTATTTGTTTATAAGGAGCCCTAAAAAATATTTTTCAGTCTTCATTTTAGCTATTTTATTAAAAAATCAAAAAAGATAATGCAATATTCAAATGTGCCGCAAAAACGCGACTTTAGGTAATATGGCGGCTGTGGCATGTAGTGACTTCAATTCCGCATTTTACACCAATAAGCGAGCGATACACAGTCTGTTTATGCGCAAACTACGTCATTACAGAAATAGCCAATCACGGTCGTTTTTAGTCACGTGACAGTTGCATCAAAAATACTTATTTTAGAAGACGGTTTTTTGTAAAATAATGCAATATTTTTATCTCGAATTATTACAAATCGCTCTAATAATAAAAAAAATATTAAGACTAATGAAATAAAAGAAAAGTGTATTTTTATTACAGTCAAATAGCCTGTAACGTTTTGACATTTACTAACAGGATATATCTACAAAATTTATTTACCATTGACCTAAGCAGTACATCATTCATACAATTCGACAAGAGTTAAGCTTAATTTGCTTAAATGAGTAAATAATTCCCGAGATTTTATGAAATTATACAAGTAAAAATAATTGAGGTTGTTAACGAAAAGGTGTAATAAAATATAATGCTGCGAGTGTTTTACTCCATGTTCAAAAGTTGTAAGTGCTTATTAGGTAAATATGAATCCTTTAATAATAACATTATTCTCCCTTCCATTGGATAACATGGAACGATCATCGATTATATCATTTTAAATATATTCCTCCGAGGCGGTAGGTTTGTAGACTCGGTTATCTTAATTTGTATCCAAAAGTGTTATTTTGTTTCTATAATTATTGGTTCACTATTGTTTGTTTAATGAAAAATGTGTCTATATTTAAAAGTATTCCGTAGATAAATAATAAAAATAAAGATAAAAGTATAGATGAGATAGTCCTATGAACTGCAGCCTTACTGTTTTTGAGGTTTGAGTATTTTTTTTGTTCATTGTAATATACCTGTATGTAATACCTACATACGTACACTCAATCTATAAATCCAAAACTCGGATACACAGTGCGTCAAGGCTGTGAGCCGATAAACAAGTATTGAATTAATAACCTTAAAACAATTTTCTAATGATGCTGTAATGAGCATTACTTTTATCAAACTTAGCATGACAAATTAATTACGTAGTTCTGAAGGTTTATTATATTTTTTGGGATTATAGCTTCACACTAGTTTTATTAGTATTATTAAGTATACGATTTAAATATAAAACTAGAGAGAGAGACTAACTACATATATATCGATAACCAGTATTGTTGTATCATTGCACTCGGGACGTTATCTCGTAAGATTGAATTTTATCGATACCGAGGCAGGAAGCGATTTATTAAAATTTGATCATATGATCATATAATAGCCCGAACCAGGATAAAATTCTTTCGTCTTGATATTTGTTCACTGTTTTTTGTTTAATAAAAATATCATACAGATTTAGTATTTTTTTCGTTACAAATATTTTACTGGGAAGGACAAGTGAGTAAATAAAGGTATTTCATATTCATTTCATTTCTCTTCATATTCTCTAAAGGGTTGGCTAAGATTTTCTAACCTCTAATCATCATGAGATACTTCTTAATTTTGTCATTTTGACAATGTATGAGTAAATGAAATGAGAGAACAAGTAGGAGTGAGTAATGGTGTCATCTTATATGTAGGCCATATTAAAACTGGAGACGCTTTGACATCAATTGAAATTACTAAGTCAAGATGACTTTCACGTTCAATTTGGAGACTAACACTTATTTTCTAATACCGCGTTAACTCATTGTATTAACTTTAATAAAACATTGACACACCAACTATGACATAGCGCTATAAATATAGACTTTGAAAAATTACGCGACTTAAGGGTTTTAAAGAAGACTCACTGCGTTCCTTTTACCTATAAAAATATGTAATAATTCAATAAATACCATACTCAGTCAATGGAATTTAAACATTAGTTACAATAAAATAAATGTTCCCATTTAAAAATTACAGTAAACCCTCTAACTCAGCTAAGGGTCTTGTTATAATAGCATTCAATATATATACATATAACATAAACGTTAAACGTAACTTTATATACATATAAAGCATTCAAATTGAAGTCATATATGTAAAATATAACATTACATAAACGTTCACGCCGAATATACCCGAAGGGGTTGGCAGAGGTACTAATACTTCTGAACATCACATGACTTTGTCACCTGGTGCTCAGAGTACCCACGTTTTGCATGAACAGTGTACTCACGTGTTGGGTGTAGGCCTATCGCCGTTTTGTACGAATACACTGTCACATGACTAAGTGTAACTCAGCCATGTGGGTTTCCTCACGATTTTTTCCCTCACCGTTAACAACCATAATAAATTAACCGCACATTATGTCTTTAGAAAAGACAAATTGGTACATACTACATACTATAAACTCCTCCGCCACATTTAGAATTTGATAGAAATGGCCTCCAACCGCATCGCCCAAAAACCACTTAAAAAGAAGGATAGTAAGGGATAGTGACATTCTAAACCGGCACAACACGGCATGGTATTATAAATATAATTAATAAATAAATTCAACACATCTTCAAAATGCCGTATTGTCAAAATTTATTTTAACGCTTGTCTCGAGATGATGATTAGAAAAATGAGAAAAATCTGTTACTTATTATGCATTGTACCAACAATTTGACTAGTCTCTGATATATAAGCTAGGTTAGCCAGTTTCCCGCTCTCTCAACTTGCATCAGCCAATCAGAATCTTAGATCGCTCTGACGTCATCAATACGAGGTGTCAACTCAATATGGCCGGGCCTTAAAAGTATGTTGAGACTCTATGGGTAAGTAATGGACCATTTTTCTAGCTTAACGGATTAACAAGTAATGGGTGTTTCTTTGCTATAATATTTATACGTGTTTAGGAATTTTTAATTCAATATCTGTAATAGAAATCTCGTGCGGTACTTTATAATCGATGTAAGACGATTATTGTTATCGAGAGTAATGTTGATTGTAAATTAGAATTAGAGGTTGAAATAATTGGGCGCAATAATATCAATTAATCCAGGATAGGAACGGAATTCAGAGTTACATTAAAACTCATTCATGGTAGAGTAGGCGCAAATTCGAATGTAAGCGCCTTTTATATAAATATATCCATGGCCAAGATAAAAATTACTTGAACGTCTCTGGGAACTTCACAAAATTTTATAATTTTAAAATTTTATTCCATCGAGGCTAATTTGTCTCTAATATTGTAACCAAAATTTATTAGATCTCATGTACTTAATATCAAACTTTTCAATTGTACACATGAGTCTAAATTTGTGACTAGCTAGTTTTGTTACAATAAGTTTTTAACAGTTTAGAATTGCGCTAACTAATTTCCGCGTGTGTCGTAGGAGGTGACAAATTTGTGGCTTTTAAGGCATTTTTGGGTAATGTAGCTAGATACATGGAGCTAGAAACTCTTTTGCCAGCCACTTTTGGAAGATGATAAGGGACAAGATGGTAGGAGTAAAGTACCGTTGGTGATGGGTCTCCAACCGCATCGCAAAAAATCCACTTAAAAAAGCCTCATACCCTTAGTCGCCTTTTACGACACCCATAGGTAGTAATGAGTAGTGATATTCTAAGCTGGCACTACACGGCAACAAAAATGATGAAGTAATTGTAATCATTAGAGTTAATAATTAATAATTAAAATTATAAATAATTATGAATTCTTAAGATCTATTGACTCATCGGAATCAGCGCCGTGAATACAGAGAGAAAAGTTTAAGTACTATAAGGTATTATTTAAGAAATAGGCGTCCAAAAATACTTGTTGACCTAAGTTGTGTAGTCGAGTCCTCCAACCAACAGATATCATACCACAAGAAAACGGTTTGCGGTCGTTTTGAATCTAAGTTTCAACTTAGTTGACAATTTCCGTTATTGAGGCTGTCGCAACTTTGTTTCTTAGTCAAAGTAAATTAAATATCACGTGACGCGCAAAATAGTCTTGCTCTTTTATTATTTTTGTACATATAAATACTCACGCCATTATTTCCCATTAGGGAAGGAGGCACTTTGTACGAACCTCTCTAGTTTACATCGATCTAATATTGTATGTTTCAAATTATATTATTTAATTCTATTCGCACCTTGTCTAGACTTTTGCAAAATATTTACCTAGTTTATTTAGCTACTGGAAAACTAAGCAGCTACGTTAAATTATTAAGAGTTTTTTTACCAGTAGCATACAACTTCCTCATCTTTTGAAATAATATCTGCACCAATGTACTTCTTGATTATTCTATCTTCTATACTTATAATAAATCTGTAGAGAGGTCAATTCTGTACATGAAATATATTTTCAAAATAACTATCAGGTTGTGATTAGGGATCGATACTGATGCCAAAAATGCACTGAGTAAAATTTTTGTCTGTCTGTCTGTCTGTCTGTCTGTCGGTTTGTATGTTCCTTATGGAAACAAAAACTACTCGACGGATTTTAACGAAACTTGGTACAATTATTTTTGATACTTCTGGGCAGGTTTTTGTATACTTTCCAACCGAATAGTAAAGGGAAATTTTGGGAAATTTTGGGAAAACGGGAGAAGTTACTCCATTTTTTAAGCTTCCATCGCGTGTGCAGCCTTAATGGTTAAACTTACATAGAAATCATGTATGACGGAAATATTCTTCATAAAATTATCTAAAAAAACAGTTTAACCTTAATAGTTTATGTCTATCTTTTACGGTTGACTCACAATAACACGTGTAATTCCTGATAGCTTAGCAGTTCGGAACATTCTGATCATATTTGTTTACTCTTACGTTTGTAAACCTCTCACTCATCCCTAATTTAAAAAAGGTAACATTATTACCTATTCAATAAAAAAAGAATCATAGAAATCGGTAGAGAAACACCGAAATCCATACTAATATTATAAATGGGAAAGTGAGTTTGTTTGTTTGTTTGTTCCGCTTTCACGCCGTAAATACTGAACCGATTGCTTTGAAATTTTTCAGACGTGTAGTTAGAAGTCTAAATTAAATGATAGGGTACTTTTTATCCCGGAAAAAATGTTCCCACGGGAAATCAAAAATATGGTTTGCTTGCTGGATGCATTGGAGATGGCGCTGTGTATCGTTTAAAACAACGTAAAATATTGTAAACTAATATAAAAATCAAAATTAAGAAGCTTAATGGTACGGTAATGGATCCCCGAAAATAAGGAACTCCCGAGGAGTGATGTACTATTTTTTTATCGTATACATTTTTTTTACATCTACTTATATTGCAAACGAATATTAACATGTAAATTTAGAAGCTAAATGAAACGACGACGATTCCTTGAAACTAAGGAATCCGCAAGAGTTCTTATAGGAAAATCAAAAAACCTTAACTCATATATGGCTCAAAATATTGCAGCGATTATTTTTATCATCGATGGAATTCACATCAGCCACTTTGTTAATGTTCATTTTGGAACGATGAAGGGGTTTTATCAATTTAAATGACACATTTGTTTATCAATAGTAAGACTAATATGAAATAAAGCGTAATAAAAATTTGACACCGCCCCGGTTACGTCTCCGTGGCGTAGCGGTATAACTAACTACTATGAATATTTAATTAGAACTATTATGAATCAATCGTCCCGGGTTCGTATCTCAGGTAATTCAAGGTTTTTGTAAAAAAATGTTTTGTTAGCTTAAAATAACACTATATATAATAATAACAAGCACTATCCCTTCAATTTAGCGATTATTTTGGAAGGAGATCCACCACTAATCATCCCTATATTGCCGAGCAATCGCTGCAAGCTCTCCCACTATCACCAACGGTCAGTGTAGGGGGCAGCACCGGGCCGTCGCCGCAGCGCCAAACTACTATCCGTATCTGTACTTACTAAAGATATTCTCATTTCTGAACATAAAAACTTGGTATATTTGTTTCATGATTCTTATGAACAATTAAAAAAGAAATTTTGGAACTCAACCCCTAACGGGTTGATATAGCAAATGAAAGTTAATAATATAGAGTTTTTTTACATTTTATAATAAAACTTGGTGCGATTGAATTTATGAAATCCATCTATCAATCATTCATGAGTATATGCTAACAACCATAAATTCCATAAAAGGGTAGCCATAGCTTCGGAGATACTAATTCTTCTTCCAATTTTGGAAATATATTGATAAAAGATAGGTTAATAAAGGTTGTTAGTGATGGGTCACAAACTGCATCGCCCAACAATCACTTAAAAAGCCTCAATATCCTTTATGTCATTTACAACGCCCGCGGGATTATAAATATAAAAAACAGAAGTTGAGATAGTGTTTCGGTATTTTGGTATTATATAAACTGGATGCAAAAAATGAAGTCCACGCGGACGAAGTCGCGGGGCAAAAAGCTAGTTATACATAAAATAAGCCATCGCGCCCGTGACCAAAACCAAATCTTTACTAATTTACATATAACATACTAGATGGCGCCAGTAGTTGCATCCTACATCACGTAATGATTTATTTTTTAGATTGTTATAAATACTTCATAGCGTTTTATTCCAAAGTTTGCTATTAAACGGAAATACTGAACCGTTCATTAAAGCGCATTCAAAATCACCAAACTACATGACTAAGTTTCATGACTAAGACAATATATGTTTAGGGAGTGCTATAAATTTAATAAATTGAAAACATATCGCTGAATTTCACAATGCTTGAGCAGTGACTGAAGAAAGAAACCTCAGATATTTAAAAAAACAACCCGTGCGAAGCTGGGACGATCCACTAGTTACGAATAAACTTTTTAACGATTCACCATCAGCGATCCTTTCTTTGTTTCGATACCACTGACCCAGTTTTTCCTACGGTCGTTGTCATAGTTTGACTTAGTACTTTGGGGCTCTTCAATGGATTGTTGGTTTGGACGATGTGGCTGGAGACCAATCACCATTTTCTATTAACCATGTT
Organism: Bedellia somnulentella; assembly: GCA_963576735.1. Lineage (NCBI taxonomy): Eukaryota > Metazoa > Arthropoda > Insecta > Lepidoptera > Bedelliidae > Bedellia > Bedellia somnulentella. Next base: position 9,311,745 of record OY755180.1, read on the forward strand.
TTCCTTAATCACATTCCAAGTGTGGCTGTGCAATTTCTAATAGTAAAGTTCTAGCTATCATTAAATCTCAATCTCAGGCTACCTATTGAAAGACCAAAATTGCAAGTATTATATAGATACCATTGCAAAATAGCTTACTAAATAGTAGAGAGCTCAGCACACTGCGGTGTGGTGTGACCCCCACAAAGCACGCCACCACAACTTTTACGGTCCATACAAATGTATTGGCATGTAAATTGGATTGTACAAAATTACATATACGTTATATTAGCGACATTACACGGGCTCGGTTGTGAATACCGCAGCCTGCCTTTCACATACCGCAACTTAATGAACTGAATCTTAAATCTACGCTTGAGTTTCTCATCATTTTAATCTCTTACTTTTTATACCAACGCCGAAAAAAGCGGTTGTTTTTAACTGAATGTTTTTAATTGGTGTTGATTGATTGTGAATCATGAAGATGCAAGTAAAGTGGATTAAGAAATGTACTGAGTTAATAGAGATCTTATTGAGAGTAATAAACCCTAAGAAAAAGTCAATAATCAGATACAGACACTTTTAGCTACTTCCACTTAGATGTTTGTTTAAACTAAAACCAGCTCAGTGGATATAAATTACTCATAGCTCTAAGTCTGCATCGGGCCTACACTTGTCTGTCACGGCTCTATGGCGTTAATAAACTGTTAAATTAAATAATATATTTATTAAGCAATAGCAGGTACAAAATCTTTATTATTAGCCAAAATTCGTCAAGGTTTTTGGCACAAAACGCCGACAGCCATCGCACGCCAGTGTAATCGCTAAGCGACGGAACCCAAAGAACACAAGGGACCGTCGCGACGGCATAATTCATTGAGGCCTTATGTTGCTGTCATTTACGGAATACGTTCAATTGCGGTTTGTCTACGAAATATAATATTTTCTTCTAGCTTTTAAAAACAAGAATATTGTTTTTGTCTGGAAATATAATCATTGACTGATAATGCGGAGAAAATTCGGTCTCGGCGAAATTACCGATTTCAAAGAAGGATAATTCTATCCTTGTTTATTAGAATCATTTACATCTAAGAAAAACAACAGTGCTTGTTTTTAGATATGCTATTTGTTCGCCAAATAACTAGTTGAGTACGTTTCTTTTAAGCTATTTGCCCTTATTATTCCTTTTTATTCTTGAAAAATGTACAAAGTTAAAGAAAATAAAAGCAGAATTAGACTTAATGATAAAAAGGATCACTAAGTGGTAAATTATTATCAGCTCAGTGTTAAACAAGTAATCAAAATATTAATGTACGAATAGAAAACTAAACATAAACATAAACGTTCACGCCGAATATCCCCGAAGGGGTTGGCAGAGGTACTAATACTTCTGAACATCACGTGACTTTGTCACCTGGTGTTCAGAGTACCCACGTTTTGCATGGACTGTGTACTCACGTGATAGGGGGCAGGCTTATCGCCGTTTTGTACGAATACACTGTCACATGACTAAGCACAACTCAGCCATGTGGGTTTCTTCACGATGTTTTCCCTCACCGTTAACAACCATGATAAATTAACCACACATATGTCTTTAGAAAAGACAAATTGGTGTAGGCCCGACCCAGAATTTGAACACTAGTCGTTTGCACGATAACCGAGTGTTCTACCAACTGGGCTATCACGGTCGTCGTTCGTTAGAAAACTAAACTCAATGCAAAATAAATATCCAAAAGCATAACTAAGCTAGTAGTGTAAAGTCGATTTTAAAAGCAATGCTATAAAATACATATCTATAATCATCATCTATCATGCTATAAATAAATATACATACATATACTCACGGCTATAAATCCCTAAAAGGGGTAGCCAGAGCTAAGGAATCAGAAATTCCTCAGCCACTTTTGGAAGTTGCGTTGGGAAAATATGGTAAAATAAAGGTTGTTGGTGATGGGCCTCTAACCGCATCGCCCAAAAATCTCTTAAAAGCCCCAATACCGTTAGTCAACTCTTACGTACACCCACCGGAAGAAATGGGGTAGTGCTATTCTATGCCGACACTACACAGCTGTAAAATATACCATTAACATAATTTTACAATCAATTATTAAAATAATGAAGAAGAAAAAACAACATAATAAGATATAGGGGTGTAGGTAGGACTGGCGATGCTTCTTGCTTTATATTTCAGGACTCATAAAATAAAAAATAGAAGTATGTATGAGAAGATAAAGAATATGCAAATAAAGTAAGAGACGTTGACGTAAGTAATCGTGCAAAGTATCTAGTAATTGACGTAGAAAAATCTTGTCTATCACAATGGAACATAGCGAGTAGGTATAAATAAACGAATGAGTTTCCAAAATTATCAGTAGTAAAATACGTCATAATATTATATTAGTTAAGATCTTTATCTATAATGCAGCATAGGAAAGCACGTTGAGTTTCACGTAATTGTCTTGTATGAAACCGCAAAGTTTATGGCCCATATCAAATGCAGCTTTCAGTTTTCATTGCATTGCTTCTCCGGCACATTACACTGCGATGTGACTCACCATTGTATCACTGTTGCCGACTAGACAATTCAACTACATGATTACGGGTTTATTTTTAGAATATAGCTGTGGTGTCGGCTTAGAATAGCCCATCACTATCAGCCTTTAATTCACCATCTTTTTCCCACATAACAGTAACAGTCAATATTTTTTATATTTCATATAAATAAAGATCTTTTAAATAAATAGTAACCTCATTATACACCTTATTAAACTTTTTATCTTATTTTTCCTTTTGGATGACATTGTGATTACATTAATACAATAAATACTTACAATAATAATTAATATTCTCTGATTTTCCTATCAACCTTACTAACCTCGGCAGTTCAATTCGACAGCTAATTTTAGCGATCGCATTACCCTTGAAGAATCGCAAAAATAGTACATCTTTGGAAAAACACATAAAATTTAGTTACAAAGTCTACCAAGAACAAGTTCAGGCTGATTAGTCACCGAGACCGGTCGTTGCTCGCGCGCTTATCAGTTCTCCAACTTTTTACGAGTTACCCTCTTTGTGTAATGTTAAGAATGGCATCGGACTTTGTTTACGTATACAAGTGATATTACGTTAAGTGAACTGTTACCCGTTTCTGACTACAGGAACAAAAATGTACTCCCAAACGTTAAATAATAACCCTAGTTACGCTACTGTGACACAAACAACCATGTTCCCTAAAAAAGATCAGGCGATTATACTAGATTCATTAGAAAATGTACAGATTAAGGATTATGCACAAGCCCTTGGAAAGATAGTTGACCCTTCGCAGATTCGGTTCTTGTCAAGAATATCAAACAACAGGGTGTGCGTTTACTTATCTTCGAAGTCTATTGCTGATGATATCGTGGAAAATAAGCAATTCATTACCATACAAAATCACAGATTGCCTATTCGACCGCTCATTAACAGAAATAAACGAATAATTATTTCTAACGTATGCCCGATAATTCCACACTGTGAAATAGAAAAACGACTACAAGAAATGAAAATCACGCCAATGTCACCCATCTCTTTTCTTCGCGCTGGTATTAACGAAAACGGTTACAATCATATCTTAAGTTTCCGACGACAAATTTACGTAACACCCGAAGATTTCAATCGTCTCCCGGAAAAAATATCGATAGACTTTGATGAGACAACATACTGGATATATTTCTCATCAGATACTATGACCTGTTTCATCTGCAAAAATGACGGCCACGTAGCCTCGAAATGCCCAGAAAACCACGAAGCTAATAGTAGGAGCAACACGGAGACTCAGAATATGGAAACTCTTATCCCTAAACGGCCACACCCACCGACGGAATCTTCTACCACGAATGAATATATGGAGACCGAGCTTATAAATGAAGAGACTGCATTATCTATCGACAACAGTGACGATGACTCCGACAACGTCTCCCTTTCCAGTGTAGACGAGGTTTACAAAACCGCAACTATGAAAAAACTTAGAAGAACACCTCATAGTGACTTAGACTCGATTAAGTGGGATCAAATTGATGATTTTATCTCAACTTCATCAAAAAATTACCCCCTCTCAGGCAAACAAGTCAGAGAATACCTGGAAGATACATATGGGGTTAAAAATATCAAAGACATCACGTTTAGGTATACTGAAGAGATTGATACCTTAATTGAATTATTAACGGATTTGATACCTAATATATCATACCGTAGCGTGAAGAATAGACTGTCCCGTATTGTAAGTAAACTTAAAATTATAACTCGAAAGTCAAAGGTAACGTCTAATGAAAACGCTTTTGTTAATCCCACTGTATAAATTACTCAAATATAGTTGATCACTTTATGTATGCATAAAATACGTAAGTACCTATTCTATTTAAGATAATTATATAAGTAATGGCTAATAATAATAAGATAAGTTTTAAACTCAACATTATTCAGTGGAACTGTCAAAGTCTACTCCTAAAATTAAGTGATTTAGATTCTTATTTACAAAGGGAAAAGGTACATATCTGCATTCTCTCTGAAACTTGGCTAAATGATGACAAACATATAAACGTAACGGGTTACTCCGTTTTCAGAAAGGATCGAGCAGATGGATATGGAGGCTTGGCTATTCTAGTCCACCAATCTATTAGTTGTTTACTTAAAAGTTGCCCTTCTAATTACAATAATATTGATATCATATGTGTTGAAATCCTTAACAGTAGTAAACTTCAGCATATAATCGGCGTATATTCTCCTTCGAATATTCATGCAGGTTCAGAAGAATATGATGAGCTTTTTAGTTATTTTTCTGAAAAAACTTTAATAGTAGGAGATTTTAATGCTCACCATACGGCTTGGTCATATACAACTGACACTCGGGGTAGAATCCTTTCAGACGTAAGTTTAAAACATAATTTCGTTTTTCTTAATAATGGGGACTTTACCCGTTGCGTTAAATTCAATGATAGTATAATATGTACCTCACCTGATATTTCTTTTTGTAGTGCTGATCTTGCACTGGATTTTGACTGGAACGTGAGTAACGAATCTTTGGGTAGTGACCATCTTATTATATCTATGAAAACGTTAGACACAACTCCAAACAATCCCGAGCTCAGAAGAAATATCAAAAAGGCGAACTGGGTTGACTATACACAACATATCCAAGCAGCATGTGAGCATGTCGAATTAGGAGCCGATCTTCAAAATAACTATAACAAATTTCTAGATATAATTGAACATAGTGCTAATATAAATATTCCATACATTAAATATAGTCCTAATCCTAACAAATTCAGGCCAAAACCTTGGTGGAATCCTGAACTCTCCAAAGCAGTGGCTGAGAGAAGGCTGGCTTTAAAATATTTTAGGAAATCTCGCACGGTAGAAAATTATATGTTATACAGAGAAAAGGTTGTTGCCGCTCGTAAATTAATAAAGCAGATGAAGGGTAACGCATGGCGGAGCTTTTGTGACAGTATTGATGCTAACATGTCAGTACGTGAGGTTTGGAGGAAACTCAGATGGCTTAAAGGGTACCGTAGTCCTAAAGAATATTTACCAGAGAGTTCAGCTATCTCATTTTTAACTGAACTGACACCAGACAGTGTCTCCTTACATCCTGGCCAGATAAATTGTCGTGATCCTAACTCTCTGCAACCTTTTACTTTATCAGAACTAAACATGATCCTTAAAAGGACGGATACTTCAACCGGTGTAGATAACATTACATATTCCATGATTACTCATTTGCCAGATAATGCGAAGGAAATACTATTACATATATTTAATGCTATATACAAAGGAGGTGGTGTGCCTGATCAATGGCGTAGGATAAAACTTATAGGAATTCCTAAAAGAAATTCGAATACAACCAAACACCGTCCCATCTCTATGATCAATTGCCTATGTAAAACTTTTAATTTAATGATAACTCGTCGCTTAGAATACCACTTTGAAAGTAATAAACTTTTTAATCCCAGCACTCTAGGTTTTCGTCGAGGACTGTCTTGTCAAGATAATTTGAGCAGATTTATAGTAGACACCGAGACTGCCTTTATAAATAAACAATACGTTATATGTGCCTATGGAGACATAAGTAATGCTTATAATAATGTAGCAATAGAGCCTCTTATTTTATCGCTTATAGAATTAGGTGTCGACACATTCTTATGCAGATATATTAAGGAATTTCTCAAAGAAAGAGAGTTGATTTATAGACTTCGTGATGGTACAGAAATTAAAAGAACATGCAGACAGGGTTTGGCTCAGGGTGACCCTATGTCTCCAATCTTATTTAATATCGTCACTATTAAAATATGCAACTCCCTTGTAAAAACTGTTAAGGTATCTCAATACGCAGATGATTTTGCCCTATATTGCATCAATGAAGATATTAATACTTGCGTTGAAACTATACAGTCAAGCCTTAATATCTTTAAATCCATGTTAGATAAAATTGGTTTAGAGTTAGCACTCATCAAAACAAAATTATGCATTCTCACGAGAAGATATAGGGTTCCTGATATAAAGGTTAAAATTGATGATGTCCAAATAGAAGTTCTTAATTCTGTAAAGTTTTTGGGTGTTTGGGTAGATAGTCGTCTAAATTGGACCAGACAGATCACGGAAATCGTTCAAAAATGTACAGCCTACGTAAACATCCTCAGTGCTCTAAGTGGAGCTAAATGGGGCGTACATCCGGTCCAGCTTCGACGACTATATATCGCGCTAGTACGTTCTAGACTTGATTACGGAAGTATAATTTATGGTAATGCCAGTCCGCGTCTCTTGAAGAAGTTAGATGTGGTCCAAAATCAATGTCTCCGTTTTTGCGGAGGGTTCATAAAAGATACTCCCATTTTTGCAATGGAGAGTGAACTTTGTATTCCACATCTAAAATATAGAAGAGCATATCTTAGTGACAAATATTTCCTGAAAATTACATCAAGACAAGGTGACTACCTTAAAACACAATTACAACACTTGGACAACATTTTAGAGATGGGTGGAAAGTACTGGCGTAAAAATCAGTTCCCATTGCTATTAGAAAGTTTCAGAAAATATTATAACCTGCCTATGTCAAAATTCGAAATTCAGCCACAATTCCAGCTACCTTTCTATGTTAAAACACTTCCATGGGATCAAATTATACTGACAAAAATTAATACCATTGACGAACCTAAAGCTAAATTATCTATACCAGAGCTTAAACAACGTAGCGAAGACGCAATTGTACAGTTATATACAAATTTCTCTCACATATTCACTGACGGGTCTAAAAGTGCCAACGGTTCTGGTTGCGCTTTCTACGATAAGGATGCTGATTTTGGGGCAAAATTTCTTATTGAAAATGATTGTATACCTATTATGGGAGTGGAACTAGCAGCTATTAATGAAGCAGTTAATTATTTGGATTCGACAAACTACCATAAGATTGTAATTTTCTCAGATTCAAAAAGCAGTCTTCAACATTTGTTAAGGTGTATTAAAGGGGACATTATTGGTAGGAAAGAAGCTTACCTCGTTATTAAATGTATAGCTAGGTTGATACGTAACGGGGCTGAAGTTCGCTTACAATGGATCCCTTCCCATGTAGGTATTGGGGGTAACGAGAAGGCTGACTCACTGTCGTCAGACGCTTTACGGAACGGTGTTCCCCTTAATATACTACCACATGTCATGGATCATCTCCCACTGATTAAAAAGAACAACCATAGTGAATTTAAAGCTTATTTCGACAAGTGTTCCGAAACTAAAGGAATTTGGTACAGGACCATTGTAAGCGAACCTCCGCGCACGCCTTGGTTCTCCACGTCAAATTTAAATAGAAAAGAGTTGGTTTTATGTTTTAGAATCAGAACTTATCATATGCCATTCAATAAATTCAGTTTTATTATGAAGAAAAGGGACAGTCCAAATTGTACTTTATGTGACAGGGAAGACGATCTTCTCCACTTTGTGCTCGAGTGTAAAATAAACGAACAACCCCGACTTGATTTTTTAAATGATACTCAGTGCACGGCTGGGGAGCTCTTCTTCCTTGTCCATAGAATCCTCAGCTCAAACTTCACTAATGATCATAGTGGCCGGTTCCTTAGTTTTATTATTTGCTCCCTAACCTTACGGCAAAATTATTATAAATCTGTAGGTTAAGTTCTACTCCCTTACTTGCACTACTTAAGTTAAACTAGTTTCTTTGTTTGTTTTTTTGTTAATGAGTGTTATTTTTTGTTATTTTAAGCCGACTTAATCTTAGGATGTATGGCTTATAAAATAAATGAGATTAAAAAAAAAAAAAAAAAGTCTACCAAGAACACACTTTTTGTCTTTATAGTGTATCTACCTTAAAGGGGCACGCCAATCGCTAATTTCTGTTCATGCATTGACATTATCGTGATGTTTATCATTTGCTATCCCTTATAAAGTATGTTTAATAGTTAACGTATTTGTTAGCCCAGCCATATAAATAAGAAAAATAATGGAAAAAGAAACAAACCTCGACCGAGAGGCCTCATTCTTAATATATGTGAATCATTTAAGATAAAAGTAATGACTCACACATAAAATTTCAAGTGAAAAGCACAACACGTCTCATTCGGCGACCCTCGTCAACGCTCACAGAGTATGAGCGTGAGTACGTTGAGTGAATTACTCAAAACCATTTCAAAGGCGAGTCCCGTCAACTCGTAACAACAATTATTTACGGATACGCTGTAAAAGTATGTGAATGCAAATGACATTGAGCATACTGAGCGGATTTGAGAACCTCTGGTGTGGCCCTCGGAGGCGCTAAAATTGCCACGTTTAAGTTTTAAGACGATTTGCGATCAACCGAATAGCAGAAATAATAAGTCTATTGCTTTAGTTTCGATATCAGTTTAGAATTTTTAATCATATATATCAACTCTTATTTTTTTATATTACTTTGGATTGGTGGGTGTACTTTGTTATAATTTAAAATTTTCCTAAATATCATTATGCAGATATTTTCTTCTGATTCTGTGCCTTCGTTTCTGTGACAAGTTTTATATTTAAGGGTCTCTTTTTCAATTTCCTAACGCTGGAAAAGAAGAGCTTAATTTCGATGCATGACAGCCATTTTCCCAAGGTACTTGTACTTACTCATTTAGAAATAAGCGTTCATCTTAGTCCCCCTTGTTGTTGCTCGGTGTCCGTGATGGCGCATAAATATGACGATTAGCAATATATTGACCAAATAGTGTAATAAACCTTTGGAATTTTAGGTGCCTAGCTTTGTTTACTTGTAAGCATTTAACATTTCCTTTAACACTTCTAAATGATCCGGCAAATAAGTATATGTCAGCAGTTATAACATCAAACAAATTATAGGCAACAGTACTTGTTTTGATGTGCGGTAAATATGTTTTGTTCCGTCGTTAGCGTACATTCTCAACTTTGTTTAAAATATTTTACATATGTTAAAATGTAAATATATGATTTAATGTTCATTCTCTGAAATAATAGTTTGTTTTTGAGTTAAACCAATTCAACGTATGCTACATATTAAATGCACACAGTCATCTATCTATTCATCTTAACGATACATAAAAATGTAGTGTTATAATGTTAAAATACCTGCCTTGATCTAAATCCATATGGAAGTTTAAATGATAGATATACCAGGACAATATTTTTTCTTTCTGGTTATTCGGCTAATCTTTAAAACGGCTGGACCGATGTTGATGCTGAGCTTTCACTGGCAAAGTTGATGTATGATATGTAGTAAGGTTTAAATTATGTATTTATAAAATATAAATTTGATAGTCTGCTAGGAAATGATAATTATCACAAATGTGACTTTTTGATGGATGTAAACGAAGCCAGAGAGGTTTGCCAGGATCGTACAAAGTGGCGATCGATAGTCTCTGCCTACCCCAATGGGAACTAACGGCGTGAGAATATGTATGTATGTGGCTTTTTCCAAATGTTCTACCTCCACGGTTCAATAAAAACGTATGTTTGATTCGAATTGTTTAATTAACCGTCATCAGGGCATTGCTCTTACAACAATATAGAGCAGCCATGACTTTCTTTATATTGAAATTAATTAATGTAAACAAAACGCTCATGACTTTTTGTTCTTAGTGTCTATGAAAAATGTGAGACTCAAAATATGAAGTGACCAAATTACAATTCATATTTAAAACAGTACCACGTACCTTACACTAAGTAAACCCAAGACCAAGTGTGTGGAGCACCCGATAAGTGCACTTTCAAAGTCAATCTAGGCTAGGTTATATAGTCTTAGACAGTAGGGCCGTCAGTATCACCACTTTTTAAAAATTAAAATTAGTTTATAAAGTGGGCGCTGCCGTAGTCTTTCCATCTTTCTCTTGACAAATTTTACAATAATAAATCATCGGAGTCGTACACTTACATATTTAATTTGTAAGATTTAACCCAGTTTGAAAAGATATTGCATAGTCTAATCACCTGATTATCCGAAAATTTAGATGATGCCTGTTTCAAAGGGTACGTAAGCCGTCGTTTCCGGCTACTATTACGGTAGTATTCGCTGGTGAGCCAACCCCTCCTGGGCCAACGTGGTGGAATTTGACCAAATCATTGACTATACATGGTAGGCCCAAGTCCCTTGTACACCTAGGAAGGTAGGGATATTAATGGGCTGTTATGTACATAAAAACGTGGGCCCTTGCCAACCTGCCTTATCTTTTCACTTTTCATCCTAGCTCTTCATCCTGTCTCCTTAAGTTTTTATTGAAAACCTGACTCTCAAATATCACATGTTATCACGTTACATAAAAAAATAATCCTACTATTTATATTATTATACTCTAAACAGATTAACAGCAATGACGATATTTCAAAAACGAATGGTACGACCAGTTTATTTGAATAGGACCGGAACAGCGTTCAGACGTGTCTGCTCTCTAATCCTGGATGAGATCCTCCTTTGTGGAGTCTTCTTCCTGACAAAGGATGGGACCGTTAGGGGCAAATTCACTTTTGTGTGTTCAATGTCTTGCGGTACTTCGTGTTGTCACATATTTCATTATGCCAGTGTGTGCTTGAAGGATTATATTTTATTTATATGCCGAGGTGTAATATGTAAATGATTTTATGTTCAATAGAATTCAAAGAATTTTTGAGGTTACTCGGTTTTTGTTTTTGGACCGTTTTTTTTGTTTACTTTTAGCAAATCTTTGAGGAATATTATTGCACACGTACAATGTTCATTACCAACAACCATGGTTTGTGTTCTTGTATTTTGCATTCCACATTTAACTCACTGAGAAAATAAATTTGATTCAAAGCACGCAATATACAGCAGTGTAGAATAGCCTGACCTAGAAATAAAACAGCTTTTAAACTTTGCTTTCGGAAATAAAAGACATTTGCCAAAAGAAGTACTAAAAATGTTCGCAAAGATTATAAAAGACAACAGAAAAATATAACGCGAGCTTCATGAAAACTGAACGCCCACTCAATATCGGAGTTTGCGGGTAGGCGGACAATCCAGCAGCGATTTACTCAGTCACTCAGTAAGTGCGGGTTTGGCGCCAAAACTCCCACGACAGACGAGCGACCTTGGATGACGTCATCGGACTTGGGGCGCCCGTTTTCCTGCTTCAGACGACTTACTACAGAGCGATACACCCACACTTCATTCATGAGCCTGAAGTTGTATTAGAATTTTTCACTTGGATAGAGAAATTTGCATTAGATTGCCATTGAACAGAGCAATTGATTTTAAATTTTATCGAGTTTATCGTCGTAGGTGGCCACGAGAGTAACAAATGTAAATTGTTGGATATAATGTGATTAAAAGCTTGTGAAATAAGTCTTATAGTTGTGTTTACTGGTGACATAAAAGATGAAAACAGAAAGGTTTAATTTCATAGCTTTCCTATTATAAATGTATCAACTAAATTTAACAGTACCTTCGATGTCCAATTCGGGCTGCCACCATTCTTTTTTCAAACTTATATGGAACGCAGCATTTTTTTCAGTTAATTCGTGAAGTCAAGTAAAAATAAATTATATTGCATATTTATTATACCTACCGAATTATTCAAATATATGCTGTCGCTGTTTTTGGTGTTAATAATGATTTGATTGAAAGTACGACAAAACTGTGGCAATAAATAACATCTCGACCTACGTTCGTCTACATCTCGATTAATTTCGTGTCTAGTATTCCGAAATGGCACGTTGCCAATTTTTCATACAACCTAGTCTCCATTCTTAAGTCTTCGCCTACTCAATAGTATTTTATGACCAAGGCTTTCATCAACGTCATGTATTCATTTTGCTTAACTTAATTATAACAAAAATTTATTGTTGTTTCATGATTTGTAAATATGTCATTTTTTATCTACAAGTTGTCGTATCTACAAGGACTTATAAATTGTAATTATTTAATGTCATTTGTGCGTAATGAGGCTCATGCGATTGGAAAATTATGGAGTATTCTTATCTGATATTACTCTAAGTAAAAAAAAGAACGACATTACAATGAGGCACAAAAGGTGAGATGTCAGAGATGTTAGAATCTCATTACAGCATAGCATATGGACATCTCCACTTAAGGGGCTCGAGCCAACCCTTAAAACTGTGATGTAGTCATAATCTTATTGTAGATATATAACACCTGTACTTTGTATATAAGAGTGTTTGTAGGCACGTTTGATGGTTTGCCAATTAGACTATGGCAAAAAAAAAGTCATTCATAGTGAAAAAAAACATAGTAAATAGCAACTTTTCGCTACAAGATTTCTCGAAAAGTAAAAATATCAGCCAGAATTTCATTCATTGAGTTCCAGTAAGAGTGAACGTAAATAGTGCCAGTAAAATATGCCACTACGTAAACGAAATGTTTTTTGCCAATTCATCCGCAGCCGAATGTCTCTGAGTGCCATACGTCTTGCCTCTACGAGTACGTAAATTGTCGAATGAATCAAGTTGATCGTAAATATGCGGCCTACATTATTTGGATGTGATCCAATAAGCCTTTCTTATTCCATTCATTTTGTATATGCTTATTCATTATTTGTCTGATGAACTTGATGGAGTAAGGCAATCTGCTGATAAAGTTGGTATTACCTGCGGGAATAGATTTATGAAAACATAGAGTATAAAAAAGTAACTAGAAGATTACTTACTTACTCCCGACTTTTTTATTTGGCTTGTCACAGAACTTCTCCTAAACGGTTGATCCGATCACAGCATAATATTGCACGATGGTTCAAGACATCAGGGTAAGGTTTAAACGAAGAAAAAATGGAGATAGATGTTACCATTGAGGAATAATCACCCTTGAAAGTTTCCCATAGTAGTCTATGGGAAACGAGTGTAAAAACAACTCGCACGCGCTTAAAGAATTTTTCATTCTTCCAACGCGGCGAAGCTACGCTCAATTTTCTAACCGACTTCAAAAAAAGAAGGTTCTAGATATTTGCTGCAAACTAACTGCCATATATTAGAGTAAATGAAAGGGAATTCTTTTTGAAGTATGAGGAATAATATAGAGCATGTATAAAAATATTGATGGATGTGAATGAAACTAGAGAGGTTTGCCAGGGTCTTACAAAGTGGTGATCGATAGTCTCTGCCTACCCCAATCTGAAGTAATGGCTCGGGTAGAAAGTGGTAGTGATATTCTAAGCCGGCACTACCCAGTAACATCATTATTCAGGTATACTTTGAAACATTTTTTAATATGTTTTAATCTTACAAAATTAATAATGACCAAAAATGAAAGGATATCAGTTCCTGTAAAGATAAAAACTTAATTCATAAGCTATTTACGCCAATAATGAACGTATGTATATTAATTTATAATACCTCAAATTTTTTTTGCATATGGTACGCATATATAGTACAGCCTACTAGGGCATGATATTATATAGGATATGATATATAGGTTATTAGTTCGGAAACCCTCCCGCGGATTATGAGAGGAAAATTAGAGTTTTTAACATTATCAGTAATTTTTCGCCGATGATGTGGCTGGAGAAATGGCATATTTTTAAGCAAACGAAGCATTTTAATTTTACTTATTCAACCATTTAATCAAAATTTTTTTTAAATTATAAGTGTACTTATGTATGTTTCACGTGATTATCATCCAATTTTCACATTTCCGATATAATTCTACAACCTTATATACAACTCTACAATATAAGTTCCACAACACGTTCTCTGAATAGTCAGCGTTCATTCACTTTAAGTACAAGTATATACAGTATGAACCTTTTTTACATTCCCAAATATCTATTTATAGTAGAACGTGGTGACACCGACCGGTTACATACATCTTAAAATAGTAAAAGGCCTCACAAGATTAGACTATAAAAAGTTACGTTTATTTTCGTCCGTTCCGAATTAGAATTGATTGATTGGTGACATAAAATTTAAACTCGCTCGTTAGAAGAAAGATCAATCAACAGGTAATCAGGTTGGACTAGTCTCTTGAGTAACTTGGCCGAAAGCCTTGTCAAATTTCTCGGCGGCAACCCTTTATATCGATGTCACTTTATTTACTGGGCTCGTCGATAATATTTTATGTGCTTATGCGATATCTAAGATTGTTTAGTTAATTAAGACTTTATGATTTGGTTTTTCATTAGATATTTATATATTTAGAAATTTTTATGCCGTTTAGTGCTGGCTTAGAATGTCGCTACCCCTTTCTACCCACGGGTGTCGTAAGAGGCGACTAAGGGTATTGGGGCTTTTTATTGGATTTTTGGGCGATGCGATTGGAGACCCATCACCAAAAACCTTTATTTTACGATCTTTTCCCCACTCAACTTCCAAAAGTGGCTGAGGAATTTATAATTCCTTAGCTCTGGCTACCCCTTCTAGGGAATTATAGCCGTGAGTATATGTATGTATGTATTAGATATTTATTTATATGTGGACGTTAAGCGGAAGTTTTTTATCTTTGATTTGTATATTTTTTTATCATTTACCTGCTCTAAATGGAGCCGACTTACAATATAACTACCCCATCACCACTATCAAGATGTTGCAGCCGAATGAAAGATTATGGAAAATATACGTCGACTTGGTTTAAACCCTAACTATCTTATTTCCAGCTTTCAAAAGCAGCTGAGAAACTCTGTCTACCCCTATTTGGAAGTGTAGTAGATCGGTACTAAACCTATATACATAAACACATAATTCCAACTCAATTTATATAATAGTCTAGTAGAACCACAGATTTAACAGAATAATTTTACCAAATAGCAGTTTAAAGAAATGATCCAGCCATAAAATAAAATGGAAACCTCATTTTAGTAATGAATGAACACAATTGGAAATTCCGTCAAAACCTCCTGGAAGCGAGCCAACGTTCGCATCGCAGCAAATACTTGTATTCTACAACTGTATTCTTAAATGTTAAAGGTCAGAGTCAGAGTTTTACTTAGGTTATAATTTTATTCCTTAAAACTAATACTATCTTCGGTTTCTTAAACATTCTTCTGTAATTTTAGTTATTAAATGAACCGTTCAATGCACCACCACCACAAATCTAGAGTCGGACCTACAACAATGTGTTTTTCTAAAGTCATGCGTTTGATTAATTTATCATGGTTGTTATCGATGAGGGCAACATCGTGAAAAAATACTCAATACTCAATAGATTTATTGCGTTCCACAATGGTTTTCTTAGATGTTAAGTATTTAATTATGTTACAGCATTGTGGACCCTGTTGGGCACAGCAATTAGAGGAGAGGACGAAGTAATTATAATTTATCATTGAGATATTCACTTAGACTATAATAGCATTTAATTATTAGTAGCTCCTTAAGATTTTTTGAGAAATTAGCTATAGTGGCTTCCTCTCTTAGAGGTTTTGGCAGTTTATTATAAATTTTTATTGCCATAGAATGTGGACTAGATGCGTGCATTGCAAGGTTAGAGGTAGGCAGATTCAACTTGTCTCTGTTACGAAGTGTAATGCTAATAGGTACATTATGCTTGGTAGGAAATAGATTAGTGTTATTTTTTACATGTTTGCAGATCTCGAATATGTAAATGGAAGGTAGTGTTAGCAATTTGAGTTCCTTAAAATGGGGTCTACAGCTGTCCGTTTGTTTTATATTTACTAAAATTCGTATGAGTCTTTTTTGCAGTATAAGTAATGTAGGTGCGTCGACGCTATTTCCCCAGAGAATTATGCCGTAATTAAACCATGCGTATGCATAGGCAAAATATGCTGCTAATGCTGTTTTCAAGTCGGTCGTTTTCTTTATTTGTTTAAGAGCATACGCAAATTTTGAGATTTTCAGGTGCAGCTTTTGGACGTGTTTTAAATAAATTTAATTTTTTTTAAATTTTAAATTTTAATTTTTTTAAATAGACATGGGTAAGCTGTACTGAGTCATCGCTAATACTTAAACATACGCAAAGATTGCGGATTCACTAAAAAACGAAGCAACCCCAGATCAATATCGTGAAAGCATGGCTACAAAGAATATTAAAATACGCACGCCTAATTTGTAAAGGATATAACATTGACAGCCGGTTTCACATCTGAGCATTCTAGCTCTAATCAGTTGAGTTTTTATCAAACTCTAAGTAAGTACTTAAGTTTAAGGTGTTTCACAGAACAAACACTGCTTGCTGCTATAATGTGATCAACAAAGCATTTAGTTAAGATTCTAATCAAAATCTATGAACGTTTCAATTTACCTACAAAAACCGGTAATACCGATGAAGTTATATTTCATTAATTATATTTTATATTAATTAGCAAATTGTATCTACAAACTTGATTCAATAATATTTAATTATTAGTTACTTTATTATGAGGTTTTGAGACCATTTAATTAAATAAAATATAGAAATAAACAAACAATAAAACTGGGCAACGGAACGTACATACACCAAACCATAGAGCAAATCCATTATTGTGATCAAACGTCAATCAAAATTATATTATTTTTTTTTGTTATTGGCGGTATCTGCGCAATATTTTTTCAGCAATTTCGCCACAAACAGCGTGATTTAGTCTCGCATGTGAATTTTAGTTGTAAGGATTGGTATCATTAAAGCGAAAAAAAAATATATATATAAAGAATGTAATTATTAAACAATTAGATCTTGAAGGTATTTAATCAATGGTTAAGTAAAGACTAAGTAAAGAGTTATTTATATTTTGGGAAGAACATAAAATTAAAGAAAAAATTATAATGAAATCCCATTATCGCGAATCCCAACAAATTATGTCATGCTCTAAAGTTTGGACAAAATATAAAAGTAAAATTAAATTAAATTAAAAATAATTTAAGTGAAGAAACAAATAAAAATAAAATGAAAAACTATCTTAAAATCAAAAATTAAGCAATAACTGACATTTTACATTAATTATTGTATTATTAAAACTATAATCTTATATTGTTATTGCGTTCTTGCTGGTGGGATCCTTCGTTCCACTTTCCTAAAGATGCTGCGCACCGATTCTTTACTGAACCTGAAACGTTCTTTAAATTTTTTTTCACTGAGCGTTTCAAAGAAATTTGGCCGGATCCTAGGAACTCCTCGGCGACGGCGTATTTGCCTCTGAGGTATCCGCTATGGTTCCTCTAGTGAAGATAACGATGTATCCGTAGACATCTTCAGAATATTGTCGAAAACAATGTGTTTATCGTCTAATATTTCACAATTGCAAATTGGAGCACCGTTTAAGAAGCCGATTTCGACAACTTCACTGTCACTCACTCAGATCAGCGATGATGACTGTTTGAGTATTGTCAAACGAGTTCAGAAACGCAAATTTCGACATTTAGGTCAGTTTTTTGACTGATGCGCAAAATTTTGATCATTTAATCAAAACTTGATTAAATTACAATATTTCATCAAATCAGAAACGTAATTTTGGTAAGTTGGTACTTAATTACGGTTTGAGATGCTTTTATCGTTGAACTCTCAGATGTGAAACCGGCCGTGATATTCGTTACAAAATTCAACGTTATGTTTTTTAAAATAAGACTCAAAAGGAAATTTACATGCATAAATATACTCACGCCCGAGGGTGTCGTATGAGGCGACTAAGGGTGTGGGGCTTTTTAAGTGGTTTTTTGGCGATGCGGTTGGAGATCCATCACCAACGATACTTTATTTTTACCATCTTCTCCCCTATTAACTTCCAAATGTGGCGTAGTAGTTTCTAGCTCTGCAGCTCTGGCTACCCCTTTTTGGGATTTACGGCCGCGAGTATATGTATGTATGTATGAATAATATTATGTAGATTAGTGCATTACACTGATTCAGATGTCATTCGTTTGTGGCCTAGAAATGGTGCTAATTCGATGTGGGTATTACGTTGACTCATGTAATGATTTCATTTTTCTGAAAAACGATTATGTTTTAAATTAGTGATTATCACATGACCTAATCCTTTAAATCCTGATGATGACAGCACTAAAACGTTATTTATAGTAGTGTGGCGCGGATTTGTTACCTTGCCATATACTAACGGCTGAAAATCTAAAAACGAGGTAGCCAGAAGAATACATTAAACATAAATACTCGTTCATGATAAATAGTCAATCACATCGCCTAACAGCCCCTTAAAAGGAACTGTACCCTCAGTCGTCTCGCTACCTGCGGGAAGAAATTGGGTAGTGCTATACTAAGCCGCCACTACACGCTCAATTATTTCTTATACATAAGTATTTTTTTATTTACATATATAAATTATATTATTTTATATAGTGTTAACTATATCGTTGAGTTAGTATCCAATAATACAAGTTTCACTTAGTTTGTAGCTAACTTGATCTGTGTATATCTATTTGTCCGTGTATTTAATTATTGATTATATTAGATTACATATCAATTTTTATAATAAAATATTTTTTGCAGGCAACAAGGCCCATGTAATATGAATAAAACTTATCATCATCATCATCATGTAGTCCTGTTATCCCTCATCAGGGACATAGGGCCCTAAGAAGAGATCTCCATTTTTCTCGATCTTGTGCGGCAGCTTCCAGGTCCTTCCAGCTGAGTTCAGTTGATGCAGCCTCTTTTTCAACTGAGCGCCTCCAAGTGGTACGGGGGCGACCCGGCCTTCTTTTGCCATACGCTTGCCACTTTAACCCTTGTTTGGTTAGATGATTGTCTGGTCTTCTCAGTACATGTCCAATCCAGCGCCATTTCCTCATAAGGATCTCCTTGTCGATGGGCTTTTGGTCAGTCAACTCCCACAGCCTTACGTTTGTTATGGTTCGCGGCCAGAAGATTCCCAGAATACGTCGTAAACATTTGTTCACGAAGACCTGTAGCTTGCTGGTTACTTCATTTTTGACGAGCCATGTCTCGCATCCGTACAGGAGGACTGATTTTATATTGGAATTGAACACTCTGATCTTCGTACGCTGTGTTATAATGGAAGATGTCCACACCGGTTTTAGTTGGGCGTACGCGGCTCTTGCTTTATTGATGCGCGCCTCTATATCCGCTTCCGCTCCCCCTCTGGGGTCCACGACGCTCCCGAGGTAGGTAAATCGCTGCACTTGTTCAGCAACCTCACCATTGACATAAATTGGCGCTTCATCTCGGGTGTTAAGGCGCATGTCCTTGGTTTTGCTGCAGTTGATGCGCAGCCCTTCTTTTGCAGCTTCGTCTGCGAGGTCGTCGGTCTTGGATTGTAGGTGGTTGCGGGATGTGGCGAGTAGACAGAGGTCGTCTGCGAAGTCTATGTCCTCGAGGGTCTTACCATGTAACCACGGCAGCCCTCTCCCTTCCTAGTTGGTTACTCTTTGCATCACATCATCCAAGACAAGTAAAAACAGCAGCGGTGATAACAAGCAGCCCTGTTTCACTCCGGCGGTGACTGTGATCGGTTCAGTTAGTCGGCCTTGGTGCATCACTCGACAAGAGGAACCCTCATAAAGGCATTTAATAATATCTATAACCTTGACCGGTATACCTCTTCTCTTTAAAGTTCGCCAGATACTAGACCATTTCACCCGATCAAACGCTTTTTCGAAGTCCACGAACAGGGTATAGAGTTCGTTCTGCATTTCATTGCACTGTTCCAGGATCATCCGCAGTACGTTAATCTGGTCTGTGCAAGATCGCCCCGCTCTGAATCCACTCTGCTCGTCCCTTAGCGTACAGTCAACTGCGCTCGTCATTCTTTCTAACAGGACTTTACATAAAATCTTGGAGCACACTGGTAGCAAGTTAATTCCTCGCCAATTGGAACACTGAGACAAGTCACCTTTCTTAGGCAGTTTGATAACGATCCCCTCTTTCCAGCTATCAGGCACTTGGCCTGTTTCCCATATGGCTGTCATCAGGGGCAACAGTATCTCAGCCGTCACGTCTGCATTGGTCTTAAATGCTTCTATCGGGATTCCATCTTTACCAGGAGCTTTTCCACTTTTTAGCTTCTTAATGGCTCGGACAATTTCAGCCTTGCTCGGCGGATCGACTTTGATGTCTAGGACATCGATTCCTGTCTCACCATCGTCATCAGCTTCAGTATCAGTGCTCAATGTCTGAAATACCTCTTGAAAGTGCTCATGCCATCTCTGCAGTTGCTGATCCATGGTTGTGAGGAGTTTTCCTGACTTGTCCACTATTGGTCGCGTTGCCGGTGGTTTATTGCACAACTCTTTTCCGGCACAGTACAGCTCTCTGGTGTTTCCGGCGTGTGCCGCTAGTTCCGCTCTTTTGGCTATGGATGCAGCTCTGACACGTTTGTCTCTTTTCGCACTGCGTTTTATTTCGCTCTCGCACAGAAAATAATCATAGGCTAGGGTTTCTTTTATGTTATGGTCTTTTTCCGCATTAAGTTTCTCTTTGATGGATTTTCGGTGTTGTATTTTATTCCATGTATCAGCAGATATCCATTCTTTCTTTCCAGGACTACGGTAGCCTAAGAACTTTTCGCAACATCGGTGCATCGTGCTTTTTACAGCACCCCACTCCTCTTCTATAGATCTTGCACTTTCTTGGACTTTCTGGGAGAAGTACTCATTGTGCAGTACTACACTAAATTCCCGCTTTGTGTCAGAATTCTGCAATTTGGAGACATCGAAACGACGAGATAATGTGGTCGTCTTATTCTGCACCTTTGCTATAAAACTTATAGCCTATATTAATCTACAAAGTACTAAGTAGAGGGTTTGGTTTCTGATGCGTAACCTTGTACACTATTCCATCACATAAGGCATTATACGCTACTATTACGGTAGAAGTTGTTAGTCTGCCAACCCGCAATTGGCCAGCGTGGTGGACTATGACCAAATCCCCTATGTAGGGGGGCTCGAGGCCCCTTGGTGGGGACATATATGGGCTGAGAGAGAGGTGCCTTCTATTTGGTGGGGCTGAGACTATCATTTTGAGAGATTTAACTGTCACGCATACTCATTTATTAGCATAGATACTCATTTAGTAACATCGGTTCTAATTCATATATATTTTTTATTTCCTATCTATTGTATTAATGTTTGTCGGAGGATATATGGCGTAGACGTTTAACGCCTGATTTCTGAATTGAGTATTCAAGCTGAGAACGACTTAAGTATCGTTTTGTCTCATTCGGTTGTTAAGATTTCAATGCGACAGAGCGATACTTAAGTTGTTCTCAGCTGGAATACTCATTGAAGAAATCGGTCGTTAGTCTAGGGCGTTTGAGAACTTATGATTGTACTATATACTCTACCAATAATTTGCTTTACAGTAAATATTATACCAATAAAGGTTGCTGAGGAAAGAACCTAACTATTAGGCTTATATAAGATATGACCCAACAAGAAAAATGCAATAAATCAAGTTGTAGCGTTCATAAATACATTATATTGCTTTATTTACAACTATAGATCGCATTAACTTTGATTCATCGTAACCTCTTCGTGCCATACTTCGTAGGTGATCAATGTCTCTATAATAATTAATTAATTAAAAACTTCACAAATGGAGATGGTAGTATAAAAAAAATAGATTACGTATTTTATGGTTATTTTATTCATCAAGCTTATGAAATCAGAGAGTGACTTTAATATTTCTTTCCATTGAATTTCTTAAGTAGTTCTTAGAGTCCAAATTAGTACACTCCTTCATTATTACATATTTTATAGAGTAAAACCTATAAAAAATATAAATACAATAGTTTACATTATAAGTATTGGGGTTGGTTTACATAATAATTTGGTTAAATATGTCATTAATTGCTGCAGAACTAGCGCTATAAAGTTGGAATATGACTATTTTATAGTTTATCACGAATTTGCCTTTTTATCCTATAGTGTAAAACTATCAAGAAATATACATACATACACACATCACATACATACACACCTCCTTAAATCCCAAAAAAGGGTAGCCAGAGCTTTACAGCTAGAAACTCCACAGCCACATTTGGAAGTTGATAAAGGAGAAGATCCTCCAACCGCATCGCCCAAAAACCACTTTCAAAAGCCTCTTTAAGTCGCCTTTTACGTCACCCATGGGTAGAAAGGGGTAGTGACATTCTAAGCGACCACAACACGGCAAAAAACATCAGCAGAGTAAGTCGTAGTATTCAAAAACTTACTGCTACATAGCATTACAAACTATTATAAGTTCGAACACAGATTTCACATCGCAAATCATACGGATCATGTAGCGGAAGTGATAATTTAGAATAAAACACTGTTTAAATTTCTGTTTTAATTTATGTCCACGATATAAACAAGTTGTTTTGCTCTTTTCTTGCAATAAATTACTTAGCATGTACATAAAATCTTTTACTAAACACATTTACGTTTCGATCTGTTTTCCAGAAGATAGACGTTTCAAATTATTTAATATTATCTTAGACCGCTAAATAAGTATTTCGAATCTCAATTATATGAATAACACAGAAAAAAGACAAAAGCGCATCTAATCATTCTGGTTGGAGTATGCAAAGTGAAGAATAGCGGTTTCCGACCTAAATCGTAAAACTTTGCACTATATATCTATTTAATTGGCCATTAAATATTTGAGTGTCGGCTCCGAATAGCATAATATCATCTTCACCTATGGCTCAGCTGCATGGCATCAGAGATGAGGAAGCTTTTCAAGTGATCTATTTGTAATGCCATTTAATTTAAATCTATTTCTTAGAATTCATACTTAACTTAATATTTTTTTATAAATGTTTAAGAAATCTTACCTTACCTATACTCACGGCTGTAAATACCAAAAATAGGCAACCATATCTTCATAATTAGAAACTAAATAAAAAAGAGTTGTATAAGAGTGATAAAATAGTAGATTGCAAAATAAAGGATGGTTGATGGTGGGTCTTAAGCCACGTTGCCCAATAAATATCGTAAAAACTCCAACACACTTAGTCACACTTGCTGTGTAGTGTCGACTTAGAATAGCACTACACCTTTTCTTCCGGTGGGTGTACGTAAGAGGGGACTAACAATATTGGGGCTTTTTAAGGGATTTTTGGGCGATGCGGTTGGAGACCCATCACCAAAAACCTTTATTTTACCATCTTTTCCCCACGCAACTTCCAAAAGTGGGTGAGGAATTTCTAATTCCTCAGCTCTGGCTACCCCTTGTAGGGATTGACAGCCGTGAGTATATGTATGTATGTAAGATAATATTAAATAATTTATTTTATTTTATTTTATTTTTACTACGAGGAGAAATTGGTTAGTGCTATTCTAAGGCATATTAGGTGATTCTGCATTTTTAGATTGTAAGTGTAGTAGGGTCATGTAAGTGTAGGATAGTGATCAATCTCTGTTGTACACGATGGTATTTCTACCTCTAACTTTTTACCGATCTTTTTATTCGTATATTTTTAACTCGTCCTATACTTAACAATATAAAATATCGTAAAGATTAAGAACTAGATGAAAAATTGTTTTTTTTTTCAATTTAAAAATGTGTGTCCCTAAAATAGTTAAACATTCTTCTTCATTTATTAGACACACAAATTCAAAATGTGCTCAAAAGGCAGGTGTCCGCAGTATGAAGAATAAAAGAGCATGTATGAAAAGATTGATGGATGTAAACGAAGCCAGAGAGGTGTGCCAGGATCGTAGAAAGTGTCGATCGATAGTCTCTGCCTACCCCAATGGGAACTAACGGCGTGAGAATATGTATGTATGTACAAAAATTCAGCAAAAGAGAAAAGAATATAGTTCCAAGAGTATCCATAACTGTGCCAAGGAAGCCACTGGTTCATATTATCCGCTCGTTAGTTTTTGCGTTAGTTTTTTGGTCTTTTATGTTGATACAAGATTTTTTCCCCTCACTCATTACTTCTAATGGTCCATGAAATAATGGCTTATTAGTTTTTTAGTTCCTCAATTCTTAGACCTTGATTCGGCCAGGTGTTCAATGAGCGGCAATTGTTAATTGAACCGTCAAACAAAAAGATTCGAGTTATTTTCGCTTTGTTCCACGCGACACTATTAATCTTGTCATGTTACTGAATGCTCTATATTGAATACGGGACTATTAAAACTCATATTTTTTATCTTCTTGCAGAATCAACACCTGTGTCTCTTGAGGAAAAGTCTTCAAAGTGGCCGTTGCTAAGACAAACCACCCACACGTTGTTCTATAAAAACATTTAAGCGCTTATCATCAATTAATAAATCATTCGCTAATTTGTTAAGAATGGAAAGACTCTATTTTTTACTTTGAAAACTGTATGAGTTACCATTCGTTTTATGTTTATAATATATTTACATAACATACAACATAAAAGTTCACGCCGAATATCCCCGAGGGGGTTGGCAGAGGTACTAATACTTCTCAACATCACGTGACTTTGTCGCCTGGTGTTCAGAGTACCCACGTTTTGCATGGACAGTGTACTCACGTGATAGGGTGCAGGCCTATCGCCGTTTTGTACGAATACACTGTCACATGACTAAGTACAACTCAGCCATGTGGGTTTCCTCACGATGTTTTCCCTCACCGTTAACAACTATGATAAATTAACAACACTTATGTCTTTAGAAAAGACAAATAGGTGTAGGCCCGACTCAGGATTTGAACACTAGTCGCTTGCACGTCAACCGGTGTTCTACCCATTGAGCTATCATGTCGTCTTATATATATTTATATGTGTATATATAAGAAAATAAATATTTTTTATGCCGTGTAGTGCCGGCTTAGAATGTCTCTACCCCTATCTACCCACGGGTGTCGTAAGAGCCGACTATGGGTAAGTGGCTTGATGTAATTGTGTTATTGGGCGATGTGGTTGGAGACCTAATACCCAACGATACTTTTTTCTACCATCTTGTTCCCTATAAACTTTCAAATGTGGCTGAGGAGTTCCTAGCTCTAGAGCTATGGCTACCCCTCTTTGGATTTTAAGGCCGTGAGTATATGTATTTATGTATATATTTATTATGAGGAATCATTTTGTTCGTGACATAAAACCTGATTTAAAAGTGGCATCTGGACAATGCCGTTTGAAACTAAGCAACGACAGTTTCATCCCCTGTATTTTCTCCTCAAAAACCCCAAAATTTTAGAAAAGTTGATGCTTTTCTAGAAAGGAGATATTGATACTTATTGTGAACCAGTTATGCTTAATTAAATAGAAGGAATGGGGTAAAGCCGATTAGTTATGCAATTAAATGCAATCAGAGCAGATCATAAACATACTACTTCTTTTTGGCTTAGCTCCAACAGCACCCTGAAATTGTTGTATTGAACGTATGGAGTGAATGGCAATAAGCTTTTTTTAAAGCAAAGTTATCATCTATAATTATCATCAATATAAAGTAATTTTTCATACTTTTTGTAACTATTGTTTTCAAAGACGTTAGACGACATGATAGTCCAGTGGGTAGAACACCCGCCCGAAAACAGAAGGGCGTGAGTTTCAATCCTGGGTCGGGCCTATACCAATTTGTCTTTTCTAAAGTCATATGTGTGGTTAATTTATCATGGTTGTTAATGGTGAGGGAAAACATCGTGAGGAAACCCACATGGCTGAGTTGTACTTAGTCATGTGACAGTGTATTCGTACAAAACGCCCCCTATCACGTGAGTACACTGTCTAAGCAAAACGTGGGTACCTTCTCTGGAAACTAGATGGCGCTGCCATGTGAGTTCAGAAGTATTGGTACCTCTGCCAACCTCTTCGGGGATAAACGGCGTGAAAGTTTATGTTATGTTATGTTTTCAAAGTGTTGAAATCATTTGAAAAAAAAAATACATACATATACTCACGGCTATAGATCCCTCAAAGGGGTAGCCAGAGCTAGGGAATTAAAAATTCCTCAGCCACTTTTGGAAAGTTGCATGGGGAAAAGATGGTGAAATAAAGGTTGTTGGTGATGGGTCTCAAACCGCATCGCCCAAAAATCCCTTAAAAGCCCCAATACCGTTAGTCGCCTCTTACGTACACCCACCGGAAGAAATGGAGTAATGCTATTTTAAGTCGACACTACACAGCAATGAAATATGTAGATATTTTTTCCAATAGTGGTGAGTGAGAGGAGAGTTTCCTTGTGAGAGTATTTTGAATCCTTTCAATCGCGCGAACAATTTATTAATATTAACCGTTCTTTTAAAAAAAAACTCTTATGTTTTGAAAATATATGTTTTTAGTCTAGAAGCTGTAACCAAAACCTTTTTGGTATTATAGCCATTAGTATAGTTAGGAGATGTTTTGACAGTGACAATATGGTGCACCACTGTGTGAATTATAACAGGATAAGTCAGAAACGTCAAGTATACGTTACCAACCACTCTTCCAGCCAGAGTATGGAATTGTCAGGGCACGTTCCAAAGGCGGCTACGTCCCAGACGATTCAGACTACTTCTCCTGTGGGAGGCCTACTCACACTACATCTTCCAGTATGTGGCTGTTACACCTTAACGTTTTTACTGATGGTTGTTGGTCCATCGGCGTCCAATGTGTTCAGCGTAACACCCTGTCCATAGCTATTAAAGTTTTGCAAGTCTTAGATCTTTCCAGTGCATTTTATGCCAACATTGCCCTCTCAATTGTTCTTTGAGTGATTCCTGGCCCTCTTATGTGGTCTATTGAAGCCACGTCTCTTTACCGTTAGATGAAATATGAAAACTTTATCTAGAGGCGTTGTGGAAACACGGACGAAGTGTGGTGCAGTTTCCCGAACACTGCTAATTCATCCTGGATTCTACGATATCTCAAAGTTGGCTGTCTAAGCGGATGGTTTTTGCCGGCTATCCATAAAAGACAACCACTTTGAGTGGAGAGTCTCCAAGTGAAACTATAATTATTCCATAATTGGATTCATTGTCTTTAAATAATGACAAGTGTTTATCATCAGCGTAACCGTCATAAGTGGTGTCACACGATTCAGGAGTGACTTGTTCAAGTGCATGTTTAATAATATTCTTGATCATATATTTTAATAAAATTATCTTTTATTGAGTGGGTGTCTAGGAATTTCGAGATCTGTCGTCTAGTGAACTTACATACTTACTAATACAGATATATTTGTCTATAATAATGCGGATTCCGTTTTATATAGAAATACCTCCTTTTTGTCTATGGATGATGAACCATTCATCAGCGGCCGATATGGTTGTAAATCTATCCGTATTACAGATCCACAATCATAACTTGGCCGGCGGCGACTCTGGTACTACTGTCGCCATTTTGAAATTTCGGCCTGTCATTGTCAGTTAGTTCTTAACTAAATAAAAATTATAGGGTGACCTACGTATACAATAAATTATCACTTTCATTAATATTTTTTGTAGTGGAAACTTTTTTTCAAAGACAATTATTTTTATGATGTATCTTTGCTTATTGATAAACGCTTTTATTTCCAGTATTCAATATAAAAATTCATGAAAATTATTATTTATATTGTTAAATTTTATCTAAGTAGGCTAACACCGTCCGAAAAGTTGTGCGCGCATCGATAGTCATGCGATGCGGGTTACGGGAAGTGGGGAAATGCTCCTGAATAAGATTTCACTTCGTATACACTGATGCGTGGGTTCTAATCCTAATGCGGGGATGTACCAATGTGTCATTTCTTAAGTCATAACTGTCTGACATATAAAAATACAAGGCAAATACGACGTGATAGCTTAATGGGTAGAACACCGGTTAACGTGCAAGCGACTAGTGTTCAAATCCCGAATCGGGCCTACACCAATTTGTCTTTTCTAAAGTCATATGTGTGGTTAATTTATCACGGTTGTTAACGGTGAGGGAAAAATCGTGAGGAAACCCACATGGCTGAGTTGTACTTAGTCGTGTGACAGTGTATTCGTGGAAAACGGCGATAGGCCTGCCCCCTATCACGTGAGTATACTGTTCATGCAAAGCGT
This sequence comes from Bedellia somnulentella, assembly GCA_963576735.1. Classification (NCBI taxonomy): domain Eukaryota; kingdom Metazoa; phylum Arthropoda; class Insecta; order Lepidoptera; family Bedelliidae; genus Bedellia; species Bedellia somnulentella. The sequence continues at coordinate 9,340,021 of OY755180.1, forward strand.
GGGTACTGTGAACACTAGGTGACAAAGTCACGTGATGTTCAGAAGTATTAGTACCTCTGCCAAACCCCTTCGGGGGTATTCGGCGTAAACGTTTATGTTATGTTATGTTATATGTAACAAGGTTGTTAACAGCATTAAAAAAGTGCCCATGAATTCACTGACCCAGCAAAATGAATGACCCAAACGATATCTGATGTTTAGAATTATTTTTTCTGTGCCACCTTTTTGGGGGATCTATGTGTGAATATGAAATGTAAAAGACAGTACACGACAAGGTAAGCCTCTGATTTACAGGATTAAAAAAATGATTTTATGTAGTTACCCACTTATTAACTCTGAGTGTCACAAGTAACAAATCCTTGAGTATAAAATAATGAGTTTGCAAAGAAGAACCATTGGCAGTGTTATCGCTAAAAGCGATCTCTTCTAGACAACATTTGGGAGGTAAGATAAGCAACACAGTCATTCGGGTAGACATACCAGACAAGGGCAAAAATAAATAAATATAATTAGCTTACATTAAAACGAACTTGCTTACTTACAATAATTTTATTACATACATACATACATATACTCACGGCTGTAAATCCCTAGAAGGGGTAGCCAGAGCTAAGAAGTTAGAAACTCCTCAGCCACTTTTGGAAAGTTGAGTAGGGTAAAGATGGTAAAATAAAGGTTATTGGTGATGGGTCTCCAACCGCATCGCCCAAAAATCTCTTAAAAGCCCCAATACCGTTAGTCGCCTCTTACGTACACCCACCGGTAGAAATGGGGTAGTGCTAATATAAGCCGACACTACATAGCAGCTAGTTATTAATGAAATGAATATTATATAATTTGTTTTATTAAGACATTTCAATACTGTACTACATAAATTAGCCTGTATGATGTAAAATTATTTCCCTTATAATGGTTAATTTTTATTTACTGGCAATACTAATATCGATGACAGCGACGCCCTTACCGGCCAAGATAAGATTGTGGATCTGTAATCGTTCTTCTGAAATATTACCTCTGAAGTTTTAAAAATAGGTGTTAATTTTTTAAGCTAGGAGCTGTTACCTCTTTGGTATGATTACAGTAAGAATAGTTAGGAGATGTTTAACAGTGATCATTTTCGATGATTTTGCACGATTATAACAAGCATTTTTAAGACGAATAGGGGCCAAGGATTATAAAATAAAATATTACAATTAGAAACAATAAATAGAAAAAACATAGAAAACTGTACACAATTTACTGTCCAAAAAGTGTGTCGTAGTGTAAGTTTTCATGACTTAGGGTGCTGATACATGATGTAGATGTTTTTCTTTTTCAGTATTAACACCGTTTTTTTTCAGTATTAAGCTACTTAGAATCGGCTTAGAAAAGTATCGTTTATTCTCATGAATATTGTTACAAGCGATAAAGAATTTTAAAGCTTTTCAAATAATGTGCTGGAAACTGCTCAGCATGCTATTGGTTTTAGAAATTTAAGGCGTTCAAATCAGTACATGTTTAGATTTAGGTTTTGATGGATAAAATGTTTTGATAGGAAAAATATATAATATAAAAATATATAATAACTCAGAGAAACCAGAAAACCATCCAAAAAAAAATGACTTAAATTTATGTGCTGGAATACAAACAAGCAATACTTATTTTGTTTCCTGTATGACGTATCGATAAATCTTACAATTGAACTAAAATTGTATCAACGAAACTGGTCATGAAGATGTGTTATAGATTTGTGGTAGTGTTGATGACATATGCGAAGGCACAATAATTCATTGTGAATTATGATCCGTTTGACACTCTCTGTTAATAATCGAGACTAACACAATTTAATGCTTTTGTGAGAAGACACGTGGCGAAAACAATTTGCGGAATGAACAGGCAGATGGTGAAAGTTAGAAATGATTTCATAAACGGTTTTGTATTATTAGATTTAGTCAACAATGGGGCTCACCCTTCAATTGTTCGGTATTTAGTAACTTGCGGGTAATAGAAGACAATTGTCCGATAATACCTATGATTCGATTCTATACCAAACTCAATTTAATCCTTGGGGTTTTAGTTTAGAGTTGAAATTGCTTTAAACGGAGGTGGTATGATTTATACATAATTTGTGAATGTCCGTCAATTCCGTGACGAATTGAGTCCTCGTTTGTGACGGAAATCGAGCAATTATGGCGGGAATTTATTCGTTTCCTATCCTATTCCTATTTATTTAGGGTGGAATGGAATGGTTTGGTCATTTCGTGGTCGGGAACTGCAAGTCGGGGGAGTGATGTATAGCTGCTATGCGGTAGGTTCATTGTGTAGAAGTACAATGCTGAATTGCTAATAATTAGGGTAATTTATTTCAAGAAGTTGCTTAGGATTAAAGCGGTGGGTTTGCAGTTATAGTTTGATACGAAATTTTCATTTAAATTTATTTAAATATATTGATTTAAATATACTTGTCTATCTAGTGATCAAAACTCAACCATACTTTCAATATGATAAGATATAATAGCAAAGAAAATCAATAAAAAAAAATTCTCGATTTTACTTAAAAAGTAATAAAGGCACTTACTCGTATACTTGTGAGTGAAATCATGGTGAAACCAAATACATGACAGTGTGTAATGTACAAACATTTTCAATAATTAGATGTACTTATGATTCAGGTAAATGTAAAAGTCCGTTGTTTTTGTATACAGCATACATTACATACTATATATAAGATTTTTTAACACACAATTTTAATAAAAATGTTTTTAGTTGCCTTTTCACGTGTATTAGATAAATTGACATGGCAAAAATACGAATAGTTGTAATTCAAGCTTCAGCTGTATACCGCTGATATGTACACATTTCTATTGCTATGCTAAATTATGGTTGTGAAATCTGGATCATGTATTATAAAATATCATGTTGTATTTTGTATTCTCTCCTCTAATTTATAGTTTGTGGTGGATTATTAAATATTGTTCGTATGGATATGATATTATTAGTAGTTTTATTAAAATTATATAGATTATAACATGATACCGTGATAGCCCAGTGGGTAGAACACTCGGTTATCGTGCAAACGACTAGTGTTCAAATCCTGGGTCGGACCTACACCAATATGTCTTTTCTAAAGACATATGTGTGGTTAATTTATCATGGTTGTTAACGGTGAGGGAAAACATCGTGAGGAAACCCACATGGCTGAGTTGTACTTAGTCATGTGACAGTGTATTCGTACAAAACGGCGATAGGCCTGCCCCCTATCACGTGAGTACACTGTCCATGCAAAACGTGGGTACTCTGAACACCAGGTGACAAAGTCACGTGATGTTCAGAAGTATTAGTACCTCTGCCAACCCCTTCGGGGATATTCGGCGTGAACGTTTATGTTATGTTATATGTATTTAGATTATATAAAAGGCTGCGAAAGATTAGACTTCAATATTCTGCAATATTCGTTGTGTGGCCGTCCTAGGTGGCCGAAATTAGTTAACATTAACATTATTGCCGTGTAGTGCCGGCTTAGAATGTCGCTACCCCTTCTATCCACGGGTGTCGTAAGAGGCGACTAAGGGTATTGGGGCTTTTTATTGGATTTTTGGGCGATGCGGTTGGAGACTCATCACCAACAACCTTAATTTTTACCATCTTTTCCCCACTCACATTTCCAAAATTGACTGAGGAATTTCTCATTCCAAAGCTCTGGCTACCCCGTTAAGGGATTTATAGCCGTGAGTATATGTATGTAAGTTCGTATGGATATCATGTTATTAGTACTTTTATTATAATTATTTAGATAATATAAAAGGCTGCAAAAGATCTAACACAACATCCGTTGTGTGGCCGTCCTGGGTGGCCGAAATTAGTTAACGTTAACACTACTCAATTTAGTTTGTAATTATTTCGTAACCTCGTCAAGGGCTGGCCTACAAACTTGAATGTTTTATGCATTTAGTTGTTATAATTACCATTCCAGTTCATTTGGTGTTACATTTTACTGTTAAGCAAGTAGACTTAATAGGCTACTAAATTTTAAGACGAGATACGTTTTATGCTCATTTTTAATGAATCCAAAATAATAAATACAAATATAAACATAACATAACATAAACGTTCACGCCGTTTATCCCCGAAGGGGTTGGCAGAGGTACCAATACTCCTGAACTCACATGGCAAGCGCCATCTAGTTTCCAGAGAAGGTACCCACGTTTTGCTTAGACAGTGTACTCACGTGATAGGGGGCAGGCCTATCGCCGTTTTTATACAACAATACAAATATGTACAAGAATTTAAGAACATCATTTTATAAAAGAGTATTCTCGAATAACTGACTACGTTTGCTGCATGTCCGAATGGTTGTGTTTTTCAAATAAAAATTGGGAAAGATGCAAAATGGGTTGAAGATGGCGAATAACAAATTGGAATTGAAATGCTATCTGGATTGCTGAATTTCTGACTTAAAGTTGACTAGAATCGGTGATAAAATACACAATTTTGCAAACAAGCTGGGACTTAAATTATAGTGTTTGTTCTACGCTACTGTCGTCTTTTCTGATATAATGGAACTGAGCGACTAAAAAACAGCCTTAGGTGACAAGACAAATGAAAGAACACGAATTAATCTGTAATATGTTAGTATGTAATATCATGTTAGTAGAGGACGGCCACGAAAGACACACTTAGACCAAATTGAAAGTGTGCTCAAAAAGGCAGGCGTCCGAAGTATGAAGAATAAAAGAGCATGTATGAAAAGATTGATGGATGTAGACGAAGCAAGAGAGGTTTGCCAGGATCGTACGAAGTGGCGATCGATAGTCTCTGCCTACCCCAATGGGAATTAACGGCGTGAGTATATGTATGTATATGTATGTAATCTGTAATCTTAATCACCGCAATAAAACGTTCTCACAAATCCTCGACAGACTAATCAGACGACTTGTATATAAATAAATTTCGATTCATAACTAAGAAACGTAACGGTATCGGCCTTCATTAATAATGGTGCGATGTAAGTTGTATTTACAAGACCACTGTGCATCGCAAGTGTGCACTTAATCTGACAATGCACTCGACATACCAGGCGATAAGGGTTTTCCTGCTCGACTCAATACCAAATTGAACAATCATTTCCGCTGGTGCACTGCGTTGCAATTTTTTGGGATACATGTGTGATGGTTTATTAATAGTTTATAAAAAAATCTAGAGTTTTTCTTGATTTGCACTTTAATGGTCTAAGAACTGGAACTATTTAGTTTTAAAACTAGTTGGATTGAACAAACGTATGTGTTACGTAGAGAGCATTTTGTATTCTTTTAGGCTTATGTTAGCTATATACCAAGTAAATATGGATACTTTGTTGTTTAGTTGTATTGCCCATTCTTTACTAAAGTTAAGTTTTACTATTCTAAATATATCACGAAAAATATTGTTGTACAGGAGAGTTAAAGGTTAGATAAAATGATACAGATGAGATCAGCTACTTGCTTACGCATAAATTGTCTTGGAAAATAATTAGTTGTAGTTTTTATAAGCCCATTCGTTTGAAAACTTAATTTGAACGAGTTTTGCCAATTAATAGTTTTTAATCAACAATCTATAATCATTGACATAATATTCCTATTTTATTATTTAACTCATAAATTTTACCGTGGCAAGCAGTGTACGGTTTGTGGAAACTTACATTACACGGGCTTGGCGCCGCAAATACACATTTGTTAATAGATTCACGTTTTTCAAGTTACTTCACCTACTAAACTACGTCAGTGATGTTACAATATTCGGGCATATGCTTACTGTGTATTTTGCTTCTATGTTTATTATTTAGATGACACGATATTTGAAATTACATCCCAAATTAATGCCAAATATTAAGAAAAGCAAAAGAGAAAGAAATTTCGATTTCTTTATTTCTCTAAGTTATTAAATTGATAAATGAAAACATCCGAATTGGAATATTTGAATTGCACTTTATAAGTACGCAAGTAAAAAAAATATATAATTTAAATTAAATTGAACTTATTTTAACTCTCTAAATTTATATAAAATCCTATACTTTCACAATTTTCTCTACCCATTATTCCCTTTTCGTAAAAAGTAAGACATGCAATATAAACGGTATCCTAAACCTCATTCACCTTTAAAAGACTAGTGGTCCGCCCGGCTTCGCACGGACGGATATATCCTATGTCCTTTTCTTGGTTCTAAGCTATCTCTCCAATTTTCAGCCAGATCGGTTCATTTGTTCTCGAGTTACAAATAGTGTTACTAGCACCACTTTCCTCTATATAGTAAGTATAAATTTGTAATTATATTACTTTAATTTAAAAACGAATTACTTATGAATACTTACACTCGCGCCTTAATGGATGCAACCGTTATATATACTATCAAATGACTCTCGTTTTCAGGTTACGCTTTTAGGCATATTGAGAATTTACGATGAGACGCTCGCCATATCCAAGTTCAAATGAAGATTAATAATATTATTTTGTAAACTATGCACTTAAACATAGTTCAGAAAAATATTTGACAATCGAGGCTTCGTCGGACCATGGAAACACTCGTGTACATCGAAATGTGCATTTCATACGATTATAACAAAAATCAAAAATACCAGAACTTAGGAAACGACATTAACGTTATAATTTTTTTATTACTCAAAATTTAATTAAGATTATGAATTTAAATCTCTTAAGAAATCATTACATAACATCTTGTAATTATTATGACGTAAGAAATTAAAAAACTACAAACTTGATGTGATTTATGTCAATTCGTCATATTTACCCTGAATTATTATCTTAAGCTGCTGTGATTTAAAATAATATTAATTACATTTTGATATCATGTAATGCGGCTGATTACATTGAAATATCTTGTTTTTAGAAGGATATTAATTATTTACATGAAAATATTGTCTAATAAATAAAAATATAGAAGTGTTTTTCTGTCTGTCACAGCTAAGAGTTCATTACAATGGATTGTTAACGACGTTTTTATCAAGTACAGATTATTTAAAACTATATTTTTTTTATTTCATAAATTACTGTTACTGAAGTCAATAAATGAATTTATATGCACTTATTAATTAAATTAAAAATCAAATTATCTTTTGAAGCTTTAACAGTACCCAGTAACTTTTACTATCCTATTTTGTACATCAATTTAATATTAGTGCAATTGTGATAACTCATAGGAGGTAATTAACATACACTGATACTTTAATCCGGATGTGTTTACCTAAATATATAATAATCCACTGATTAAAATTAGTTATGTGAATTGAAGCTGTGTAGTTTTAGTCGTGAGTATATGTATGTATGAATTTTTACATATTTCAGTTATCACCGGAACTCACAACTAAATCATCAAGAAGGCGATACTAACTAAGCTATTCAGTTATTGTAGAAGGAAAAACTCTTCGTTTCAAATGTCATCCTGATTGTCATGAAACTGTTTTTCTTTTCCGCTTTTTGCTGTTGAAAGTTTAGTTTTTCTTATGTTATATAACGAAAAAATATTTTTAAAAACTAGAATCTTTGTTTTATTAAATAATTAGCGGAATTAAGCGAAGTAACTTATTTATATTTGTATTGGACAGTGTACTCAAGTGATGGGGGCAGACCTATCGCCGTTTTTGTCCGAATACACGTACTAAGTTCTACTTAACCAAAAACTTAGCCGTGTGGGTTTTCTCACGATGTTTTTCTTCACCGTTAACAACCATGAAAAATTAACCACACATAAGTCTTTAGAAAAGACAAATTGGTGTAGGCCCGACCCGGGATTTGAAACGTCATCGTCTGCACAATAAGCGGCGTTCTACCCACTGAGCCATTACGGTTGTTTAATGTTTTTTGACATGAATTCCTCATGTGGGGATTATTACTCATAAATAAAAGATGTTATTAAAGGAAAGAAAAATTTCGACACTGGCGGGGTTCGAACCCGCGACCTTCGGGTATACGCCCCCGTCGCTCTGCCAACTGAGCTACAGTGTCAGTTGGCATCCAGCGCGAAATTTCTCTATCCTTTGTTTCTTTTTTACACGTTCAAGTAGTGTTTACGTTTCCTACCTCCGAATTTTAACTAATTCGGACGGCCACTTGTCTACCTTTTCAGATAGAATGCAAATGTTGGAAACGCCTAACTATCACATAATTTAATGTTTTTTGACATGAATTCCTCATGTGGGGATTATTACTCATAAATAAAAGATGTTATTAAAGGAAAGAAAAATTTCGACACTGGCGGGGTTCGAACCCGCGACCTTCGGGTATACGCCCCCGTCGCTCTGCCAACTGAGCTACAGTGTCAGTTGGCATCCAGCGCGAAATTTCTCTATCCTTTGTTTCTTTTTTACACGTTCAAGTAGTGTTTACGTTTCCTACCTCCGAATTTTAACTAATTCGGACGGCCACTTGTCTACCTTTTCAGATAGAATGCAAATGTTGGAAACGCCTAACTATCACATAATTTAATGTTTTTTGACATGAATTCCTCATGTGGGGATTATTACTCATAAAAAAAGATGTTATTAAAGGAAAGAAAAATTTCGACACTGGCGGGGTTCGAACCCGCGACCTTCGGGTATACGCCCCCATCGCTCTGCCAACTGAGCTACAGTGTCAGTTGGCATCCAGCGCGAAATTTCTCTATCCTTTGTTTGCTCCATTACGGTTGTATTTTTATGTAATACAATCGAAAATTTTCTATATTTAAATCAAAATAAGGAATAAAATTACATCTACATTACATATACTCACGGCTGTCATTCCCTAGAAGGGGTAGCCAGAGCCAAAGAATTATAAATTCCTCAGCCACTTTTGGAAGTTGTGTGGGGAAAAGATAGTAAAATAAAGGTTTTTGGTGATGGGTCTCCAACCGCATTGCCCAAAAATCCAATAAAAAGCCCCAATACCCTTAGTCGCTTCTTACGACATCCGTGGGTAGGAAGGGGTAGCGACATTCTAAGCCGGCACTACACGGCAACAAAGCAAAATTACATCTGTAGATATTAATTGTCTAAATGCATTATTGGTTTTATATTTCATGCAATTAAAGTAGTTTTATTTTTACTTTAAAGTTCATGCTTTAGCTTTTTTGAATAAAATCCTGATAACGGCTTGTGTGTTAGCATCCGAGAAGGTATGAAATAGGAAGGATTTGGAAATTAGCTAAAATTTAAATTAATTTAGGCACAGAAAATAACGCTTGTAAAACAATGATTGAAAATCAATGTTAGTCTTGCAAAAAGATTACTGTTTGTTCCACGTATATTCTGGCGTGTGTGGTCCATAATTGTTTTTGTAAGAGGTGAAAAAAATAATAACAAATGTTTCACGTGAATAAACTTTGTAACAACTTACCACTTCTTTTTAGGTTTCTTTTTATGAATAACTGCATCATCACGACCAGCTTTAGTACTTTAACTCGAGGTTATATTACTAAGATTGGCCAAGTGCGAGTTCGTTAGAGAAGGGGTTACGAGATTAAATGATGCTTTGCAAGTATATAGAAAGTTAACTTCGCAAAGCTCATATGTATGTAATCACTAAGTTATGTCTACAGTTTTTTTTAAAGTGATGTGCTCCTTGGCTCAAAAGTAGCTGACCGGTCAATATTTAGCACCGTCAAAGAAATCGAGATCCTATACCAAGGCTTTTTTTAACTGAGGGGTGTTGCTCTATAACGAATCATTTTTATTGCCGTTTTTTAACCGACTTCAAAAAAAGGAGTGTTCTCAATTCGACCGTATATTTTTTTTATTTTTGTTTTATGTTTGTTCGCCGATTACTTCGCCATTTATGAACCGATTTTGATTATTATTTTTTTATTCAAAAGAAGATACTCCCAGATTGGTAACATGATGAGGATATCAGGGTCTGATCAAGGGAAACCCACAAATTTTATGGGCAAATGTACCGCGTTTTACATATTTTCTGAACTTATATTGGCATTTGCTTCTGAACATCATATTGTTATGCTGCTGAGCTGATGGTGATCCTCAATCACTAGGAGTTAGGAAACAGTTCTTTCAACATTCTATATAGATTTATACTCCTCTTCGTAGCTTTTATAAAGAGAAGTATAGGTTCACTAAACATTTCTTTTGTTATGTTTTTGTTACATATTGTGATGGCATCCTAGGAAATCGAGGGGACTGTCGAAACTCACAATCATGTGACATTGTATTTGTTCAAAACGCCGATAGGCCTGCCCTGTCCTGTATAACGTGAGAACACTTTCCAAGCAAATCGTAGGTACTCTGAACAACAGACAATGTCACATGATATTCAGAATTATTACTACCTCTGCTAGCCCCTTCGGGGATATTCGGCGTGAACGTTTGAATCTTTAATGAGATGTAGAATTGTAGTCCAGTCGCCTTTCGAGGGATTTCAAGAACAATGTAAAGTTACATATGGTTGAGCCTATTTAATATCGTACAATAATAGAAATACCGGAAATACGAAGAATAATACAGTAACCGTCGCTTCCTCATCCGAGAGGCATCGTTGCCAGGTCTACCCATATCTAAAAATGGTAAAATAAAATAATTTAACAAAAACAAAACCGACTTCATAGTTGGAAAAACATCTGAAAATAAACAATCTAGTACTAAAAAGTATGAAATAAGTTTTTTAATTGAATATGAGTACTGTGATTAATACAATAGCAATTTCTTTATTCCACACGCGTCAGTTCTACCTACCTAAATATTAAAATTCACTTAAATTAATTTGTGAGCCGGTGCCAGCCTGCCCGATGGTGATGGTTGATAATAATAAGTGTGTATTTCGCACTTCATATACATGTACAATGTAGGATACCTTGTAGTTGTAGGGTAAATTGATTTTTGTACGTATTACCATTTAAAACGTTAGGCGATAGACATATATTGTTTAGATTGTAATAATCAGAGATAGATAGTAGGGTGAATTTACTTTTGTTTGACTGGCACCGACTCAAAAATTAATTTAAAGGAATTTTAATATTTAGGTAGGTTGAACTGACGCGCGTGAAATAAAGAAATTGCTAAGGTATTCACACAGTAATTAATCACAGTACTCATATTCAATTAAAAAAACTTATTTCGTACTTTTTAGAACTAGATTGTTTATTTTCGGTTCTTTTTCCAACTATGAAGTCGGTTTCCTTTTTGTTAAAAAATATTTTATATAGATTCGACAGAACCCTTCAGCACAGCTGATTCACACGATTCCAATTTTTTTTTATTTAGATAATAACCATTTTATTTATATAACTTTATCAGATTAATATTTTCACTACCTTTACTGTTTTACTTATACTCATGCTCATTGTTCCCATTGAAGTAGGCAGAAGCTATCCATCTTCACTTTACACGATCCTGACAAATGTATGTTGTTTCTCTCAGATTAATTGTCCTCGAATGCATGCTTTTTTATTAAATTTCTCTTACTTCGGACTTTCAATTATTGTCACGTCCTGCATCTTTCTTAGCTCTATATATCTCTTTCACCACTTTGCTTCAATGCATCTGCTATTTCTGCCCAAACCATGCTTTCCTTTTCCTATCTTACACACTATGTCATATACTATAACTGTATCTCACTTATACGTAATAATGTTATCTTTCAAATTTATAGAAGGACTCATACATTTCACAACCATCATTTAGTAAAAAAAACAACTTGTAAGTAAAATAAAAAGTATGAATTTAGATCACTTCCTGTTGGTATCCACATGACTGGTTGAATCAAAAAGGATGTTGTAATTTTGTTCAGAATAAGCACTTGTTTTTATCTGTACTACCGGCTACCTTAGAAGAAGAGTTTTTTTACATACAGTTGTAAAATAGTTTATGCATTCAATCAGTTGAAATTTAAATAAGTAACATTGAACGGATTCTCTTGACCATCACCAAGTACTTAGTTAACACATTGCCACAAGATGGCTTTCAGAACTTTGTTTCCAAATTACAACCAGAAATTATATTTAATATTTTCTGATTGCAGCTATAAGCAAGATAAGAGTGGCATACTGCAACAAAATAAAGATGGCGAAACTTCACATCGTGAGAACAAAAACGTTGAAACAATCACCAACTTCGCCTATCTTATAAACAGGTGGTCATTTCTACCGGGAATCGAAAGCCCTCACAGTTGTATAGTCTGTGGTGTGACATTGTTGAGACGAAGTCAAACAATCGTACGTAAACACTCGCCGGTACAATGACACTGCGCACGGCGCATGCGTACTCGCTGCCCGCCATGAGCTTGCGTGCGCGAACAAATTCACCATTTTGATAAATATCGTAACACTTTTGCAAAACAAAATGCTTTCTTGTATTGTTCGAGTTAACATTGTATTTTTGTATGTAATACGAATAAAAAGGAGTATTGAGAACGTAAATATAGGTTATCTACTTATCGAGCGGGATTTCGTGAACAATAATTTTGATATCATTTTCATAATATAGCATGCAATACTCCTTGGATATTGTATTTAATTTCGGCTGAGAAGACATAAGAATAATCATAAGTGACATAAATACTTGACAAAGAGCTAAAAATTACTCATTCATAATATACCCATACTTAAGACGTTTTGATCAGCCTCGATAACGTAAAAGAATAAAAATAGGAAAATTGAATTTATCAAATGATATTCCGTCATTTTTAAAGATTTGGCAGTATAAAGTTTCTTTTTAAACGACCATTGTTATTTTTATTTCATCTCTGTTCACTAGTAACAATAACAATGTTATGTAAAACTAGAGGAAGCACTTTCATCAAGTTTGGATTATGCTTACATCAAATACCATTATAGAAAAGATAAATATAAATTACATCACAGCTGAAATATCTATTTAAAAATTTATTTAATTTCGTTTTATTTCATAAATAACGAATCAATTATCTGCATGCATGTATGATAACTATAAGAATGACTATATTTTTGTAGCCATAAAACGTTACAAAGGTTTTTACTTAATATGTCTACTATTAATGGTTGTGAAGACATTTTATTTGTTTCGTAAATTATTACATTGATATTAATTGTATGTTTTGGTTTAACATCACGTCTTATTATTATGAAATTTGCAAGTATTAGAGTTTGAGGAAAGAAGATTATTCATATAAAATATTTATTTGCCTTTATATTTAGAAATGATTAGAAAATATCTTTTTCTATTAGCCTTGTTTACTTAACTTCTCATATTATCTTTGTTAATAAATTGTAATCTCTAAATCATGAAGTAATTAATAATAATTATACAAAAATCTATTAACAGGACGATAATATTTGAGTTACTAAAACATTACCACGTCGTTTTGCAACTCATAATTATACATACAACTGACAACCTATGATATGAAGCTGAATAGCGAATAAAGGTAAGTAAAGAAATACCTTCAAATTAAACACAGTACAAAATTAAACCTAATTGTTTTCTTTTCTGCTAAACAGGGAAAAAAGTGAGAACAATATTTGAATGTAATAGGAAACCATTATTATTAGTAAAAATATGAAAATGGCCGTGTAGTATCTAAGAAAAGCAACACTCCATATCCATTCCCTTTTATAACACCAAGTTCTGTCTATAACCTCCTTTTATTATACATACATTTTCATTATTTAAAGTCTATAAATTTTGAGATAAAACGGCACCCAAACGCGAGTACCACCTAAAACGGGATTCTACAACAAAATACGTCTATTCACAGATACATATGATTATTCATTGAAATCTATACAAATATATTACAAGACAATATTGAATAAACAAGCGAGTGTTGCATATGAATGAAGTTTTAAGCAAATTACGTATTTATACCAGAGTTATGTGCGCTTCTTTCGGTTGGGATGATAATTTTGTTGTAATCTCGCTGATTAGGACCGAGCCATCGCCCACCTGGAGACATGGGACATTGAGCTACGAACACATTGCATAGCTAAAAATGAATAGGATATAATATAAAAGAACATGGTACTCTAAGTTACATTTCGTAATAACTTTATTAAAAGACTTTATTACTGTAAACTAACTAAAAATGGTTTCTTTTAGGAAACCTTGCATGGTAAGGTAAGTACGAGTACAAGAAACTAGAACATTTTTAGTCGCATCTATGATTCTTTCAAACTTCATAATTAACATGGTTTGTTATTGTAGATTACTTAATTCTAGAGAAAATAAAATCTTCAGGTTATTCATAGGTTCATTCTAACATTAAGGTTTCACCAATTACTAACCTATGTTTTTCGTGCACTATATGTTTTACAAACCGCATGACAAAACTATTCAGGAAGCATAATTTAAATCAAAATTTATAGATATCGTATGAAATCTTGATTCTCTGCATTCAAGCCTTACAGAAACTTCACTTGCCACATCCATTGATATCAACATCATAGTCGACAAAAATGTTTATTGTATAAATTATTGTCAATACGTTTTTATATTGTTTTTTGGTATGAAAGTTCGAGAGGTTCCGATTGTAAATACGTTCATATTACGCAACACTAGAATCTATCGATATCTAAGACAAAGATAATATGGAATAAACAGTCGTTCTGTGATTTATCTATAGCCATAAATACTATTGATAGTGCTAGAGGAGCATAGGAGTTCAATAACAGGAAAATTATTGTGTTTTATTGGGAAAACAAACGCAGAATTTAGTATTTTCTAAGATTTTCACGATTGCACATTATAATTGAAACAACTTTTGATTTTCGGATATTTTAATCGCGTATTATTACATTATTTTATGCAGAATTACTTAAGCACTGCCTTACAACTGGCTACTTACTTTGGGATAAGGAATTCTACATCCAGACTGATGGTGTGGCAATGGGATCCCCAGTCTCTCCTATTGTAGCCGATATATTCATGGAACGATTGGAGGAGATTGCACTAAAATCCTTCCCTGTCACTCCAAAGGTTTATAAGAGGTACGTAGATGATACTTTTGCAATCCTACCCAAAAACATAGTCTCTGCATTCTTAGACCATCTTAATTCCATTAACCCTAAGATCCAATTTACAATGGAATTAGAGACTAATAATAGTTTAGCCTTTCTAGATGTCCTCTTGATAAGGAATTCTGATAACTCAATTAGTCACACAGTTTATAGGAAACCCACCCACACTGATAGGTACCTCAATGGTGACTCACACCACCATCCATCTCAGTTAGCTACTGTTGGTAAAACTTTGTTTCAGAGAGCCAAACATCTTTGTGACGAACACCATCTTGCTGGAGAGCTCAGTCATGTGAAACAAGTTCTTCACAACAACAAGCTGAAATTGCCCCGCCAACGTCACCGCTCCTCCGATAAACCACCTACTGTTGAAAGACTCCCTGCAACTCTACCTTTTGTAAAGGGTGTAACAGACAAAATTAGTACTGTGTTACAGCGTGCTTCCATTAAGACCTACTTCAAGCCGCACCAAAAGATAAGTCAGTTTCTAAGACCTATCAAATGTCAGATCCCTTTACAAGATGCAGGCGTTTATAAACTAGACTGTGAGTGTGGTCTTTCATACATCGGCCAAACAAAGCGTAGTGTAGCAACTCGCGTTAGAGAACATATTGCTGATATGAAGAATAGGCGTCCTGGAAGATCTGCTTTGTGTGAACACACCTTCGATAAGCCAAACCACCACATGCGTTTTGACAAACCTACAATTCTAGCAAAAGAGAATCGATTGATACCTAGAATGATACGCGAGTCTATTGAAATAAAGAAACATCCAAACTTCAATAGAGATGATGGTTGGCAATTACCACCTGCTTGGAACCCGATCATTAGCACAACCAAGCGAGGGAAGAACACTAGCAAGACTCCAGATAACATTAGCTCTTTTTGTACATAGCAAATATTAAACGCAAATGTAACTTAAAATTTTGTGAAGGTAGTTAGTATTAATAATTTTATAGTACTGTATAATGACAAATAACACCTCAGTCTTCCCGTGACCATGATAACTGAAAAGTTTTCGAAACGTCGGGCTTTAAAAATAATGTAATAATACGCGATTAAAATATCCGAAAATCAAAAGTTGTTTCAATTATAAACGCAGAATTTACTAAAAATATGTGGTCAATTCTAAAATATTGTATCTTCGCTAACCATTAAGGGTTACTGACCTTTGAGTAAAGAAAAAGGTTAGAAAATGTAGATGTTTTTTGTTTTAGTCATTCCAGATATTATATTTATATAATATTAAACCTATAGTTTTCACATCGGTATATCTCCTAATGAGTGGCAAAAGAACCTCCTGATACTTCCTTTTTCTCCTTCAGAGTTCGGAGTATTAGTAGAGTATTTGGTAAGTCAACAAATCCGCGTAATGAGGCATGCATGTTACTCATTTTTAAAAACCCTTTGAGGTATCAGCTTGAAATTATTTGTGGGGATCCGCGTAAGCGGTCAGCTTCTTCAGCACATTTTTGCCGTTTGGCTATTGGGATGACAATTACATAGGCATTAACAATCAAATTAGCACTGTCGTGACATACATACATTACACATATATAGTCACTTCTATCAATCCCAAAAAAAAAAACCTGAGATTCAGAAAAATAAATATTTCAGCCACTTTTTGAACGACATACAGATAAAATTTATATATTAGTAAAATGAATCAATTTTTAATGCATTATTATTATTTTTGTGTTCACAGTTGCATTTTGACAAACATATTTAAAAGTGGCTGTAAATATTAACGATACGGTTTCTCCAAATGAAGAATAGCTAAATTTTTTTTTTGGCATATTATTTGAAATGGTATCAAAAGTTCCGCTAAAAACTGTCATATCCCCTTATCAGCTCGTACGACCTCCACAGAATACCTCACACTGTCAATATTTCCCTTTTCACAAGATGATCCTTTAATCCTGTTTTAAAATCAACTGCTCCTGGTTGTTTAATATAAAAACTTCCCGTTATTACGTTATTATAATATCATATTTAATTTAAATAAGCATGAATCGAATGACCCACAAATTGGTAAATTCCCGACCCCAGAACTACATTATGCAAATACATTTACGCGACTGCCAATTAAAATGTTAACAAAAGCTGCCATAGAGACAAGTTCATTGAAAAATACCGGTTTGGCACACTACGTGCATTTCTATTGACGACTTCATTTATTTTCATTAGCATTTCTTTTATATAAATTAGTTATATTAATCTCACGTAGAATTTCACTTGTTGTATTATTCAACATACACATGATTTTAAAATTATTGTAAAAATGCCAAAATATGGTAAGTAGATATATATTCATCTGCACTAGTGGAAACTTTGTAATAATCTTGAAAGCTGCTAAAGTGAATTTAACTTTGATTAAAATTGCCTAGGAATAGTATAAGTTGAATTTCATAAATATAAAGAATTAAAATATGATTTCCCTTATAAGACACTCTTTTGTTTCAGCAATTTTATATCTGAGTATGGGAATCTTAAAAATTTTATTGCGGCTACTATAAAAGTAATTAATTTGTTTTATTTGCTCTTTTAAAACTATAATATGTTGATCCAACATTAATATTGACTTGTCAAATCAATTCTTCTAAAGACAGTAAAAAATGTTTTATTTATTTTTATTGTCATGACAAAAACAAGTTGGGTTGTGATGCGAAGTATTGTTCGCGCAGACATTCGCAAAAGATATGATCCTATAGTAAAGGGGAGAGGGACATCAATCAAAAATTATTTCTAAAGTAACACCCTTGGCGCGATGACAATGGGGAATCGATACAGAACAGATATCGACGAGGGGAGGAAATAAAAACCAGTATAGTCACTTCCTACTTCACCCCCTGCCTTTACTTCCTGTGGTTACCACAACGCACCTTGTACGGGGCTGTTTCTCGGCTTCGACACACTTCTTGATAAAAAAACTAAAATATTTAATCGCGGTTTTAGTTACATGGACAAATATGTAGAACCCTTTTATAACGATTTATCAAGAATATTGAGTATGGCATTTTAGTAAACATGAATTGCAAAATGAATCATGTATTTGGAGGTAAGTAAATGAGGCAAATCTATTCTAATCTATTTGAAATAATTAGTTAAAAATAACGACTTAAGTTTATTTACTTTCAAGACAATTTGCAGGATAAAAGTAATCTTCAGCTTTTGTTTTAAAATTTATTCAAATATACCATAATGGATTAAAACCAATACAAATAGTTCTTAATTAAATGGATAGTGATTAGGGCATGCTGAGCAATTAAAGAGTTTATTATTTCCAATAGAACAATATATATAAAGTAAAGGATAAATGAATTTTAATTTGAAATTCCAATTACTTGTACGATTACCAGCGGGACTTCTTCTTCGATCTGTGGCGCTGTATATTTAACTAAAATTAATTACAACACTATGATAAAATCTTAAAAGATCTACTTAAAGCCAGCTCTATCGTGGCCGTAGCGTGTGAAACAAGTAACTTTACATATTACATTTTCAAGTCTTTTATTCGTTTCCGATTGCTGACTTTTCTGTTGAATCGTAATCGTAAATAATCGAATGAAGCTGTTCAAGGATCGTGTAAAACAAGGCAACAAATTGCTCATAATTAAATAACAAATGGCGTGTACTTTGAAATCGATTTGTTTGGCATCGCTGACATGATGAATGGAGGCGCACGAGACAACCCCTCGACCTCAGCGCCCAACTATGCACGGATTTAGGGCGTGAAGGGTTAAATGAATAAATTAGTAAGGGACTTAGATTACAACTATAAATTGCAGCTGTTGATATGTTTGCATCTGTAACATAACCCTATGAACTCTGACGTAATCCTTTGCGAATTTGATCACCCATAGTATAAGGGATCAAAGGGTTTTGATGTTTTTATTAAATTTCAATAAGCGGTGCTGGTATCTCAGTGGGTAGTTCAGTTTTAAATTCTAAATACGTAACCGTATTTTCTTAATTTCAATGAGTTTTGAATAAACAAAATATTGCTTAATCAGGTAATAGTTTGTTTAAATGCTGAATTATGGTCTTATAACAGAATAATGTAATTTAGGAAGAATTATGATGTAATATATATACTACAGATTTTCAAAACACAACAAATAATACAATCACATTAAATTTTAAAAACCGTGCCACCGCCTCCCGTGTTGGGATGTCAAAACGGCATTTATTTTGTTTTAATCAATGAACATTCTTTCCAACAGCCCGATCGTCGAGCGGCTCGACTCGAACATAAAGTTGTAAATAATAAAAGAAACGATGACTATCAAAGATCTCAGCCATTTAATGCCTGTCATAGTTATCGGTGTTAAATTACAGTTTATTGCCGCTGACACTAGTTCTGCAGAAGCCAGGCATCAGGTGGATAGCAAGATCAACTGATCCGAGCTGCAGATAGGACATGTCAACATCTCTCGAACAGGTATACGAATAGGAAAATTGCGATATCAATTTCATAATTTGATTACTTTACTATACAAGTTAAATGTTTACAGAAAATAGGAACAATATCAATTACATAATTGGGTTACGTTACGTTACATGAAACGTGATTAGTGAAAAATGAAAGAACTATGGTAGAAAATATATGCTGTGTGATGACTCAGACTAGCCCAGGTGAAATAGAATAGCACTATACCTCAGAAGTTTTGTTAGTATAATTTTTTTATAGTATAAGTGATACTATAGTTTATTTTTCTAGTACATTTTAAATATTATAACACGGTATTGCTCTGAGGCAATGAAGAAATATCTCTTTTTCTTTCTTTCTATGGGTCTCCCGCGGGACATACGAACAAAATAAATATTTTTAAGTAATTTTAAGCTGGC
The DNA here is from genome assembly GCA_963576735.1 of Bedellia somnulentella. Taxonomy (NCBI): domain Eukaryota; kingdom Metazoa; phylum Arthropoda; class Insecta; order Lepidoptera; family Bedelliidae; genus Bedellia; species Bedellia somnulentella. Next base: position 9,359,815 of record OY755180.1, read on the forward strand.
AAATGATTGGAAACCCATGTCTAACGATTCTTCTCCTCTGTTTTTCTAAAATGTCTTAAAATATTGATTTCGAACCACTAGCTACACCTTTTGGGATTATATCCGTGAACATAACAAGGTCGTTAATTGTAACAAGAAAAAAGGATATAAAAAGGTAAGAACAATGCATTTGTTAAGTCATGAAAAATGTTTCACCGTTTTAAATAACATTGATTAAATTGACCTATTTGTTTGAAGTTGATTACGATTCTACGAATTTCGGTCCATGTTTACTTGGTATTGCTAATTCAATGTATTTTTCAAATCATAAGTTCCCATGGAATAAACTAAAGTATATCTACGACAAGAAACACTTCTATAATGGAGCAATATTTGAGATTTAAGATCATATTCATAATATCATATAACTGTCTTACGTCGGCTCAGAAAAGCACTAACCCATTCCTTACCGCGGATGGCTAGAGATCCATCACCAATCTTCGTTTTACCATCCTTTTTTATTAAAGTTCCAAAAATGGCTATCAAATTGCTATTTCTGAAGCTCTGGTTTGTGTTTTCGAGAATTCATAGTTGTTTCATTCATATTCGTATGATTGTATTTGGCGTACCGGACACGATTTTCCCCAGTAACCGATTTGTAATTAGGTCACAGATGCTACCGCCACCATAAACCATTTTCTATAGGATCTGCAAACAGCAGTCAGTCAAAAGTCTGTTCATAACTTATTTATTTTCCAATATCCTTGCAATTTCCAACATGAGCACTGACCCAGAGAATAGGAAAGATAAATGTAATATACGCTAGCCTAACGCAGTGGTATACAAAAACTGGAACCGTGATAGTAACTGGGACCGATGACGGTTCTCTACATGCCTTCCAAAGCAGAACATAATCTTATTTTTCATACCAAACTAAGTTGAAACTCACAAATTTAATTTTATAAGTCCATTTCCCTACAATCAAACTCGAGATATCCTAATCGTGACCCGTACGCTCTAAGCGATAAACCATAGAACCTGATTTCTCACAATTTCCCTCTAGAATATATATACAAAAGGACGTGTAAGCTCTCTTTGTCATCTCAAAACAATAGGACTATCTTTGTCTATAATGCAAGGTTGGTATGACGAATCGAATCGTTTTCAATTAGCACCTGCGAGCTAACTTGCTTGAATGGCTTTAAGGATAATGACAGAGAGAAAGTTGGAATATCTATACTGGCACACTCATTGACTACTTTTGAATTGTCAATGGAATTTAAGTTAGAATAACAAGACTTTGGAGACATGCCACTAGGAGACACATTCTTGTGTGACTAATTTTAAGGAAAATTCTAGTGCGAGTCAGTATTAATTCTATTAGTCACTTTATCGATCGATTCATTTTTACGCGGTTCAATCAGATTCATCAATCTTTTCATACATTTATACATACATACACTCTCCATTTAATCTAAATACGTCCACCGTGATCTTTTTCTAAACATAAAACCATTCCAGTAAATAAATTATTATATCAGTAGCTCCTATCTTCGCACAGGATTTCTATAGAAGCGTTTGAGTCACCAGCCAGCCTGTCTTGCTTCCTGCACCAGGATGCGCAGGAAGCACCACGAACTAGGTTACTAGCAACAACTTGTGACATAATAAACTCATTGTACCACTACCATTGTACATATCAAGTACTGTTGATACATCTATCTCTTTCTTTAGCTTACTTTTGGTGCAGAAAGGTAATAGATTGCTAGTGCAAATGGAAATTAAATGGCAATCGTAAGGACTAGCTGTAGGACTATTTGTTTCTCATAGCTGTATTCACATTTATATTTAATACTGTTTATACTTCTGTTTCTTTCTCTAGTTTACTGTTAGTGCAGGAAAGGAATAGATTGATACTGCAAATGGATATTAAATGATCCTAAGGACTGCGTTGTTGAACTATTTGTTTCTAGTTCGTGTTTGTTTGCAGAAGTAAGAAAGACTTATATGGTAATATCACTTATGCAATATGCATTTCCAATTTAAACAGATATTTATATAAATAATTTATAAATAATTTTGTACAATATTAGTTAGTAGGTACATTGGATCATACTAGTGATATCCTTTTGTTACCTTTATATGATAAAATGGCGGTCAAAAATATTCATAAATGTAAATGTCGCTCGCTATAGAGTTTTGACAGGATCAAACAAATTGGTGACCACAATTCTATGCCTACCCCAAAGGGAACAGGCGTTAGTAATGTAAAAATATACAGTTATTATTACCATAGTCTTATATTAATTATGTAAATTATGAAAGGGCCAGGCTAGGTATATGTAGATCTTCTAATTTCTGGAGCCTAAATTTTTCGAGTATTTTGGGTAGAGTTGTCGAAACGCATGAAACATACATACATACATATACTCACGGCTAAAATTCCCTAGAAGGGGTAGCCAGAGCTAAGCAATTATAAATGCCTCAGCCACTTTTGGAAGTTTAGTGGGGAAAAGATGGTAAAATAAAGGTTTTTGGTGATGGGTCTCCAACCGCATCGCCCAAAAATCCAATAAAAAGCCCCAATATCCTTAGTCGCCTCTTACGACACCCGTGGGTAGAAAGGGGTAGCGAAATTCTAAGCCGGCACTACACGGCAATATGGAACATGGCATGGCATTGGCATGAAAAATATGGTTGTATTAAACCTGTAGGATAGGGTAAAGTAACAATAGACATACATAAATAAAATATAAGTGGAATAGCTAAACTCTGATTATTAATTCTATCTTTCACTCAGCTTATGATTATAAGACAATATGCACATGCAGATGCAGATAGTATTATATAAACCGTAGCACAAAGTAAAATTATTCTAAGATTTTTTGTTAGCAACCGTGATAGCCCAGTGGGTAGAACACTCGGTTTTCGTGCAAACGACTAGTGTTCAAATCCTGGGTCGGGCCTACACCAATTTGTCTTTTCTAAAGACATATGTGTGGTTAATTTATCATGGTTGTTAACGGTGAGGGAAAACATCGTGAGGAAACCCACATGGCTGAGTTGTACTTAGTCATGTGACAGTGTATTCGTACAAAACGGCGATAGGCCTGCCCCCTATCACGTGAGTACACTGTCCATGCAAAACGTGGGTACTCTGAACACCAGGTGACAAAGTCACGTGATGTTCAGAAGTATTAGTACCTCTGCCAACCCCTTCGGGGATATTCGGCGTGAACGTTTATGTTTATGTTATATGTTTATGTATTTTTTGTTAGGTTCACTGTTTGTTGCATAATAATATGTTGGTAAGCAATAACAAAAATTATGACTTAATCATATATGCCTTCATTGCTTACTCGACTTTAACTATATAATGACAATATTAGCAAGTTGCAAGAGTAACGTGGTTATTGTAGTCATTAGAAATAATTTCGTATTTCAACTACTATTGATGTCATATTTAGTTACATATTTGCATATTGACCTATAAACAGTAGAATGAGCAGTGAAATGATTGCTGAAAAGATTGTTTCTGGACTGGCGACTGGTCGACGGAGCTGTAGGGCGACCGGTAGGGAGGAAAGTGTGGCTTCACACTTGGCCCGACCGACGAAGCCCGCCACAGTCTCATCTAAGCTTCTGCTATGCGCACATCTCCCCCTTCATAACCGAAAATTTACCGAACCTACGGACGCGTCGCGAAACTTTTCTATTTCCGAATTCGTGAGTTGATTCTCAAACATTATCGGCCAAATATTGACAGTTACTGAATGCACGGAGTTGGCGGCAAACGGTAAAGTTCGTCGTGATTGTGTTTGTGTGGATTTTTCAGCGCAAAGATTTATTATTTTAAAGTGATTGCTGTATTAGTTATGTGCGGCGTTGACTGATTATTGTTTTTGTGAAGTGTCTGTTATTATTTGTGCAATTTATGATTTGGATTATTTGCTGTTCGACTGTTGGTTGGTTTCTTTATTATTTTATTATTTGTTTAGTTTTGTAGATTTTCTCTGCTAGAGTAGAGTTTTATAACTTCCGAGAATGCTTTCATTATTAATATAACTACCTCCTTGTTTATGTTCATGTAATTACACTTACTTACACTTGTGTACACGATGTTGCCAATATAAAAAATATTTTAATACACTTCTAGACCTAATCAATAGTTGTATGTTTGATATTCGATATTCACTATAGTTATATAGTTGTGCTGTGTAGTGTCGGCTTAGAATAGCACTACCCCATTTCTTCCGGTGGGTTTACGTAAGAGGCGACTAACGGTATTGAGGCTTTTAAGGGAATTTTGGGCGATGCGGTTCTCCACCCATCACCAACAACATTTATTTTACCATCTTTTCTCCACTCAACTTTCCAAAAGTGGCTGAGGAATTTCTAACTCCTTAGCTCTGGCTATCCCTTTTAGAGATTTAAACCGTGAGCCGATTGAGAAGTCGCATCGCCCAAAAATCACTTAAAAAGCCCCAATACACTTATTCGCCGTGATTAATAGCCCGGATTAATAGCCGTGAGTATATGTATGTATTAACTATTATTGAATAGAAAAAATGAGAAAAACTAATCTTGCCTCTTTTCCAAACTGCGAAACACACGAATTAGATCTCACATAGAGCACACTTAATTATGAAACTTCTTAGACTTTTTAAAAATATTTATTGAAAATGCGGTGAAAGGAATTGATTTTTTCATGTCTTTATCAAACTCTAGGTAGTTTATAATTAAACTTAACTCTAAACAAATTTTCTTTCTCTCGAGAAAAAATAAGAAAATGTCAAAACTGTATATTCTTAAATTTTTATGACTTTTGGTCGTTACAACGATATTATTTTTTACAAAATTAGATTTATTTAACTGTAATTTTCAGGTTTTGAAAATATTAATTTAAATGGTTTATGTCTATGGTTGTTCCATTTGGTTGCAAGGGTGGATCCGAAAACGTTTCATGCATTGAGGTCATTTTGTAGTATCCATCAATTCGAGCGTATAATAAATTATTGCTAATTGTCAAGTCAAAATATATTTAACCGGCTTAGAATGTCGCTCTCCCTTTTTACCCACGGTTGTCGTAAGAGGCGACTAAGGGTATTGGATCTTTTTATTGGTTATTTTGGCCGATGCGGTTGGAGACCCATCACCGAAAACCTTTAATTTTACCATCTATTCCCCACTCAACTTCCAAAAGTGGCCGAGGAATTAATAATTACTTAGCTCTGGCTACCCCTTCTAGGGAAATATAGCCATGAGTATATGTATGTATGTACATAATGCATTATCGAAAATAAAGGCGGAAAATTCGAGTGTTGAGCATTAATCTTTATATACCTATACTTGTATACTCTATCTTTTGTATACTCTGTCTCAATTTCTATCGGTAGAGAGCTTGTCTCACACTCAGGATGTCTAGGGATCCATACCCGGTGGCTTTGTAGGAAGCAGATTTACAGATTTTACCCAGTTTGGCAGGTTCTGATGCACTGATCATCCTAAAATTGATATAATTTCTTTCATGTTCGGTGTCGGCTACTATCACGGAATTAGTTCTCAGTTTCATGCATGCATGTATTCAAGCTACTCTTTTAAAGGGAAGCTTGAGAGATTTATAGAGCGAATATGAATAGTTATGTTAGTAAAAGATGACCTCGGAGGACATATTTGAACCCAATAGCGAGTGGCAAAAAGGCAAGTGTCCGAAGTATGGAGAATAAAAGAGCATGTATGAGATTATGGCTGGATGTAAAGAAGCTAGAGAAGTTTGTCAGGATCCTATAAGATGGCGATCAATAGTTTCTGCCTACCCCAATGGGAACTAATGGCGTGAAACAAAGAATCGTTGCTAATTAGTTGTTGTAGGTACTCCAGTACACAATGGCGCGCACTATATTACTGCTGACAGCGCAAGAATGATGACATTCTAAAGTGTAAAATGCGAAAAATTAATAACAACGTCGCATTCGTCATCTATAGTCACCGTAGTTACGTCTTACGATATATCACTTGGTACCAGCTGATCAGCCCTCAAACTTTTACGCGTATAGCCCCGAAGGGGTTGGCAGAGGTACTAATACTTCTGAACATCATGTGACTTTGTGACGCACGTTTTTCAGCTGATCTACAAGGGAAATTGTTTCTTTTCCCCTACAGTTGCCCATCGCGTTCGAATATAACGTTAAGCCCAATTTTCTTAAATACTTATAATCTTGATAGCTTGGTGGGTATAGCACTGTCTTATATGCAGAGTTCCTGTTTAAATCCTGAATTGAAGGTCATATTTTCCGGATTGATAACGATGGGGGAAAGTTATTCAGAGACCTATTTGGTTGAATTACACATTGTCTTAAAAGTGTGGTAAAAAGTGGGTAATATTCTGAACAACATGTGATAAGTCACGTGATGTTCGGAAGTATTAGTACTTCTGCCAACTCTTTGGATATTTATGGCGTTAACTTTCTTAGGCAATTTGTGCTAAGTCACCTTTTATGGTACCCACATGAATAAAGTGTGACAGCTTAGTCGACATCAGTACGTATTTTTACAAAACATTGATTTTGTGTACGCACTCAGTAGATAGGTATCACCAATAAAGATATTTTTGTCGCAAACATTCACTAACGATATTTTTGTGTGGCAACTTGTCGGTATGAAAACTTTGTAAATGGAATTGTGACAAACACGCTCGCTCTGTGGAAAATATATCGCTAGTTACTACGGAAGCGATGTGGCTAGACGATATTTCGAATCAGATTCTTGTTTTGGAACAAATGTTAATAAATCAGACATTATATCCGCGCTGTGTAGTGTCGGCTTAGAATAGCACTAACCCATTCTTCCCACATGTGATCGTAAGGGGCGACAAATGGTATTGAGGCTTCTTAAGGAGTTTTTGGGCGATGCGGTTAGAGACCCATCACCAACAACCTATATTTTACTATATTTTCCCCCTCATCTTCCCAAAGGGGCTGAGAATTTTTTGTTATTCTGAAGCTATGGCTACTCCTCTTTGCTAAACGCAAACTTTTAGTTCCAGTCTAGTATTTGAGAAACCTCTACAGCTTTCAGCAGCTTTTGTTCTACCAATATTCTTCAACCTGCTCTTTATCCTTCACAGTTACTACGAGTTACTTTTTGAGAGCATTATATATTTTATTAGACCTATTCTATAGAGTCCTGCAAGGTTCTCTTCTACAAAAATTTTACTGTTCTCATTCTCACTGTCGTTCGTTCTCTTAATATTCTTAAACCTTAACATTCTTTGTGTATGTCATATAATAGCATTAATTCGTTCCTTTCTTTGCATATGACAAGACGCAACTTTAAATTAAACGGCGATATTTTTGGCCTAGAAACGAAACCCTACATGAAATGGTATTTCTAAAGTGTTAAGGAATTGATCACAGTTAAAGCATATTAGATTATAAAGGTTTTGATGGAACTAACTGATTCCACTTACAACACTACTTACAAATAATCACGTCCATTATTCCCTCTAGGAAGGGTAGAGACTATCGATCGCCACTTTGCACAATCCTGATCAATTTCTATTGATTCCCTGTCATTCGTTGTTTTTCACAAACATGTTTTTTTCCTATTTTAGAGTATGCTGTGTAGTGTCGGCTTAGAATAGCACTACCCCATTTCTTCCGGTGGGTATACGTAAGAGGCGACTAACGGTATTGGGGCTTTTTAAGGGAGTTTTGGACGATTCGGTTGGAGACCCATCACCAACAACCTTTATTTTTACCATCTTTTCCCCACGCGACTTCCAAAAGTGGCTCAGGGATTTCTAATTCCTAAGCTCTGGCTACACCTTCTAGGGATTTATAGCCGTGAGTATATGTATCATTTATGTATATTTCCCCGCCTTTGTAAGAACACTTGTGTGACCGTCCTCAACTTACAACACCGTCCAAATCGGCTCCTGACATCGTTTTCGCCACTCAACTTTTATTCTTCTTTCACCAACAACCTATATATGTATCTCTATATTATGATCGTAGTAAGATTCTTCCATTCATTATTTTTGTAAGGCTACGGATCTCAAAAAGGGGACGCCAGATCTTTAATATTTAGGTACTTCATTTGTCCTCTTTTGGAAGTTACATACATCCATGCATATACTCACAACTATAAATAAAAAAATAGGTTGCCAGAGTTTAATAATTTGAAATTCTTTAACCACTTTAAAGCTTGAGTGTGGAAAAAACTGTAAAACAAGATCCTGGCCACATCGCCTATTAATTACGTAAAATGCCACAAAACAATAAGTCACCTTTTGCGACAACCGCGGAATGAAATGGGTTTGTGCTATTCTTAGCCGAAAATATACAGCTTAAGGGTAATACAAAAATCGCTAAGGTTTAAATAAAATTGGCATCTAAAAAAGCACATTTCTAATAACTAATATGTTTATGGAAGCTAGATCTAAACGTTTTGAAGATAAGAATTCATCAACGTGTTTTCGTAAAAGCACAGTTTAACAATACTTCGTATGTCTTATGGTTCAATACATATATGTAAAGCTTTTACAAGTTGGGTTTCACACCGCAAGTGTTGGCTCTAAATTATTGAAACTGTTGGGAATATTATGAGTAGATGATAAATACGGATCCAAATTTTGTTTGGTATTTTAAAAATGCATAAATTAAGTTATTGTATAAAGTTTTAAAAACGACTTTCTCATTAAGAAAAAGCGCAACTTAGTGGTAGTGTGGTACTGGACGTAACGAAACTAACTTTATCAAAATTTGAGTTTTTTATTTATTAATCTAACAATGGACCTTTAAGACAACTGTTTGCCTACCTTGAATTTTCGTATTGAGACAATCGATCAATGCATTATTCACACGTCTAAATATACACTTTTATCCGTAAAATATTAGTATAATATTACCGTCAACTCCTTAATAAACTAATATATTATTTGTTTGTCTTAACAATTGATTACTCATGCACAAGGGCCATGAAATAGATTTAGTGCCATTACGCGTCTAAGGTGTGTTGGCATATACTAAAACCTTCATATTAAAATTACTTCATAGCTGGCACAAAGTTTTCACATAAACATGTCAAATGGTTTGCAATCGTTCAATGCACCTCTGTGCGTGTTTTCATGCAGAACTTTGAACGTCGGGCGCCATTAACTTCTGTAAGGACGAGTGTACAATGATACGACTACTGATCTATCAAAAATGTTAATATCTAATTGCCAGCTGTAGACATCGATTTAATACAGATTATGATTTAATTTTCATTGTGATAGTAATTATTAATTTATACCTAATTTTTTATGTTAACTTTTTGATAATATATAATCGCATTCATATAACACATTCTGTTTTCAATAAAAAAAACATGGTGTTTGTTAATAAAAAAATAACAATATAATAGGAGTGACGAATATAAGTTTAACCTGTTAACCTCATCAAACCTTCAAAGTTTGGTCATAATGAGTGGAAGTCTAATTGTAATAAACATATTTTTTTAAAATTTGAATGATATAAAAAAAGTATTTTAAGATATCGTAAATGAACTGGAAACCGATGGCTGCTCTGATAATCTGCTGATATTGAATTTCTTAATCTTCTCTTATTAAAGTATCCAGTAATATTTATGAAGGCCCCTGGTTCAATCGTCAGTTGGCTAGTACATTTTAGTGGTCATATGTTCGAAAGTGTTTATGGGAGGTGTTATCCAAGTTCGGCTTGGGGAGCCAACTTATACGTGCACTGGTATCACTCTATGAGGATTCCAGTGCATGTGTGAGAGTAAACGGGGAAAATACTGACTGGTTCGGGATCTCTCGGGGTGTCCGACAGGGTTGTGTAGCTTCCCCGTGGCTCTTCAATTTGTTCATGGATGACTGTTTAACAGAGTTGCGTGAAAGTGATTATGGATTGAGAATGGGTGGATTCATCATTAAATGCCTCTTATATGCCGACGATCAAGTGCTACTTGCATCATCGGTGGAAGAGCTGCAAGAGATGATGAATATTGCATGTGCGTCTTTTGAAAAAAAGGGAATGAGGGTGAATGTGGATAAAACAAAAACTATGGTTTTTGAGAGAGAGGTGAATATGACCGAATGCGTGATTGAGATTAATGGTAAGAAAGTGGAACAAGTGAAAGAGTTTGTATATTTGGGAAGTTTGTTTACTAGGGATGGAAAGTGTGATGAAGATATCGAGAGAAGAGTGAAAAAGGGTAATGCGGTAAATGGAGCACTGGATAGTCTAATATCTAGTCAGTCGGTGTCTGAAAAGGCCCGAATGGCTGTGCATGATGCTGTCCTCGTTCCTACGCTTATGTATGGCAGTGAATGTTGGGTGTGGCAGAAGAAGCATGAAAGTAGAGTGAATGCAGTAGAAATGAGATCCCTCAGAAAAGTGTGTAATGTAAGGTTATGTGATCGTGTGAGGAATGATGTGATTCGTGAAAGGTGTGGTGTAAAAGATGATATTGTAAGAAAGATAGAAAAAGGAATGTTGAGATGGTTTGGGCACATAGAGAGGATGGATGACAGTAAATTGGTGAAAGAGATATATAGAGCCAATGTGGAAGGTAATGTTAGTAGAGGACGACCTCGGAGGACACATTTGGATCAAATAGAAAATGTGCTCAAAAAGGCAGGTGTCCGCAGTATGAAGAATAAAAGAGCATGTATGAAAAGATTGATGGATGTAAACGAAGCCAGAGAGGTTTGCCAGGATCGTACAAAGTGGCGATCGATAGTCTCTGCCTACCCCAATGGGAACTAACGGCGTGAGAATATGTATGTATGTATGTATGTTCGAACCCTTCTGAATGTTAATACTTCTGATATTATTTGGTTTAAATATAGTATCAATCATATTACAAACCGTTAACAATACTTACAAATTTCTCTTGTCCGTCGGTTTACTTATATATTGAGGCTATCATGTAAGACGTGGCGTGTTTGAGATTTCTGATCCAGCGATCCTTCTTTCAGTGTTTTATTCACGCACAATTCAACACCCAATAGTGGCTGAAATTATAAAAGAGAACTTGCACTTTAGTTTTTTTTAATACTGTATCTATGAAGAGATGAAATGAATTGACCTAAGTAACCTTTCTTTGTATGTATCATTATAACAGCTCAAATATATATCCATCGAGGAACTTGAGCTTACTCAGGACTAAGGCCAGAAATTGTTACCTATCTTTGATTACTGCTGCGATTGATTAAAGCTGGAACTGAATGTAATGTGACTGAGCACAGAATGGTCTTTTTTGGGCAATAAAGTGATTCAGCCAGCTAAAATTAACCGAAAAGGAGAATAAACATCCAGGAGTTGTTTTAATATGTACATTTTTTTACGTTATGAAATATTTTTTCATAACTAAATTTAGTTATGAAAAAATATTTATATACTTAATTACTAAATGAAAGCCGCCACTCATGACGAAGTTAGTAATTTGATGGCATTTCTGTTTAGGTGAAATAACATTACAGTTATGTTTTAACTTGAAATAATATAAATTTAAGTATCAGCATATATAATATTTCGTATCTTTACCAAGATATAGATATGAAAAGTACAAACGGTGTATTGTGTTCGTGGTTTTAGACTGGACGTCAAAGTTAGCGATTCTTTCACGAAAAGCAGTCGACTTCAAAGTAGCATCGCTGTTTTTCCCGGATGAAATTTCAGACGTAGAACTCAGTGAGTTATGCTTCGTCCGGAATTGTCCCGGAATAATCCGGGTTCCGGATATTTTTGTAAAGAACTTAGATGTAAGTGCGCCGTTGTTTACGCAGTCTGGTTTCGGTGTGACAAACAAATCTGTATGATTGCCGATAGATTCTTGTAGGTTCCAATTGTGGCTTTCTCTTTAATATTTGTGTTACAAATGTGTTATTATTCTTTGCTTTTTACTATTCCATGTTTGTTTTTCTGGTCTACTTTTGGCCACTTGAAACGGAATGTTATCTTTTATTGGTCATTAAAGTCCTCAGGTTGAGCATTTCCGTGGAATGGAATTCGTTCGAATATCTTATTGTGGTCCAGTTTTGCATATTTAGAAAACTAGACCACAAGAGAAGTATTATAACATCATGTATAAACAGATAAAAAAACAAATAATATTTTTTTTACTATTATGTATATGTTATATTAATTATGAAAAAGTAAATAAGGAACAAAACTATTTAACAAAAATATATCTGTAAACTCCCCAATAACTAATACTTTTGCGATTAGTCAACTTTCGTTTTAATATCTCGAACTCATAATAATTAGTCCCCATTTCCGCCTCAAGAAGGAAGTAGATTCAGTGTATGGTGTATTCCTTTGGTCGTTTAGTCATGGAGATCTATTGCACTCAGCAATAGCTAGCGTAGAAATAAATAATATTTTAAAAAAAGACACAGAGGTGCTGGAAAGACAGGAATTTTAACTTAGACATACATACATATACTCACGGCTATAAATCCCTAGAAGGGGTAGCCAGAGCTAAGGAATAAAAAAAAAATTCTTTAGCAACTTTTAGAAGTTGCATGGGGAAAAGATGGTAAAATAAAGTTTGTTGGTGATGGGTCTCCAACCGCATCGCCCAAAACATCCTTAAAAGCCCCATTACCGTTAGTCGCCTCTTACGTACACCCACCGGAAGAAATGGGGTAGTGCTATTCTAAGCCGACACTACACAGCAAACTTTGATGATACTTTTGTTTATAATAAGTTATAAGTCAATGGTATATTACCAATTTCTATGCTCTTCTTTTTCTGTACACGCTGTGCAATTGTGGAACGTACTTTCTGTGGAGGTGCGATTGGCTAAATCACTGAATGTGTTCAAAGATCTGGCGAAACAACACTACCTCACTGAAGCGCTGTAATACTGTTCAGTTGCTTTTTAAACTATATATATAAATTATATTTCTAAAACGTATATGTGTATTTTATTTAGGTATTTATATTGTTATTTAAATTAAATAGGTTAGTTTTAAGTAAGCTTAATATATATTATGATGTTTTTTTGGCCTTGTTTTGTGCATCTACCCAAATAATTAATTTAACGATCTCACCTTCCAATGGTTGTCTTTAAGAGAATACTTTTAGCGATAAGACCGCCAATTGTACCTGACTGTAAACTGTTTGATCATAAAATTATTTATGTAAATTTTTGTTTGATGTGCAATAAAGAGTTATTCTATTCTATTCTATATTATTAAATGCAAGTACAGTCAGTTAGACAGAGACATTTAGCAAATATATAACGTTGCCAAAAAATACGCGTAAAAATAAAGAGACGAGCAGAATACATTTTATTATGAAGTGTAGAGTCGGTCCAGTGTAGTACTAAACCATTTCTTCCCTCCTGATGTCGTAAGAGGCTACCAATGGTATTGGGTCTTAAAGTAATAGTTAAGCGATGCGGCTGGAGCCCACCACCAACACCAACCATCCTTTCTTTTACAATCTATTCCCTATTAATTTTCAAAAGTAGTTGTTGAATTCATCTACGTATGAATTCTCTGGCTACCCTTTTGTATAAAATCGTAATGAATGTAAGCTCAGTATGAGATTTTTTATTTATTATTTATTTTATTTTATTTGGAAGATTTGCAGCGTATATAGTACATTAACTAAACAATAAAGTAAACAATGCAATGCCAATTAAAAATCTCCACCTATAACATTTCCGGTAAAGTATGAAATAGAAGTGCCCTTAAAAGCATAAATACGTGTTTTTTTGCGGCATAATATGGTTGACATCAAAAAAGATTAATAATATTTTACAAATACATTATAAGCCATCATAATATGTATAAAAAGTAGTTCTTAGATGTGGTACGTCATTACTTATTACTACACAAGCAATTATAAATAAAGTAAAAATTTAAATTATCCTTTATTTCAAAGTGAAAAGATAAATGTTTGTTTTTTGAACGTCAAATTGCAACTTAATACTAAGTTTACTTCGGATTCGGAAAGTGTTTTGTTGAGAGACGAACCCGTAAGAAACTCTTTGTCATCAGGCTAAATTCTAATGACCGGACTTCAAATATGTTTTCATCTCTCAAAGTGATTGTTTTCATTGGTAAACTTTATGAGTGTTATGAGAAATAGTGACAAGCTAGAATTTATAGATTGCTGACCGACATTTCGCTCCCTACTCTGTTACAGAATTAGTGACACTGCATTAGATACTTTATCACCCTTGTGATAAGAATCTTTTTTATTTGCAAAATACACTGGAATAGCCTATTATTAAAATGAGTTTTGCTTTTTATTTCGGGAAATTAGGATTTATTGTTTATAGAGCAACACAGTTAGGAGTATTATATTGTTATGGACAATTCTCAGTGGGAAAGTATTTGCATTTGTCAATTTGTATTTGGTATTATTCTTTATGTTGTGTATTTTTATAATGCCACGATGTTTTAAAATAAATCATAGTGACCAGCCACCTGCACAGAAATTCTAAGGGTACAAGTAACAAATCATAATCAACATTTTCCTGGCTTCTATAAAGTCTGCCTGTTTTTCCAGTTAGTTTCAAAAAAGGGAAAATATTATTTGAAAAGGACCATCGCTAAATTACTTTCCTAGCTATAAAGCCTGACTTAAATTTTAACAACCGAATTAACTATTTTATTTTACGAGTAAATACTTTACCTACCAAAATAGAATAACCTTGTAATATTCAGACAATTATTATTTTCGCTTTAGTAGATGCAATCATTAGTAAGTAGTGAAGTACCTCTATATTTTAGTGTATACAATTAGGTCAAACTATTATTATATATTATTAAATTATACCTGATTTTTAAGCTTAGGTCGTTTTAAGTGTACAATTAAAAAATAGGTTTTAAAATTAAATATAACGTGCACAAATACAATTTCAATTTCATATTGCAGTCTATGAATAAAAGTATTATATTCTCCGGTCAAGATCTACTTGTATCGTTGAGAGCAAAGGTTTTCGCTTTTAAAGCTTCAGCCCAGCACATTGCACTGGCTAGTAGAGTAGGCACCCGTCTCTGTGTCTAATTGTTGAACAAACAGTGTTGCCAACATTCCGCGCCTAATACCAACAAGTGCCTGCACCGTTTACGGGAAAAGGCAGCGAAAAGAACACACACAGATTCCTCAATCGCACCTCGAAAGTACCTGGAGACTGCGCAGGACCTTCAACTTTATTTATGTACACTCAGACAGAAATCACCCTTTGCGACGGCGAGCGACCGCGCAACGCATGAGCCCGCGCCGCCGCAGCACCGTTTAAATGATTTATTGTAAATGGATTTCTACTTTGTTGGCTAAAATAATATGCGGCCCCTGGTCTAATTTCAAAATTTTATTGTTGCCGTATTCTCTTTCACCCTCGCCGATCAGCAAAGAATTTTAATTTGCACTCCAACTCACAATTATACTCACGCTGACTCAGCGATATAACGAAATAGAGTCAACTTCCTATGGAACTCAATAATGTAAGCGGTTAGAAATTGTAGACGTAGTGAAGAGAAATGAACTCATTGAATGAGACGTATATTCGTACAATGAGTGTTAAAAGCACAGTAGAGCTCACGGGTGGCTTTGTGCAGGGCATTAGTACAATAGGAGCTAAATCTTGACATTGACGTCTTTTGCTCAAAGCTGTTAGGAGAATTAGTGACCAATTATTGATGTATAGAATACAGTCAGTCAAGCAGACGAGATAACAATAATTAGCCCGGACACGACAAAAAGTGACATAAATCCCGCATAATAAGGTAGTGTGAGTACAAAAAATGTCGCTCGCGTTTACCTGGATTCGAAGTTTTTGCAGAACGAGCAGGGAATGAACGTGGGTCGATATAATAAACACCTCAATTCCCTGCAGAGGCTTTGTTTAATGATTTTTGTGTTGTGATCTTGCACAATGCGCGCCCGATGCGGTTTTTTCTCGTTCGAGTTGCGAGAAAAATAAAAGTTTTTGTATGTCTTGGTAGCATTTAAACAAAAGGGACTCGGACCGTGTGAAGGTGTGACTTATTTATGACTTTGCCCTTAGAAGCCTACGTTTGACCGCCTTCCCAGATTATTTTAGTTTAACTCAATTGTTTCTATTATGCGTGTTTATACTACTGGAAGATGTTGATTGATTATTTTTTGTTTCAGATTCAAAATGGAAAAGGGTTCTTCGAATCGTTTGAGTCGAGAAAATTAATCAATTTTAGTCACGCAAAATTGAATTTAATTTGTACTCGATGCAAAGATGTTGGGGTTGGCTCTAACGCGGGTTACCTCAATTTTGAATAAATTTACTTCCAACGTCTCATTAGGCTCAGCTCACGATAGTCGTTGTTTAGACAAGTAGATAATAGGTATTAGAAGGACATCATTTAAAAATTTAAAGTACTAAGCAAGCGTTACCAAATCAAGGAAGCTGGACACACAGTGGATATTTTTTTGTGGATAACGGCCACCTTTGTGGTATGCTTTATATTCGATTTTGGATCGACTGTGCGCTGATTGGTCGCTACGTCACGTGGCTTCCCGGCGCGCAACTTCAGTGCTGGATGCGGCTAACTGTATACACGTAAGTACCAAACATTTAACTATTTTATTATTTACCACCGTGATAGCCCAGTGGGTAGAACACGCGGTTATCGTGCAAACGACTAGTGTTCAAATCCTGGGTCGGGCCTACGCCAATTTGTCTTTTCTAAAGACATATGTGTGGTTAATTTATCATGGTTGTTAACGGTGAGGGAAAACATCGTGAGGAAACCCACATGGCTGAGTTGTACTTAGTCATGTGACAGTGTATTCGTACAAAACGGCGATAGCCCTGCCCCCTATCACCTGAGTACAATGTCTATGCAAAACGTGGGTACTCTGAACACCAGGTGACAAAGTCACGTGATGTTCAGAAGTATTAGTACCTCTGCCAACCCCTTCGCGGATATTCGGCGTGAACGTTTATGTTTATGTTATGTTATGTTTAATTATGTTACTTTTTTCAGCTTTGATATGAATATTGTAAACTTACTTTACGTTAAAAAAGTTCAAGGCAAGCAAATCAGTGCTTGATCACGTGTTGGACTTTTACTTGATGGTTAATTTCAATCTAAATTGCTGATGTCTACAGTAAGGAAAATCTACTCGGTTTTTTTAGTTTAGGTGACGGGTCATGGAATATCAGGGAAACATAATATATACATAGGTTCTCGCTATGAGTTCAGATCAGAACTACTAAACATTTTTTATCTGACATTGTATACTAGGTACGAAATACTACTCTAAAACTATCATCAATCAAAGTTCTTCTATAACGATATAATGTCAATATAAAATTATGCGTACACGGAAATCAAATGCGTATTATTACTCAACATCAAATAATAAATTGGTAGTCAAATGTAGGCACAAATCGTGTAATTGAAATGACATTACAAAGTATTCGCACACAGACAAACTGTGTTTATCTTAAACCGCTGACTCAAAATCAACACTACTGAGCCGAAATGTATGACTTGACATTTGGGAGTTACATGTTTTTGCACTTAGACATCTATTTTTATATCTGTTACAACAATCATTTCATCTCGGGCCTAAAAACCTGTCCGCATAATTTATTAGTAGCTTTAACACATGTCGAGGTGTAAATAATTTAATGATGTGTCAAATAAGTTTTCAAAGCAGCTTGCCAAGCGTGTTGCGGACCTATGAACTTTCATGGTTTATTCCATCAAAGGGTGCCGTGGAGGCGTCTCAGTGGTCTAGCGAAGATTTCTCTCTATTTACGATCAGTTCTTCATTAGTTGTCACTTTACTATGCGAAGGTATGTGAGCCGAACAATTTGCAGTTTTAACATTGACACCTTCATGGCGCCTTCTGTGTTAATTGTTTTTCTCAACAATGTTTTAACTTCTATACCAAATTGCTCATTTCGTATTTCAATTACTTGAAATGGATAACTAACTTCTGGAATTTCTAAAGAACCTAACTACAACGGTTAATCTTAATTGATACTTTACCACATTTTATTGCACAGCATATTGTTGATAGTTGAATATTTCTGTTGTTTTTATTGTCTAGCGCTTAATTTTGGATTTTATGCTTTTTCTCCAAAGTCTACGAGAATTTTAATCATTTAAAAAATGAATAGTATCTTATATCTCAATGATAGTATATTTAGTAGATTACGCAATATTTGAAATAGCGAAAAGTAAATAAATAAAATAAATCAGTACTTGTTTATTGATCGCGTTAAGTGTTAGAGATATGAGGTCGTTCACTTGGATCGATTATAGTGAACATATTTCCGTAATGACCTACATTTTCATGAAGGTAAACGCACTTTGGAATTTAAACGATCCGAGTCCTTCATATGGTTTCAATTGTAATAATAAAGAGTGATTAAATCGTGTTTGTTTTACTACTTCAAGGAATAAAATATTTGGGTGATTAAACCAATGTCATGAAAATTATGGAGGAAATCGATGTACGCACTAAACAAAAATATATCAGGCGATGAATGATGAACCAATCCTCTGGCAATTATCAATTTAAAATCAAGATACTGAGCACAGTTTGTTTTTTTAAGTTGTAGAGTTGATATTTCTTGGTCTTACACTTTAACGCATTTCAGAG
The DNA here is from genome assembly GCA_963576735.1 of Bedellia somnulentella. Taxonomy (NCBI): domain Eukaryota; kingdom Metazoa; phylum Arthropoda; class Insecta; order Lepidoptera; family Bedelliidae; genus Bedellia; species Bedellia somnulentella. Next base: position 9,378,415 of record OY755180.1, read on the forward strand.
TTTGTAAACACATAACAACTAAAAAAACTAAACAATCAAGCTGTTAGCATGAGTTCAGATACTGAATTTGACCCTAAACTGTCATATTTATCAGTACTCAATGAAATAAATTACTTAAAAGTGAGGGAGAATATCGCGAAAATGAATTAACTAATTTGCCTAATCTATGCATAGGCTAGCGGCTAGGCAGAAGTCAACACTTATATATACGGTTGTACTCACTAAATAAACAATTTATCATGATTACTTATTACCGTGATAATTGAAATCTTTGTAAAATAGGAACCAGTTATATCTCTTTTAGCAGATACCTCTATGACATTTAGGGATTGAAATATATGGTGACAGTTGTGATTTCGTGGTAAGTTATCTAGCTAAGGCTTGGATACTGAGTGCTTGAATCCATCTGTAGAGAAGAGCTTTAGGATAGTAGGATTAATGAAATCTTAGTTCGAAAGCCTATTACAATGTCTATGATTACATTAATGATGAAGTGGCTTGGTGTCATCAGCTAACACCAAAATTGTAATGGACGTAAAAAAAGATGTGTGTTGACGAGTTTCTTACGGGTTCTTCACTCAACAAAACACCTTCCGAATCCGAAGTAAACTTAGTATTAAGTTAAAATTTGACGTTCAAAAAACAAATATTTAACTTTTTATTTTGAAATAAAAGATTATTTTATTTTTTTATTTTATTTTTAATGAAAAGTAATCCTATGGTGGTTTATGTACTTGGGAGGAGATGGGTAAAACTGAGCTATTGAGGAATGTTATGTTGCAAAAAAGACAGCCATTCTGGATTTTTAAACAATAGAAGTAAAAAACATATTATGTTGGGACCTATCATAAGAATCAAACTATATACTTGAGAAGATTGATCAATATAAGGGAAGCAAGAGAGGTTGATCAAGATTGTGCAAAGAAGCGTTCATAAGCTGCTGAACTTCCTTTTAAGAAATAAAGAGATAAATAAGACATGAGTATTAGCAGTGTAGTGTCGGCTTAGAATTACACTACCCCATTTCTTCGCATGGGTGTTCGTAAGGGTATTGGGGCTTTTTGAGTGATTTTTGGGCGATGCGATTCTCCAATCGGCTGACGGCTTTAATTCCCTAGAATCCAGAGCTTCAGAATAAGTAATCACTGAACTTCCAAAACCTCACCCAGTTTTGGAAGTTCAGTGGGGAAAAGATGTTAAAATAATAGTTGATGATGGTTCTCCAACTGCAATGCCAAAAAATCCCTTAAGAGCTCCAATACCGTTAGTCGCCTCTTATGTACACGTACACCCATCGGAAGAAATGAGTTAGTGCTATTCTAAGTCGACACTACGCAGCACACTTCTTTTACTGTTTTATTAACTCCTGATATAGATAAGATATATATATATATATATATATATATATATATATCATGTTGCTGTATCATGCGGACATTCTAATGATATAATGATATTACGAGGCAAAACATATTCTTGTAATTAATTCTTTTGTAATGTAAATTTATTACAAAGAAGACGTTACATCGAAAACATGCTTCCTATGATCTTAAGTTTTATCACTGTTAGTTTTATACCTAATAAATTTATATTTGAAATGAAGAGTTAACTTTCTATACACTTGACATGCGACCAGTAATTTTTTATCATTAAACACAATAAAACAATATTTACTTATTTAAGCATTATTTAATCCATCTCGTGCACACCTACTTCTATATGTAATTACAAAAAAAATGTGGGAACCTATATTCAAGACCTTAAAAAATGCGGTTTTTAAAGATTCTTAATTAAACCCTCAACCAATTATTTAAGAGGGGAATATATCCTCAAATAAGGTATCGCTGGTTATATCTTTCCATTTCATCACGCAACAAATAGAGTTATTTTTAACCGGCACTGCACAGACACGTAGAACATACATACATACATATAATCACGGCCATAAATCCCATAAAGGGGTAGCCAGAGCTAGAACCTGCTCATCCACATTTGAAAGTTTCTAGGGGATAAAATGGTAGAAATAAAGTATCGTTGGTGATGGGTCTCCAACCGCATTGTCCGAAAACCAATTGAAAGAGCCAAATACCCTTGGTCTCTTACGACACCCGTGGTAGAAAGGGGTACATATACTCACGGCTTTTAATCCTAAGAAGGAGTAGCCAGAGCTAAGGAATTAGAAATTCCTCAGCCACTTTGGAAATGTTAGTGGGGAAAAGATGGTAAAAATAAAGGTTGTTGGTGATGGGTCTCCGAACCGCATCGCCCAAAAATCTCTTAAAAGCCCCAATACCGTTAGTCGCCTTTTACGTACACCTATCGGAAGAAATGGGGTAGCTACACAGCAAAGGGGTAGAGAAATTCTAAGCCGGCACTACACGGCCAAAACTACTCTTAGAATATGTCGTGCTACACATCCTTTTAAACTTATACCTAAAACCAATCGGACTCAGTCGTGCGTGTAAATAAGACTATCATTAAAATAATAACCGAATATGACAATGAAATGATATTAAATGTTAAGGTTTACTAGTCGTAAAATAAATTGAGTAATGTATCGCAGAAAGTGAAGGTAATCGCAGGTGGGTGGAAGCTCGCCTGATAACTGCGACTGCGCACGATCTCAAATTACTACAATAAGCATTAACATTATATGGCATACGTCTTGTCTAGACTATTTAGAGAATAGACATTTTTTTCAAAAGCAGGTCATTGACTTTTTGAGCTTTTTTAACTTTACTTAGCGATCGAATTGACTTTAAGTAGTTATAGTTGTGAATTATTTTTTTCATCTTCTTTTTGACAGAGCTTCAGTTTTTTATTGTGTCATTTGCACCTGAGTGAAATGTCCTCTCAATTGGTTGGCTACATGATTGGTTATATTATTCGTTTCAATCAGTTTTAATAAAAAGTATTTTGGTAAAAATTCAATACAGATACCAAATCAACATTCTGCATTGTACTACCACTACTACTTTGGCTGTATTTTAAGAATAATGTTTCATTAAACAAAGAAATCCATGAGTTAAATTTCTGATTTCCGAGAAAAGTCACCTTGATTAATTTGAAATAAATGTGTTACATTTAAATTCAATATAAATTGCTCTTAACAATGTAGACAAACCGTATTACACTAATCGTGACTTCTTCAGATCACTATGACGATACTGCGCAGTAAATACCTTTGAACAAGTAGGTTTGGGAGCGTGTGGGTGTTATTATTTGGAAGATGAAGGGCTCTCGGATAATGCTAGGCTGTGATCTATAGCCTACGAACTCTTTTATTACTGATAAATAGTTCTAGTTGAGAATATACGAGTATTTCTTATTTGAATAGTTGTTTCACTAAGTTTAGGAAAATAATAAATTACGCGAGATATATCCTACTTGTTTTTTATGTCTCGAATATCGTCGCGATAAGAATATTTATTTCCTTATTTTGTGTTTTATTGTTACAATGGACACAATATTTTCGAATATTATTTTACTAATAAAATATTTTGTATACTTTTCGGCGCACATCTAGTTCATATATCAGCGCATGATTCATTCATAAACTTAGCAATGCATTAGTTGATATTTCATTATGAATGGAAGGAAGTGTATATGAAGTAATTCCTTAACCATATAAATCACTCGAAAACAACTTAAGATATCGGCAAACAAACAAAATGACAACCCGAAAATTTAGTTAACATAGTTCGAACCTCGCAGTAGAATTGGTCTGACCGCAATAACGTTAATAAGCAAGACAATAACAGGAAAACGAAAACAGTACAAGTGAGTAGTTGACAACCCTAACTTGGGATGCCTTTGCGAAATAGCAAATAGTTTTGGATCAGAACTTACTGATTTTTTCTACTATATTTCGGTTGCGGATGGGTTAGAAATTTCCTTGAAAATATAGTACCGATTCGCAGTGAACAATTTGTAAGCATTATTAGTGAAAATAAAATAGGAAGACGTCTAAGATTTATATTCCGATTTCTTACGAATAAAAAGATTTGAATCTTAAAATGAAAGTGCTTAAAAATAAGGCTTTTTGATTTATCATAAAACTGTAAAATCTATGATTAATAAGTTTTTAGTAAAAAAAGCATGATGTAGTTAGTCTTTTAAAAATAGTTTAGTGTACTTTCATAATAGAACAACGTCGGTGTTTTTGATCTAGGCTTCCAATAAGTGCGTAATTGTAGGTTTAATGTTAAACGCTGAACAATCTTCTACTTTATCGTTTACACATATACACAGTATGGATACTCCAACCGTCTAACACTAAGACAGAATATAGATTAAATATTTCATTCTTTTATAAATTAAATCTCATTATTAATAATTATGAAATATATTGATTTAAATTCGAACTTGAGACTTGCACCACAACAGACGGCACCACAATGTTTGTAAATTGATAAAATCTTTTACAAAACACATCATCCATCCATCCACCATCTAGTAAAATAATTCAAATATTTAGGAATATTGGTACAACGGCGGCCACCTAGATTTACAGTCACACACAACGCCTAATTATCATGCTCTCTTGCTTGTGAGATATGTTTTTTTTTCGTGTTTGCTGCCGGAACGTAATCGTTATCACGCCAAAGTGAATTCTTATTGAATTGCATTTTTTCAAAGTTTCCATACTGTGCTCAAAAGTACCACGTTGATAAGTTCCAATATATCGGTTAATTTATATTTGTTGCCTTACTTGTTATTATCTTACCGGGCTTTTGCGTCTTACCTTTTTTTACTATTTTCAACTCAACATTTTAATAAAGTCCTCAACGAGACCACCATTGTCGTAACAATAAAAATCTTTTGATCGATCAAGTGCTCATTCAGTTTTTATATCAACTCGTTAAAATATAAAACTTATGAACATGTTTTAATAGCTTCCTTTATTCACGCGGAGGATAGAAATTATAATGATAGACAATATCCACTTCTTAATAAATTAGTATTTTTTTGGCCACAAAAGGTGTGTTGCCCGGAAACATTATGCATGTAGTGGCAAGATGTCCTTATGATCGATAAACTTTAAACCCTTTTCAGCCACATGCAGTACAGATGTCAGTTTGATTATATCATGAATAGCTCCTTGCAGTTTCTAAAGTACCTCGTTTTTTAAGCCTACTATCGATTCATTATTCGAGTACTTATGGTGTCTCCGCACGTTATCCCGCTGCTCTCATGCTCATCTCAACATTCTTTGAGTCGTGGCGATCCGAACATTTTTACGATTATTATATTGAGTAAGCTCTTCGATTGACAAGTAAAGAGTCCCGGCCCGTTCCCATATTTTTATGGCGTGTAAAACCATCGCCGCTTTTTTGTACCATCTATTTTTAAGTGACATAAATTCTAATACAACGTCCATTTGTGTATCTCGAATGTCTTAAAAGGCACGGGTATAATCGTTTTTCTGCTTTTTACAAGGAACTCATTTCAATTATCTGTTGATTTTATGAGCGTAAAACGGAATGCGGAGATGGGACATCCAACCGAGGTGGCGCGGCGTCCCTGAATATCATTTATAATTTTCGAACACGCTAATTTAATTATGGAACGTATAGTTTTTATAATGCACCTGTATCCTGCTAGGATTTTATTTTATTTGGACGCTTGCTTTTATAATGTTTGTTATACGTCGGAAAGATGTCGTCAAACTTGATAAAGTATGCATTCAAAACCATGTACTCGTCTCTCACAAGCGGTCTCTTAAAGTACATCATTATTTTGTTCTTGAAGGTACAAAGCATTCAGGCTCCATACAAAATATAGTATGCCTTTTAACCAATAGCAAACATTTAGACAACTGAGTTTTAAAGTTACTCTTCAGCTTACATCAAAGCGCGTTGATACAAGCTGTCGGCTTAATTTAAGTATGTTCTAATCTTCAAAAGAATCCATAATTATTTGAGTGCATCTATCACAAGTGATACAGGATTGAAAATACAATATTAAATGAAGAGGAAAAAACTCTGATGACATGTGACAAATGGACACAAAGGAGTTACATTACAAGGGGCCAGAAATAAATTAATATCATGGAGGTGGTATTATTGACCAATATATTTTTATTTAAAGTATATCACTGGGTAAAATTTTTGTCTTTTATCAGTTTAGTCTACTATTTACTTAACTTTAGTATATTCGAATAAAGATATTCTGTATTTAGTAGTTTTGTACTTTTGTGATATTTTTACTTTAATCACCTGTAGCCAGTCACACAACGTAAAATATGCTAAATATGCTTCGCACGATGGTGTTAAATATTTTTACTGCTTACACCCTACGGTATTTAGCGTGATTATATATCCTATGTCCTTTTCCTGGTTCTCAGCTACCTCCCAATCAATTTCCTGCTTAATCGGTTCAGTTGTTCGTGAGTTATAAAAAGTGTAACAAACACGACTTTCTTTTATATAAATAAGATTACCTTAACGCCGGATTGTAATTTAAAGTCTCACATTCGTATTTTAGTTGGTTTATATTCCTGCAAACTTTGATAACGAAAGGATAGATAAATTTATATTTTTTTGTACCGAGAGGACAAAAGATGGTAATAAAATACAAAAAATAAAGCACAGAATAATTACATATATTTTTTTGACAGAGTTTTCTTTTTTCTTGACATATTTAGTTTAAATAACTACGACGGGAAATAGAAGCGTTTATTTCATTTCAGTTTAGAAAACTTACCAGCGGCAGCGGTGGTTCGGTCAGCGATACTAAACTAAAAGATACGCTTCATTTCTTTCTCGTTTTGTGATACTTGATCCAACTTTGTGTTATCTGTCTTAGCATTCAAAAGTTGGTTTTGAAATTGTTAAAGTATCTTTATATATTATTTCTGTAACTCTCTTTTTTGCCCGGAAGCCTGTGACGCGATGAGTTAAGCTAGAAATTTGGTTCAGGAATCGTTTTGTACAGTTCACGGCCGTGGTGTGCACAAAATTCAGACATCTGATGTAACTGAATTAAGTTAATTGTTACAGAATTTCAAAGTTTCGATTTTGGCCCATAGACTTTGCCTGAGTGTCATAAGCGCGCGCAAAGTTTTGGCCGATCAGAGATGCGCTGTTTCACAGAAAAAATCACTAGAAATTCAAAAGAGCTGCGCTGTGATTGGTCGGAAAATTTCAAAATAAACTCATTTTATTGGACGCGACGTAGTCGCGCCAGGGTTACCCACTAGTAATTATAAGTTTCTCTAGTCGTATACTTTTTCATTTTTACTTAAAATGATCAAAAGATGTGCTATTTTTTTATTTGGATATTTTCCCAAATATTAGTATCGTCAAAATAATGATGTATATTCCAAATGCCTCTGTAGTGTTTTTATTAAAACAAGAATAATGCCAACATATCATTTTACAGCAATAACAAGCAGTTTTGAGAAATGGCGTTCGTGCACCAAATATGACATTGTATAAATAAGCTGATGTTGGTTAATGTCGTGACAATATTCATACAGGAATTTATGTGAGATCAAACCTAGACTAACGCAAACCAAGGAGGGCTAAATATTTAATAGGGATTCTATAATCGTGCTATTTGCATTAAAGTTTCGACTTTTGATATAGTACGAATGCGTTTAAAAATACTCAACTCAACTCAAACGCTCACGCCGAATATCACCAAAGGGGTTGCATATAAGATAGACATAATATGTTAAACTCCTGTGCTGAAACATTTTCTGTTCAAGCGCACCCAGAACTTAGTTTAGTTTAGAGTTAGTCACTGTTTAGAGGCTTCGTCGAGAGATCGCTTAATCAATTTTAAGAAGCTGCAAGTACTTTTCGTGATGACTGTTATAAATATATGAAGTGTAATTTATCATAATGAGTTCATATATATATATATATATATATATATGTATATTCATTTATTTTGTTTATGATTTGACTTAACTTTCCTTAATTTTATATAAATCCAGGGCTATTATATATATATATATATATATATATATATATATACATTATTTTTCATATAAATGCATAAAAAATAGCCCTGGATTTATATAAAATTAAGGAAAGTTAAGTCAAATCATAAACAAAATAAATGAAACCTCGTTGACTTAAAAATCACTCGCATTTATGGCATAAATTCAAAAATTCACTTAAAAACTTGCTATATAAGAATTAAAATCAAGAGTAATATATAAGTTTTGTATCAAAAACTCTTAAGCAAGAATATGCACCCAACTTTCTAGCCACAAGAATGTGCCGAAGACAGATGACCACATGTAACTTGGTAACGAGAGCGATTCATCATGACCATGTCAATTTATTGTTCAAGTAGCGAACACGATTAGGTGCTCGATTTAATTAAAATTTATTTGACACCTTCATCTACAGTCGTTTCGAAGAAACGTGTGAATTGAACGTGAAAGAAGAAATTACCGAGAAGTGAGATGGCAAAATTGTAATTATTTTTCATATGTGTTTAAATTAATCAATCCTTAACGAATTTTCACTTAAGATTCACTTCTGCTCATCAACGTCTGATGACATAAAAATAAAGTAAGTCAATGATTTTTAAGTATAATTGTATAAATCGAAGGCAATAACATCCCATAACTTATGTTCAATTAAAGGTGTTCATAACATGAATACACCAATATTTATAGGCGTATAATCGACGAAGAGCGGTTTGTTAATTTAAATTAACTACCATGTAATTATTACGTTCATAGTGTAAAACGATTTTCTTATAATAAGCCCTTTGAATCGGTGCGATATATTCTATATAAGAAACGGTGCCCTTTCATAAAATATTTGTAGTTTTGACGTTTAATTTAAAATCTTGTTAAAAATGGATATCCTTAAACGTAGGAATAAAAAAACATTTTCGAAAATTAATTAATTTACAAAGTACTTTGCGATGCATTTATAAAATAGTGAAACATTGCCTTGGCCTTTTTTATAGATTTTATATCATGTCACTGTAAATAATTATATGGTCGTAGGCCACGTCGCGTGTCCTGTGCAAGTTGGTAGTTTTTAACGAGCAAATTAACGGGAATAGTATTTTAAGAAAATCCAATAATTAATATTGCAATTGAAATATACTATAGAGGAGCTGGAAGATGTTTTTAGATTTTAAGTTTTTAGGTATCTATTTTAATTATGTAAATAAGTGTTTTACTTTTTTTTTTATTGATATATATTTCTTTTTGTATAGATGTATAACTATAGCATATATGTAATGCCACCAGGCGGCAGCGATTTCGAGAGCATTTTTTTATATAATTTAATGTAGGTTAGGTTTTTTTCATATATATTATAATATATTTTTTTAACCTGTATATATATATTTATATCTTTAAATTTAACTTACATACGTACAGAAATAACTTAATAAAATATTATATTAAAGTTCTTCGCCATCAAATTAGTAATGCAAGTAAATAAAATAGTCGTATTGGTATCTAGTACCTTGCTAGAATGTGGCCATTGCATAGAGGACTTCTATAATTAGAGCGGAAAACAAACGTAGTGCAGTACAAAAATTGCTGAAAAAAATCCGCCATAAACAATTTGCTTAAATACGTTATCCCTACACCTTGATTGGTTGCTTCAATTTTCTGGCATTTGTTGCTCATTCATTTGCTTCGCTTAAGTCTGTGGATATGTGGAAATATACTGAACCACTTACGAATATTGACATTCTTCGTTTCTTCACTGTTTAGCTAAGTCCTCTATGGGCCAGTGTAAGAATATCATATTTTAGTTACAATTAGCTTACTCGACGTAAGAGCGAGTGCAAGAGCTGTTAAGCAAGGGGATGCCCGTAAGTTCAGTAATTACGCCATAAATCGTAATACGGGCTTTTTAATCTAGTTCAAATTATTTAGTTTTGGCTTTGTAATTATATTTATGCTATGTATGTTTTTATTATTTTTGCTGGCGTTTCATGATAAAGCTTTTAGTTGATTTCATATTTTGAGACCGTGTTATTTTAAACTTTCTTTAATGTTAATAAACCTTAACAGATTACCCCAACTGAAACTATTAATAGACAGTCATGAGTTTTTTAACAAAATGAGATTAAACAAGCCGTGTCTTTTTGAAAAGAATGGCTGATAGTCCTTAATTATTCGAAGACCTGTTTAATTAATTAACTCTGCTTAAATCGATGTAAATACAGTCAATGCATTAAGTCGGGTTTAATAGTACTGTCACAGACGCAAGGCTTTTTGATGTTATCTTAACAAATGCAAATGTGTAGTAGGCTAATAGGAAAAAAAAGACTGGATACATCTCGTATTGGCGGAGAATTGAGTTTACAGGCGACATGATAATTGTATGGCAGTACTTACGTGTTTACCGACAATTTCAATATTATCTTGTTCGTAAGTCTTTTTTAGAATGCACGGTTGTTGTGTAAAGTCGGCATCGAGTAGCACTTATCCATTTCTTCCGCTGATTCTATTATTTAGTCTATTGGTTAATTGTATGGTGACGATACAAAGCTGATTGCTACTAAAGTAATTTAAAAAAAATATATTGTAAGAAACTGGCTCAGACAATAATAAAGGTACAAGCACTTTTTTTACAAAGCAAGGTTAAATGAAGTCTTAATTAAACGAAATATAAGTACAAATGTACTTACAAATTAATTGACAATCAATAAATCGCTTCCCGAACTCGGTCGTAAACAGCGAAGCGTAAAAACAAGGTGAAAGAATGTCTTAATCTTATCTCGATGATAAAGATCTCTTTGGCTCGCGACGGTTGCTAAACGAGAAAATTATGCACTTGGAGTTTTGCAAATACAGTAATGAGCTGGTGAAGATACAAATGAGGAAGATCTGTTAACTTTCGACGATTTATATTAAAAATAAATAATTTTAATTACCGGATATGTAGAGGTAGGGCCAGATCGTTCATTCATACATTTATAGACAGTTCTAAGTCATTAAATACGCACGTTGATTAAAGTCTTTTTATTTTAACTATTATAAACAGATTCCACATAGTATAAAATTACTAACTAAAATCTCTATACCAAATCATGGAAGCAAATATGTGTAAATATGACGGCGATAGGCCTGCCCCCTATCACGTGAGTACACTGTCCATGCAAAACGTGGGTACTCTGAACACCAGGTGACAAAGTCACGTGATGTTCAGAAGTATTAGTACCTCTGCCAACCCCTTCGGGGATATTCGGCGTGAACGTTTATGTTTATTATTAATTCGTGGCTAATATAGTAAAATTCAGAGACAAAACTAAGGAAAAACACTAAACACAGCAGAAGCTTTGCTTTATATAAAAACAGCCCTTGTTTATACCATCAACTTTTTAACCGAGCGTCTTGAATTTCGTGACAAAAATCTTTACAGCTCCTCGTCTTTTAGTTTCTGCAAATATAACTACATCTTCTGACACCAAAGACTATACGCAGTAGAAAACAAATTGGATTACAAATTCAAAGTAACACTTGAGCACAGCAAAGTGTCATCTCACGAGCTATTAGCTCGGTTTATTATTGCATATAGGAACATTCAATTAAGGCGCCGCGCACACGGATCAAATTATCGTCGCCCCGTATGATGTCGGTCGCAAATTGATATCACGCCCAGACAGGAATGTGAAAGACTCCCGACTTCGCATTAAGCAACGGTAATGGAATTCGGTTGGAATGTAAACATTGCCTTTGTAGGTACATATTTAAGGCGAAGTTTTCATGTATCTAGAGTTAAAGCCTGAACTGCGACCTATGTTTGATATGCTTCAAAGTACTATAGACTAGTGATATAACTATCCACATTGGCTCTAGAAATCTCTTTTGCCAATTTATAATAATTCATCATCGCTTTGTATATTTCGTGGTTACATAAACATTATGACTTAGTAATACTCAATAATAACAAAATTTTGTGTCCCTGAGAAATGAACCAATGTGCAAGGTAGTGTTAGGTCGTGTACTATAAAAAGTAGTGAAATAGTGTATTTCAAATTAATTTATATTTTTGAAAACTTAAAAAAGGAGAAAAATCAAAAAAGTAACTGTTAAATTTGTCTTTAAAAAAATAAGTTTAAGCAAGTACTCGTCTGTTCCAAATCAAAAAGCTGTTTGGATATGTTATCCACAATGTGTACCGTGAAGTTTAACCGTTAATAAATTCAATAAAGAACTGTCTTAAAATTTGCAAGTGTGAAATTAGTTTCACAATGGAATAAAAACTTAACGTCATTTGCTCACCGTAGGAAGCCTTATTCCGATGAGTATTTTTTGATAACAGAAAAAAAGTTAGTCTTAGTTAAGCGGTGGAAGCTATATTTACCTATAAATAAAGGATTAATTACAATTTATAATGATGATAGACTACGTATGAGGAAACTATCCACCAAATTATATATGAAACAAATGGCTAGCTACTTTAAAATGATATCATTTTTCTAGTTAAAGAATAAAATAAATAATTACGTTTTCCACCGCGTAACCTTTTAATTTGTATAAACAAAGTCTAATATTATTTTCTCTCTCACTGCATTCTCAAATTGAGAATTTGTACTAACACGTGATGATACATTCACTTCTTTGAACTTCACCACTTACTATCTCACATATTCCTTATCTAATACATAACATAAACATAACATAAACGTTCACGCCGAATATCCCCGAAGGGATTGGCAGAGGTACTAATACTTCTGAACATCACGTGACTTTGTCACCTGGTGTTCAGAGTACCCACGTTTTGTATGGACAGTGTACTCACGTGATAGGGGGCAGGCCTATTAATAAATTATATTACTATTATATTATAGTGTGTGTTTTCCCTCACCGTTAACAACAATGATAAATTAACCACACATATGTCTTTAAAAAGACAAATTGGTGTAGGCCCGACCCAGGATTTTAACACTAGTCGTTTGCACGATAACCGAGTGTTCTACCCACTGGGCTATCACGGTTGTTTATCTAATACCTACCTAGATATTTCTGTAACAAAACAGTTTCCATATTTCTCTTATAATATTTAAACTGAATCTACACCATATTTTAAACAGAATAAGAATTCAGGTAGCAATCGCACCACCGAATATGATTCCGCCATTGGCAACACATTAAAACCGGGTGTTACCATTAAAAGCGTATTAGCGATACCCTGGGTGGCTGACAGCTCAACAAATGATACTCATAATGAAGAAACATGCGCCGCATTAATAATTATTTATTATTTCAATCAAGAAATATTCAGTGAACGATTATTGCTTCAGTGTTAGATGTATGAGCTTTTCTTGATACTCGTTAGCAGTTGAAGTTACTTAATTGTTAGGAGTGATATCGCGGTTGGTATTATAGGCTAGGTATATCTATTGGAATTTTATTATATTATGGGATATAATTGGTTTTTTAATTGGAAATTTAATCAAGATACTCGTAAATTGTATTGTTTGAAGTATTGTTTGTACTAACATGTGATGAAGACATTGAAAGAAGAGTGAAAAAGGGTAATGCGGTAAATGGAGCAATGAATAGCCTAATGACCAGTCAATCGGTGTCTGAAAAGACCCGAATGGCTGTGCATGATGCTGTTCTTGTTCCTACGCTTATGTATGGAAGCGAATGTTGGGTGTGGCAGAAGAAGCATGAGAGCAGAGTGAATGCAGTAGAGATGAGGCCCCTTAGAAAAACACAATGAGAGGAGGGATGATAGAAAATTGGTAAAAGGGATTTATAGAGCTAGTGTGGATGGTAATGTTAGTAGAGGACGACCACGGAGAACATACTTGGACCAAATTGTGATTGTGGTCAAAAAGGCTGGCGTCCGTAGTGTGAAGAACAAAAGAGCATGTGTAAAAAGATTGATGGATGTAAACAAACCTAGAGAGGTTTGTCAGGATCGTACAAAGTGGCGATCGATAGTCTCTGCCTACCCCAATGGGTAACTACAACTAATGGCGTAAGTATATGTATGAATGTATGTATAAACTTAAATTACCAACATCAAACATTTCATATTTTACTGATCAGAGAAGTTGTGAAACGATAAAATCAGTTTTGCTTCTGTGGTCACTTGGAAACAAAATATTTCATTAGCTCAAATATCAGATCGAAAGTCTTAACACAATAGATATATGACTGAAGACAACATCATCTGACCAATCAATTGTGCTCACCGATCTTCGAGTGCACGCTTTCAATATCTAAACTATCTGATGACGGCGATGCTCCGACAAATAAATGATTTTGAAACGTAGCATGCTACTAATCTACTAAATATGACGTCGATGAAATAAATGATTCCCAAACGTAATAAGCTCCTCCAAGTGCTTACTGCTCACTGGTCATCGCTCTCTCAAGACTATCATGTTTTGACAGACAACTCTCATTAGAATTATTTATTTTATTTTAATGAAGCATCGTCTCAGTACTTAACTGTATTTCTATAATTTATTACATCATATTTTATCTTTGCGTACATCAGGATAAGCAATTCCAAAGTCATTTATACGTCGAATAAACACTGAAATGATAAATCACTTAATAAAGATGTTACTACACCGTAATATTACTCTTACGATAAATCTTTTTTTATAACTTCAGCAATGTTATGATCGAGTTTATGACTTGTGAATGCATTTCAAAGATATTGTGCCCTTTGTTGGGCCGGCGCTGGCAAGGTGTTATAATATATTCTGCATAAGTATAACATCATTTAGTATTTATTGGTGCTGAAGACGCCAACTTGAGTTCTAAAGAATACTAAACCACATTCCATTCTTATGGCACTTCGATAGTAAAAGGACTAGCAGAAAGGCGAAACAGGCAATGAGAAAGAATATTGCGTCGTTTAAATGTTCGACAGAATACCGCAGCGTATTTGGTCGGTACATCAAACAGTTTACAACCCTGAACAATATCACATATCTCAAGAAAATGATTATTAATCGTAAGTAGTACGCGACAATTGTTTTATTTCAGCCGAAACAATATGAAAATGTTGCAAAAGAGTAGAACAATCGTTAATAAATTTGAGCGAGAGTTGTGTTGGCTGTGTCAAAGAAGTCTTCATAAAGAGCGGCGTTTCATTGTCAGTGAGCATTTCTGTTCGAATGTTGGGATGCGCGCTACGTGACGCCGCGGCCGCGTACCGAACTTAGCAAAGTGAACAAAGCACTATTTTACGGCTACATTCTACACTCCTTGTCTCGGATGTTCTCGGTTAATATACGCGTGTTAATGGATAGAGATATTAGCGCTGTTGTACTGACTGTATCCCTTTGATACCTTTTATGCTTGCTCGTTTATGTCTTCATTTACATGTTGGGTCATTTAAACATATCGTTTCACTTTTCGTACAGTAATACTTGAGATTACTGGCTAAAATGTGTACGTGTATTGATTAATATCTCTTATATTAATACACAGTAGTTGCTATATTCTTCCAAAATCATATAACTTAAAGTGATAAATCTTACGAAAGCTTATAATAATAATTAAGTAACGCTATACCAATATTAAAGTAAGTAGCCACTTTACCGCCTACTTGCGGGACAAAAGAAATTACTGAGTATATTTCAATACCATTTGTCAGGCGATAATTCAAAAAAGAACTCCTAGAAATAACTCATCAGCACCTGTTCTTCAACAGTCTCGCACTTGAGCGTTCAAAGATGTTTCTTTTGTCGATGTTCAATTGAAGAGTAGCAGTACATTGAAAGCGTCGCTCGTGGGCGTGTGCACCGTCATAACTTTTTAGTCGTAAACTTGGCCACCGAACATTTCCACTCACTCCACGGAAGACACTAAATCATACACTTTTTATAGTTTCGAACATTTTATAACTGCTACTCGAACTTTTCCTCTGCAAATTTCCGATCCCTATAAACCGATCTATCATCACTCAATCCACAACGGATCCATTACTCGACTAACTAGTCATTAACGTATCTCGACGACAAATGAAGCGGCTCTTATCAAAATTAAATCTTAATCGACTCCTCTATGCCTTCATAAAGCATTTTAATTGTCATGTTTTGCATAAAACGCATTGAAAATAAATTGTCAGCGATGAGAACGAACTCATGAGATCACATGGGCTGTCAGCTTGTTCTTGTTCGTGATAGACAAAATGTCACTCAGCATCTTGTTAAACAATATTTATTCAATAGCAACGGACTCTGTAAAGATGGGTACTTGACCATGTGCAGGAACTATTAATGACGTTAAATGCTGCAGCATACGAGCAGAATTGACAAGAGTTATAGAAGAGTTTTGATATTTTGTAACATGTCGCTCCCGACACTACACAGGTTGCGGTTGCTAATAAACAAGATAAAAACTTTGACAAATGATATGAGTTGAGTTGAGACGTGTAAAAAAGTTTACGGCTCATATTGAAAAGGTAGCAAAAACTTGGTATAGTTAAAAAGTGATTGATGAAGTCTCGTCTTCACGTTTTCACTGGTCACGAGAGTAGATGCCTAATTGATTTTAATATAACACCAAAATGACTTTCGAAATTCTAACAGTTTTGTTTTTAGATAAACTTGACACTACTTTGATTATTAAAAAACTATCTGCAATGCAAACAAGTTAGTATAGGTTGATCTGTTATACAAAAACTATACGATGATTAAGGAGGTTTTTCTTGATTTATCTTGCAGTGTGAGAAAAATATTTCACCAATCAAATATCAAGTCATTTCTTTAATACGAAATTTCGTTGTTTTCATTTTTATGAATTTAATAATTGCTGCCCTAGGAAAATTTCAATGAGAATAGCGCATTGGCAGAGGTTTTATTTATCAATTTCTTAAAAAACTTTATTATTGAATATGGATCGATAATTATGATTCTCTTATATAGCCTTGCTGTCCAAGATCGTTCATTTAGAAACTTTAACCAATATTACGGTACAAATTGTCGGGTACCGCAGTAGGCTGAGATATGCAGAATAATTGAGATTACCTACGAGTAATTGGATCAATCGCTCTAGGGTTGAAGATATACTTGTATATATATATTTATTGGATATACTTGTCCGTTTCAGTATTTGAGTGTAACGTGCAAAACAATTATATCCAAAACATGAAATGTGAGAATATGCAACTATAATATGTATGTTAATGACAATCTCACATAATTGTGCTGTTTTATAAAAGAAAAAACAATGAAGTCATGTGTAACTATACAAATATTTTTAAAAGATATAAGAGTATCAATATTAATCTTTTATAATGTTACCGTAATATTAAGAATAGTTAAGAAAATATAAAACAATAACAGAGAAATCTTGCGGCTGGTGGAAATATCCCAGTGATTTTCATATATCACATGAAAGCTCCCAAACTAAATGGAAGAGTTTCATCTATGGGGAGTAAAAATTAACTTAATACCAATATACCTACTTCAAAAACTGGTTCAGCCTTACCAAAGTGTGGAATTTTCAAGAAATTTCTAAAGCACTTATAATTATTACGAAACTCTAGAACTCGTATCATCAATGCGCAAGACTTGTCAATATTAGAAAAGAGTCATATATGATACGATATTTATATGATTCTCCGCATAGTTTCACTGTGAGGTAACTTCTGAACGTCGGTACATGTTTCGCCGTCACCGTTTTGTACATACAATTGACAAGCCACAAATTTATAGCCAAATTCTGATCACAGTAGATGTACGACGCATAACTGATTTGTTTGTTAATGGCCAATTTAAAATAAGTCGCCATCTAAGGTTCAGGGCCGAAGATGTAACATTACATTACATAACGAACACATTATTTTATGGCGCCAATAAAAAGGTACAATCTATCTCTTAGTCAATTAAACTGTTTGAAAATGGCCCTGAAGTGGCAGTTATCGTTTTAAATTAACCAAAATTGAACATGTAATTATTCTTTTTCTATTGTAGAGTTGATGTTGAGAATTTGATTGAGATAAGTAAAAGGTTTTTATTGGGATAAGAAAATTGTTAGTATTTTATATAAACAGTATTCTATATAAACATGCGGAATACAATTTGTCAACTGATTACTTCAAGAAAGTGGTCCATAACAGCTTTAAGTTAGCATCTCATGCACGTATTTTCCATTTACTTTCTTTGCCCCTGAACGATCCCTGAAGGTTGACGCATGTCTTTTTTTTTTAAATAAATTTGAATTACAGCAAAGATTAAATTTAATTCCTTTCGCATGTTTTTGTTCTATTTACTATTTCAAATTAGAGACCAATCATATTCTTTACCAAACTACCACTTTAAATGTACTAAGGATGGATCGTAAACGACAAATAAATAATAATCTAAGTGTACTCGTACCACAGCTCAACGCGGCGGCTGGTCGCAAAGCTTTTACAAATTATTTGTACTGATAAAACATGATGCTTGAGCTGATGATATATTCTTAGAAAACTCAAACCTCAATCTTCGCTCACTTGAAATAAAATATATTTCAAGTTAATTTCGTAACAAAATTCATTAGTGTATAAAAAATAAAAGTATACGGTACATATACACTGTTACAGTAAGTAAAAGTATAATTTAGTGCCCTTCAACTGCAAAAAGGCATATTATGACCCGACCGAGAGGTTCGACTTAACATTGAGAAGTGCGTAAGGCATTTCTAGCTCACCGCGCTAAATTGGGCGGGTTGGCAAATACCAATATTAATTATAATAAGCATGGTTGTAGCCAGGATTGACACCTAAATGAGCTGTCTCAAGCATGAAATTATCAAAATGTTACTAAACTATAAAGTATAACCCCAGAATTCAGGCAATTCACTTAGAGCCTATTTCGTGACTAATTTAAGGCTTGCTCTATTCTGTGATCTATAGGTGCAATTGCTAAAAATATCAACTTAAATCATCTCATAGCAGTCCTGACAAATACGGGGAGGATAAAAAATACTTTACAACTAATTGAATTAAATAGATTCTTTTAAAATTATATAAAGACTTATCTAAGAAATTTTAAAATTAACTTAACTAACGTTCACGCCGAATATCCCCGAAGAGGTTGGCAGAGGTACTTATACTTATGAACATCACGTGATAGTGTACTCTTCTGACAGTGTACTCACGTGATAGGGGGCAGGCCTATCTCCGTTTTGTACGATTACACTGTCACATGACAAAGTACAACTCAGCCATGTGGGTTTCCTCACGATGTTTTCCCTCACTGGTAACAACCATGATAAATTAACCACACATATGTCTTTAGAAAAGACAAATTGGTGTAGACCCGATCCGGGATTTGAACACTAGTCACTAGTTAAAGTAAAATAAATTGCAATACTATAATATTTTTATTTCAAATAACTAAACCTGTCAACAGAACCTTACACACTCACTTAATATGTTTAAAAGCTGTTGAATCTGGCAACACTATGTATATTACCTAAAAAAGTGTTAACTTTCTACTTTTCCCAAGAAATGGAAGCGCATAAAATCTGATATTGATTACTTAACTCAAAGTAATTTAATATGAACAAGCCAATAACATTCCATTGATATTTTTTATAAGGTACACAAATTGTTGTTATGTGGGTGTCTAAAAATTCAATATTCTCGTCGCATCGTCAGCTACAAATTGATATCAGTTGGATCCAGCCTTGGGGAGGCATACCAATGGTGTTTAAATTTTTCATTATACTATGAATACTAATTAGACGATTTTTTAGGGACATGGTGAGCAACACGATTAACCTGATGGAAAACTTTTACGTGGATATAAGGGAATCGCGGAAGTGTCTCATAAAAGTTTTTATAGATCATATGAGTACAGTATCAATGAAGGAATGTGGTTTAGAAGTAGTAAATATAATAAAATGTAACAATTTAATAACATAACAATTTCGACAAATATTATAATAAGTTAGGTATATAGATTGCAAAAAATACGTTGGACACAGTCTGAGAGAGAAAGGTTGAGAAATATTTATATGCCTTCGTTATCAAATGGTAAGATCATTATGCTCACGATCCGGAGGTCTTAGGTTCGATCACCGGCGTTTACATTCACGGTTTGTGTCATATCCCAATTTGGTTAAGATATTGCAGCCTGTGAAGTGTCAGCTTAGAATAGCAATAATACTTTCTTTCCGAGTGTCGTAAGATGCAACTTAGGGTTTTTGGGCTTTTTAAAGGAAATTTTGACGATTCGGTTGGAGACAAACTGTACTATATTTTACAAAAAAACTCCCTTAACTTCCAATTGGTTGAGGAACTTGTAGTTCTACCACTTTTTTTAATCTATAATAATCATTTATTCATGTTCATTTTATTTCAGACTAGTAGCCCATATTTAGCCATTACATACAACATAAAAAACATAAAATGAAAACCATATAAAATAAAAATAAATTTAAATAATGATAAGACCAAAAGGATAAGACCAAAACGATGGTTTTTGAGAGACAGGAAGATGTGACAAAATGCGTGATTGCGATTGATGGTAAGGATGTGGAACAGGTGAAGGAGTTTGTATATCTGGGAAGTTTGTTTACAAGGGATGGAAAATGTGATGAAGATATTGAAAGAAGAGTGAAAAAGGGTAATGCGGTAAATGGAGCAATGAATAGCCTAATGACCTGTCAATCGGTGTCTGAAAAGGCACGAATGGCTGTGCATGATGCTGTTCTTGTTCCTACGCTTATGTATGGAAGCGAATGTTGGGTGTGGCAGAAGAAGCATGAGAGCAGAGTGAATGCAGTAGAGATGAGGTCCCTCAGAAAAATTTGTAATGTTAGATTATGTGACCGAGTGAGAAATAGTGTTATTCGTGAAAAGTGTGGTGTGAAAGATGATATTGTAAGAAAGATAGAAAAGGGAATGTTGAGATGGTTTGGGCACATAGAGAGGATGGATGATAGAAAATTGGTAAAAGGGATCTATAGAGCTAGTGTGGATGGTAATGTTAGTAGAGGACGACCACGGAGAACACACTTGGACCAAATTGAGAGTGTGCTCAAAAAGGCTGGCGTCCGAAGTATGAAGAATAAAAGAGCATGTATGAAAAGATTGATGGATGTAAACGAAGCTAGAGAGGTTTGTCAGGATCGTGCGAAATGGCGATCAATAGTCTCTGCCTACCCCAATGGGAACTAATGGCGTGAGTATATGTATGTATGTATGTAAATTTAAATAATAATAATATAATAAATAAAAATCTCTCTTTTCTCTCTCTTTTTCTCTTTTTTTTAAATTATAAAAACATATATAGCCGTGAGTATATATTTTTATATTACCGTTAAAGTCTGCCAATTTAAGTAGCCTAGTGGCTATCTAAGTGGGCTATGCCTAAGTCACCCTATGCGCGTTTAGTACAAAGTATTTCCCTACTTGGAGTTTTTTTTGTACAAATGAATGTACAAAAAAACCATTATAATATGATTTTATGTCAGTAGTTAATTATCGTTTTAAGAATATAATTTTTATTAATATCTCAATTTGCATACACGGAAATACGATAGCTCCTTGCTTAGAATAAGGATTTTTTGGTACTAACAATCGGTTTACTATCGACCAACCTTCAGATAATTCGTGGTAAACGTTCACGCATAGGATTTTCCATCTAATCAGTATAGCAGTCGCTTCTCATCCATTTTAATGAAGCGATTGAAATGTAAGAATCCAAACATTGATTTACGCCATCATAAAACAATAAACATTACGAGTTTGATTATAAATCCGTTTGATTTGCATCCGAATGAGACCACACCAGTGTTTGGGATTTCATACTGTCACCTTAACTAAGTAGCTTGTGACGTATTTTGGCGCCATCTCAAGTTATTTAACAAATTTATTTATCGATGAATATAAAAAACTTGAAATCGGATATTTAGTTCGACAATATAAAACAAAGGTGTCTTATTTGAGGAGGAATCCGAAAACATAAAGCACAACAACATAATTCTTGGTCGAATTCTCAAACCAGTTAGTGTCGCATTCTTGTCTGTAAATTTACATAAATATCAAATCAATTATAGTTTCGACAAATTGTTATCGTGAAATCAGATATATTGTGATCACTTCGACTGCATTGCTTCGATTTGCTTTATCTTTTGTATATATTAATTTGGCGACAAATTGCTTGGAAACATAAAGTTGCTAAATCGCATTTCAAGCGAATTAATTCAAGGCACTATAGCAATGATCGAGTGAGTATTAAGTATTAAATAATCAAATTTTCGGAATGAGAATGAATAAGCAATACGGTTACATAATTAAATATCTAAACTCATGGATTTGTTCCAAAATGAGATAGCCATAGTATTTAAAAAACACAAGACAATTTTACCCAACAAAAGGAGAAATAATTTAAATCTTTTTGTTCATGAAAACCTCATGTGGGGATTATTACTAATAAATAAATTGAGCTACCGTGTCAATGGCTGCCAGTGCAAAATTCTTCTATCCTTTATTTCTTTTACACGTTTTAGTAGTGTTTTCGTTTCTTACCTCTGAATTTTTTTTGAATTTTTTTTTCTTCCGTTTTAGTTATAAATTAAAAAAAGGAGAAATGTTATTGAAATGCAGGATCTGGCGACAAAGTTCGGTGATGAGTTAAATCCAAAGTTCCCCACAAATCAATAGGAGCTATTGTAATTGATCACTATATTTTATATATCAAATACACTTATTATTTCCTAAATATATAAATAATTCAAATTCATGAGGCTTTGTTTCAAGTGGAAGTCTAAAAACTTGACTGTTTTATTTGACTCTAATCTAGTTAATTCAGTTAAATAAGTTGTAGTATCAATATTGTTTTAATAAATAATCATCTAGTCAAACTAACAGTCAAAATTTTCCGACTTTTACTTCATTAGGTTATATCAAGAAGTTCCATCCCCCATCTATTTGCCTTGCACGTGCATCAAAGTGGGACGCTATACAAATAAAATAAAATTCCCAATTTCAACTATAGAATTTCCATTGCTGACACCAACAATTCTACGCCGTAAATCTTAACTTTCACTCTTAAAGCTGCGTCACAAAAGCTTTTGAATAATTTGGATAATGACGCGAAAACAAGAAAAATATCACAACCATAATTTATCATCTCATGAAAACTAGACCACTGACACGTTTGTATTGTAGGCCAAATGAAGAAAGTGACTGCCCTTCAAAGGGAAATTTACTATTGTTGTGCATTCTCAATTTCTTCTCATATATTCTTAATATATTAACGTCTTTAAGTCTTTTATTTGCCATACGGTTTTTATTGTTGCTAAATATTCGTAGTTTATATTATTTATAAATGCATTTGTTTTACTTAGTGTATTAGGGTATGAAGCCTTTAAAAACTAAATTCAATTTGGGTACATAAAATTTAATATCCAGGTAAGTTACACAATTTCATAAAAAAGTCATATGTGTTATTAGCATTAATTTATTTGTGAAACATTCAATGTTAAGTTGAAAGTGATTTTATTCCTTACTTACGGACAAAAGTCTCGTAAAGTTACAAAAAATCTTGTTTTTTTAAATTTCCATCTTAGACTAACCTTGTTATAGTTAGCATAATTTCAATCTAATTGTAAAAATACGATGTAATAACATTAGCTTACTCAATGGAAAGTACAACTTTTCACTTATTAAAAACCTATTTTCGGAATAGTGAAAACTACTGGTTAAACTAGTATGATAACATAAAAATAGCTTCAAACAACATACAAATGTTAAACATGTTGTTTAAATTTGCTTAATAATGCCGCTGCTTTTAAGTTAACCTTTAACTATGAATAAATTATTGCTTTTTAAATCAGTGTTAAAAAGTAATCTATCATAATTTTATCAATTATAATTTCTATGGTATATATGAAACCCAGGTAAAATACGATACGAGCAGTTTTTTATGCAGACAATTTATAGGATGCCAGATAACTCTGAAAGTTAATGCTGCGTCAAACCCTGTAAAATAACTACAAGTAAAAAGTATTAGTGAAGATTATTATTTGTTAGTTCACATTTTAGTGTATTATACTTTGTAAAACAAACAATGATACAATGACGAGATTAATTTTATTAGAACAAACTGTACATGATGTGTTCTACGTATCCACAATTAATAGTATACCAACTTTTATGTGCGTCAGCCTCAATTTGTTGTTGATGTTTTTCTCCATTTAGTAATGATAGGTATTTATGCATCTAATGATATTAATCAAAGACAGATGTATGACTTAATATACCAATAAAGCTATTTTTCACCAAAACATCTGAAAAACCCATCCGGTTGAATAACAATTGGAATTTGAACTTGTAATAAATCAGTCGTAAAAAAACGATCGTAAAAATATATATTTCGTCGTGTTGTGTAAAACATCACGGTAAGCGGACAATAGTATTACGTACAAAGTTGCTATAATGTTAAATGACTTGTATTCACGGTTAACTTCTCCGTTAGTTATGGATAGTTAAAGCTGAAATATACAAAATACAGGAAAAGATGAATCGGCGAAGTGGCGATCGGTAGTCTCTGTCTACCACAATTAAAATAATGGGTGTAAGTAAGTAAGTGAGTATATCTGTATGCTGTTCCTTTGTGTTTTGTTGTTTGGAATTACATACAATACATTTATTAGTAATCAAATCATCATCACCAATGGACTAAGTTTTGAGGAATCAAAAGCAGGGAATAACAAGCCCATCCATATTTTTTTGCCAGCGTACTCAAATCTTATAAACTTTCGGTGGTATATACGAGGGGCATGCCAAAAGAAACTAGATACTCGAAAATTATAAGATTTATTCTTTATTACAAGTATCGATCTTTTCAAAGTATTCACCCTGAGCACGTATACACTTTTCCATACGTCTGAACCAATTGGAAAATACCTGTGACCACTCTTCTTTAGATACCTCAGAAATCTCGAAATTATAGGCAACCAGCGCATCTTCTTTGCTTTTAAACCTCTTCCACTTTAGTTTTTCTTTGATTTTTGGAAACAAGTGAAAATTACAAGGCGCTAGGTCAGGGGAATATGGCGGGTGGTGAGGGAAAATTGACACATTTTTCGAGTTGAAAAAGTCTAGTGTTCTGGCAGACGTGTGCGGCGCTGAATTGTCGTGGTGCCAGGGGAGGTGCCGGATTCCTGACTTCGGTCGCTTGTCACACCAAGCTGATATTGCTGTTTGAGCACAAACTGTCACATACCATTCGGAGTTCACCGTTCTTTCATTCTCTAGTATAGCACAACAGTGGCAATATGATTCGTTTTGCAGAAAAACGAGGCGACCATTTGTTTCTGTGTGCTTCGTGCACGGCGACATTTGGTTGGAGTTGGCTTATCTTCAAAGCAGTATGGTGCAGTCGACTGTCGCTTTGATTTGGGATCATAGTTATATAGCATTGTTTCATCACCAGTCAGTATATCATATACGTTTTTTTTCTCACCTCCGTTGAATTTATCTATCATGAATAGGCAACAATCCACCCGACGGTCTTACTGCTCATCGGTAAGTTTGTGCGGCACCCATCTCGAACAACGTTTACGGAGAGAAAAGTAGTCGTGAATTATGGTTTGCATTGCTGCTGATCCAATTCCTAGTTCACGCTCTAGCTCTACATATGTAATTCGTCGGTTTTCGCGAATAAGTTTTTCGTCTGCACGAAAGTTTTCTTTCGTGACCGCGGTTGGCGGCCATCCTGTCTTCGCTTCATCTTCGAGACATCCCCGTCCTCTTTTAAATTCAGCAAACCAATTGAATACTTTTGCTTGGGAACAAGCAGACTCACCAAAAGTAGAAGCCCAAAGTTCAAAACATTCTTGAGGCTTTAAACTTTTTTTAAAGTCATAATAAATCATAGCGCAAAAATCACGTCGACTGAGCTCCATTGTTGCAAGTGAATTTCCGCCAGATTCTCGGAAAAATGATGCTTATTCAAATAAAAAATAAATAAAAGAAGAGTGTTGTATATTCGAATATGTTAATAAAAAACCAGCCTTTAAGATGGTGTATAGCTTGCCTGTGTCAATTAAATGAGAAAAGAGTATCTAATCTCTATTGGCATGCCCCTCGTAAATTAATTGGCAAAGATTGAAAACTAAACCGAGGAATACGTTTTGTTATTCATTTAATAAAGTAAGGTTATAAGGTTGCTGTGTCAAGTTTCAGCCTTCAATAGGCTTCATCAATTGGATTAATTGTAGTGTATGGCCGCAACCTCAATAATTCCACATCAAAACTACGAACGATTTAGGTGAAATTTACATTGAAGCCATAATTTATGAAGAAATGCCTCATAAGGTCTTTAGGTTGTTTTATAAAAAACAATTACACAAAAATTCAAAACTAAAACTTTGGGTTAATATATCGCTAGTTTTTTTAATTAAATACGGAATAAGATAGCAGATTACTGGCAGATTAGAAAATACTGTCAGATTTTCATAAAAAAAAACAAAATATTTGTTATTGAATCACACTTTTGTGTTTTTTCTGTACTAGGCTAAGCCCGAATCGCAGGGAATTTATGTTATCACCACATCTCTATTTTATGGGTTGGGTATGATGGGCAGCGACTTATGAAACTAGGACTTGTTAAGTTATTGTCGGGTAGTCTGGTTGGATACCTATCAACGGTTATTTTTTATTTTAATGACTTTCGGTTCATACCTCTCGCTACCACTTTTTAGGATAATCCGTCAGGACCGGCTCACGGTCACGATAGTAGTCGTTGGTCCATCATCCCGTACGAGCCTGGTTGACAATGACCAAATCACACTATTCAGGGTAGTTTGATCTTGTCGATGGGGTCATGATGGGTGAGGTACACATACATACATACATATACTCGCGGCCTTAAATCTCTAAAAATGGTAGCTAGAGCTTCTAAATTCGTCAGCCACTTTTCGAACATAAGTGATGGGTCACTTAAAAATCCTCGATACCCTAAGTCGCCTCTTACAATCACCCATGAAAGAAGGTGGGGTAGTTCTATTCTAAGCCGACACTACACAGCAAGAAGTGTCACAACACCTATAGAGAACAAATTATGTAGTGAGGATATTTTCTTTTATAATTCTTCAAGCCATAACAATGAACAACGTTTTGAAAATAATAAATATACGGAACCAGTAATATCCGACACCATCAACCTTCAGCAAGGAGTCGCGCCACCCACTCGCATACTTCACATATTAATACAAGCAATAGTAATATGTTTGTTTTATGATCCACGTTCGACTGTTCATGGTAAGCTTGTGTTACTCTAATGACATTATAGTTATACAATGGAAGACATTCATCAATATTATACATACATACATATACTCACGGCTATAAATCCCTTGAAGGGGTAGCCAGAGCTAAGGAATTATAAATTCCTCAGCCACTTTTGAAAAGTTTAGTGGGGAAAAGTTGGTAAAGTAAAGGTTGTTGGTGATAGCTCTCCAACTGCATCGCCCGAAAATCCCTTATAGCCCCAATACCGTTAGTCGCCTCTTACGTACACCCACCGGAAGAAATGGGGTAGTGCTATTCTAAGCCGGCACGACACAGCAATTTTATGTTGCTAAATATAATGATAAAATTCCCTAGAATTTTATGCTTTTTGGATGGTAGAGCAGTTCATATTATAAATTTATCGGTGAAAAAGAAAGTTGAAAAAAACTACTTAACCGATTGTTATAATTCCTTCATGGATGGAATTTAACAACTCTTGGAAGTAACATAGGTTTATATCATCACGTTTAGTTTTATTAGTAGTATTGGGTGATGAAGTGGGACCTAAGATATTTGAAAAATAACCCTACCAGCGCGGAGCTGTGTCGTACCACTAAATAGCAAAATAATCGCAGAGTAGTGATATTAAAATGCTTTGTAGGATTTATGTTACTGTAACTAACCATCTCAGTTTTTAATTATAGAAAAAATCCTACATTTTGCAACCATTTTCCTTGGCGACTTTTTGTGCTCTGATTCACTATAACATTATTATTCATAGGTTGTTGTTGCCATTCACATTTGCACAAATAGCTGGCAAGGAAACACTTCTAGGTTGGAGTGACGAGGAGAGCCAAATATCCCACTTCGAATTTAGGACAGTGTACTTCAAGTACTCACCAATACTCATATTTGGCAGAATCTCGAAAAAGCTTTATTTTTATTTCATGAAGAAAATGTGTGACAAAAAGATGCAGCGTTTTTTTGTTTTTTAACTTTTTGTTGCAATAGTATTGTTTCTATTTACACTCATTTTTCAATGACTCAAGACTCAATCGTTCACGCCGAATATCCCCAAAGGGGTTGGCAGAGGTACTAATACTTCTGAACATCACGTGACATTGTCACCTGGTAATTTTTCAATGAAAACTGTTATAATTTCGTTAGGCATTAATACGAAGTATTTAAATATGCTTTAGGGATACACAGGATAACTAAAAGAGTGTCAGAGGTATAATACCTCTGAATATTAACTTACGTATGAAGAGAAATTTTAACAACCGTGACAGCTCTGTGGGTTGAACCCAGCTTATCTTTCATACGATGAGGGTTCGTACGGGTCGGGTCGGGCCTACCAATTTGTCTTTTCTAAAGTCATATGTGTGGTTTTTTATCATGGTTGTTATCGGTGAGGGAAAAATCGTGGGAGAACCCATATGGCTAAGTTGTACTTTGTCATGTGACAGTGACCTAAGTACACAGTCCATGCAAAACTCTGAATATCAGGTGACAATGTCTTGTGATGTTCAAAAGTATTAAAACCTCTGTCAACCCCTTCAGGGATATATTACTTTTTTATAATTCTTAACAAACAAATTTCATGCTTTACGTAGAAGAATTTAATTAATTTTGTATATATTATTTCGATTAAGCAAGGTGTACATGAATTTAACTAAAGATATTATGAGTATAACTTATTTTTAGGTATAAATTAAATATTTATTCTATAAAATTATGAAGGTATGGTAGTTTATGCCTCTGTAACCTGTATAAATACTTTGGACCATTATAATTAATTACAGCAAAATACTTTGATCCAGTTAAACATATTTTAATTGTAGCAAATTTTAAAATATTTGTAATTCGAATTTGTTCTATATATACACATACATTAAGAAGGCATAAACTTTTGACCTCCATTTAGCATGATTATTCTTCAATCATGTGTTTTGCTACTTGCACTTCAGACGCTTTTATTGAGTACATTAACGGCTTTAAATCCCAAAATGTGGTAGGAGCCAGAGCTTCAGAATAAGGAATTCTTCAGCTAGTTTTGGAAGTGGAGGAGGTAAATGAAGGCTTGTAAGTGATGAGTCTCAAACCACATCGCCCAACAATCACTTAATGATTAGAAAATCAGAGTATATTTCATTACTATAATGTTTTGTTTATTTGAAATCGTCTCATTGCATAATAATGTTGACCACACGGCAGAGTCTAAAGTTCAGGTCTACAATGTTTTTGAAGCGTCAATATTATGTCTGCGTTTTTACCTACTGCGCGTCTATGAAATAAAACACTTGCAGATTTTTTGGTAGACATTTGGTAGATTTGCAGTACATTTTTAGAATTTTTATCTCCGAAATTTTATTAACACATTTTTATGCAAATTGTAATGTAATTGTTGTCGGCAGTTAGAAGTACTAAAGAAAACACTGCAGCCGAATGAAAGTTACTAATATAAAAAAATCTTCGTGTAACGATGTTAACAAAATAAAAACAGGAAACAATCTAAAGATAATGTTTTTCAGTCATCAAATTTGGAACTTCTGATTAGATAATTTTATTGAAAATAAATCAGTGTTGAATTGAATACTCAATTAAAATTAATATCTGAGTTGATACAAAATGTTGTTGTGTGAAAATGGTTTTTCTTTAATCTCTAGTGCCATTTCCAATCTGAATTATTCTTTAGATAATATCGTGTATCAGGCTTAAGCAGTGTATCAAATTGGAATTTTAATTTGGGCTACATTATTTTTTCGTGAATACTATAATAGCAGAATGAAAGAAAGGCGATCAAGTCTTTAAAATTATCGGCACAGACATATTGTTATTTATATTTTTTTTGAAAACTGTAAAAAGAGTAGCCGCTATAAACAAAAATAACAATGCTCTCGTAAATTAAAATAACTACAATACAATAATGTCCGAGATAGTGTTATTTGCTGATGATACTTCTTTAGTATTTGACGTTGAAAGAAATAATCAGAATATTGACGAGGTGAATAACACGGTTTCACAGATTCAAACATGGTTTGCTTCCAATAATCTTGTACTGAATGGTAAAAAACCCAAATGCATTAAATTTGTATTACCTAATGTTAGGTGCGTAGATAACGAAATAATTTTAAATAATGAAAAGTTAGTATTTTCGGATAACACAGTTTTCTTAGGGATAACTCTGGACTCCAAGCTCCAATGGGGACCCCACATTAGCTCACTAGCTGGCAGGATTAGTAGTGCTGCATATGCCGTTAGGAAAATAAGACATTTGACAGATGTACAGACAGCTCGATTAGTTTATTACAGCTATTTTCATAGTGTAATGTCTTACGGTATTTTACTCTGGGGCAGAGCAGCTGATGTTGGTTCCATATTTATTCTCCAAAAGAGAGCAATAAGAGCCATATACAATATGAGATCCCGAGATTCCCTGAGGGAATTGTTTAAAACAATAAATATAATGACACTGCCATGTCAATATATTTATGAAAATATTATGTATGCAAGAAAAAATCAGGCCTCTTGTGAAAAATTGTGACAGACATATTCGAAACCTGAGAGACAACAATAAAATATCAGTGCCAAAATACAGATTGTCAAAAGTAAATACATCTTTCATGGGGTTATGCGTAAAAATGTATAATAAAATAACTGAGGACATTTTAAATTTATCAGAAACAAAATTCAAAGCAGCTGTTAAAAGAAATCTTAGTTCGAAAGCCTATTACAATGTCAATGATTACATTAATGATGAAGTGGCTTGGTGTCATCAGGGCTCTGTGCAGGATGTTTCCGGGCTAACACCAAAATTGTAATGGACGTAAAAAAAGATGTGTGTTGACGAGTTTCTTACGGGTTCTTCTCTCAACAAAACACCTTCCGAATCCGAAGTAAACTTAGTATTAAGTTAAAAAAAAATTGACGTTCAAAAAACAAAGATTTATCTTTTTATTTTGAAATAAATGATTATTTTATTTTTATTTTTTATTTATTTTTTACATACATTAAAAATCATATTGACCTGTATGTTTAAAATATCAAATATAAATAATAATAGAAGCCTGTGTGCCTATATCGTGTAATGTGGTATCATGAAACGCGGCAAATCTTTGTGAACATATTAATTTACCATGTTATGTAAATATTTGCATACAAGGAGGTTAAAAATGTTGAACACAAAAATGTTTTTGTTTGTAATGGTTGTGTTCACATCGTGCTCTCGCATTAATTAGTAATAAGATTTTATGACGAAACTGTGAATATGTTAACAAGAAAGTTCTGGTAAAATTAACCTCTTCATTATACAAATCATTTGTGTTCTATTATTAGAAATATGCTTTTGCTGAAAATATTACTAACTGTCGGAACAGAGTATGCGTTAAGAAAACGTTGAGATGTAAATAAATCATGATTATTTAAACTAATTTCTTTTCGTCCCCAAATATTGCAAAATAAATGATGTTTGGTGATGTGTCTCCAGCCACAGAGCTCGTGAATTCTCTTAAAATAAAATACAAAACGTCAAGTGGTCTTCTAAGCTGAAATCTTTCAAAAGTGCCTACGGAATTTCTAATTATAAAGCTCTGACTTATTTTTTTTTTGGGTTTAGAGCCGTATGAATTTTTGTATTGTCTATTTTGTCTAACTTAAACATAATTGGTATTGGTCTGCCTATTTGTTTTATATTTCCTTATTGCGAAACTTCGCCTAAGTATCCGCTGGTTCCGTTTATTGAAGGTCACATTTAAAGGCTTCTTTTAGGAAATAAGATTTGTTTATTATACATGTATGACACTGTACAACAAATAAGATTGCGCAAGGGCAGTATTGCTTGAAGAGGATATCTGGTCAAGATGAAAAACAAAGGACATTTGTTGCAAAAACAAATACTTAAATAACTTCCTTCTATATAAAAAGGTCAAGACATAACTGTTTCGATTATTATAAATAAAATAGAATATATTCATACACATACTTTGCTTTCTTTTGCCTCAAGCTTTGTTCACATTCATCAATCTTTTCATACATGCTCTTTAATCTTGTAAAATTGAACGCTTATAAAATGTAAAATCATTCTTTGAAAATACTGTAATAATCAAAAACTATATGTGAATTAAAATGAGTTGTTTCATTAAATTAATTATTAAGAATATTTCGCTGATTTGTTATTTATATCATTTTGCAAATACCAAGTATAACTAAAATTTAGGTGAATAACGTCCAAGACAAAACACAATAAAATATTTGTCTAAGAAATGTTACCTTTAGGATTCGAACTCTCTACTGTCTCTAGCTAAACTAAACTAGTCGATCGACTAGCCCACGTCTATTAGTAGACACACATGAAAACTTTAGAAACTAAGAATATTCCAGCCATACTAACAGCCCTGCAGTCAGGACAGAACAGAGGTCAAGAGTACTTGACACTCCGAGCTGCATTCAATATTTGCTAAGTCATTTTGCATTACTGATGATGCACTTTGCAGTGTTTGAACCGAGCTCTGTGGACAAGGAATTCGTCTTAGCACTTTGATAACGGAAAAACTGTTTATTGCTTGAACAAATAGAAGTTTGATTCGATGGTTGGGTTTTTCAGGTTTTTGAACTTGGATAGCTGATAACTAAAACAGTAATTTTTGAGGTTATTTAAATTTACACGTTAAAACATAAATAAATTGCTAATTTATTTGCATTTTTTATTATAAATTAATACATACATACATACATACATATTCTCACGCCGTTAGTTCCCATTGGGGTAGGCAGAGACTATCGATCGCCACTTTGTACGATCCTGGCAAACCTCTCTGGCTTCGTTTACATCCATCAATCTTTTCATACATGCTCTTTTATTCTTTTTTTATAAATTAATGTAACACGATATACGTTAATCTTTAACTTGTAAGAAGAATGGCTGTAAATTTAAATAATCTCAAAAATTTAAGTACAAAAATAACATTAAAAACATTAGGAATAATCAGTGGACGCTATTCTCACCAACAATATTAATCCAAAAGAATAAATTACAAAAATGTATTTCTGTATTTTTACGTTCTAACACATGACATCAGCGTTTGACAAACAACTATGATCACTTGATGTGTTACCATTACTTGAAACCTTGGTCACTGCAAACACTTTTAAAGAATTAATCTCAAACACTAATAAGATTAACAGTTGCGATGAAATAAACATAAATAAGCAATGAATAAGTAATAGGAACAATTACCAATTTTATTGGGCTAAAGCTGTACGAGGCGTTTGTTTATCGCAATTTTAGTCACCGATAAAAAATACAGATGATTTTTTTGTTGTTAATGATATCATACACCAGTTGGGGGTTAGAGCAAAACTAAAGGATTGTGTGATACTTTGTTTATTTACAATGTTTGTCTAAACTGTAGGTACCATTTTTTTAAATATTGTATCGTAAATATACAATCATGTACTCACGACCATAGATCCCGAAAAGGGGTTGCCAAAGCTACTTTTAATCACTTAAAAGTCACTTTTAATAAAATATAATATTAAGTGAAAAAAACGTAAAAATATGATTTAATTAAATTTATGTCTCCTAAATCCCATAATTGTAAATATGATGAATACACTATCCAATCCATGGTATATCATGCTGTGTATGGGGTATGGTATCCAAACTATACGTTTATCACAGTTAGATACATTTTAAGCTAAACTAAATCTTATTATCTGATGTTGAAAGTACCAAAACATTCAAAAAGGGTACTCCAATGTTTATGGCATAAATAAACCATTAATATTTAATCTAGCAATATTGCCGCGTGAGAACCACATAGAGATCTGGCGCATGACGTACATGCAGTTACGAAATCACAGACGTGGTTATTCGTTTCAGCACTTATAATCCTTGGGCCCTGCCCTCCGTAATCGGGACAGCAAGTTCATTGACATTTCAATCAAGCGAATAGAGTCATTGGGATGTTCAATAGATATTCACGGTTTCGAAATATGCTGCTGAATATTTATACTAGATGCATATCTGTAATCAAAACTGTTGGTCAACAAATGAGGTAGTCCGAACTACAGAATAAATAGCACCTAAGCCATTTTATGAGAGTACTTTTTTAAAAAAAAACCTCAATAATTTTAAGTCATATACTGTAATTTATACAAAAAATTTGGATTTCGCTCCAGTTTTGCATGGATGGTGTTTTTTTCTGCTCTCTCTGTATGATACTAAGCATGTAGATATGCATAGCCTATATTACTTCTGAAAGTTCTGTAGAAAAAACTATTACTTTACATTTGAGGTTGACATTGGAAAACGATTTTCTGAAATCGGTTGGCTGTTGTGAAGCCTGCTTATTACAAACAAAATCTTTTCTCTTTATCAAAGCTATAAATCCCAAAAAGGAGAAATAAGTTCTTAATAAAGTACAAGTAGGTACGAAGCAAAATTCCAGCATACAAGGAATAAGATAAAATAGGTTGTAAAATTAGTATTTTGAGTACAATTAAGAATGTCTACTCAATAGCTTGGTTGGTACATATTATTGATAAAAAAGTCAAGTTCTCCAATAAAAACAATGTGAAGAGTTCGTCGAATGTCGGAATCGTCTAGCTTTACTTCGTCAACAAAGCTACCATCGAAAATATAACTCCGTATATTATATAACAAAAAATGCTAATACAAACAAATCACAACTGATTGGCCTCACCAATATTTTCATAAACAACAAAATCGAATCACGAGATATCGAGTGCTCTCAAGAACGTTTCGATTCATTAAAATAAAACCGTTGTATTTACGTCATAGCCTTCCTGAACACGGAATAATAAAAAACAATGTGTCTGTACGATTTGTACTATTGTGTCAATTGTTAGTGTAGTGTCGGTGATTTTTTTACCGAGGGTGTCGTAAGAGGTGACTTAGGGTACTAGAACTTTTTAAGCGATCACCAACAAACAACCTTTGTTTCACGATCATATTCTTCTGTAAGCCTCTTTCTTGCCCGGAGGCCTGTGACGCGATGAGTTAAGCTAGAAATTTGGTTCAGGTATCGTTTTGTACAGTTGGCGGCCGTGGTATGCACAAAATTCAGACATCTGATGTAACTGGATTAAGTTAATTGTTACAAAATTTCAAAGTTCGGATTTTGGCTCATAGACTTTGCTTGAGTGTCATAAGCGTGCGCAAACTTTAGTCGATCAGAGATGCGCTGTGATTGGTCGGATTTTTTTCAAACCGGCCAATCAAAAAAATTCATTAAAAATTCAAAAGAGCTGCGTTGTGATTGGTCGGAAAATTTTAAAATAAACTCATTTTACAGGACGCGACGTAGTCGCGCCAGGGTTACCCACTAGTCCCAGTTAACTTTCAAAAGTAGCTGAGGAATTTGTTATCTGGAGATACTCCGTTTTGTAATCCATAGTATATATCGAGAGTATAGTATTGTGATGAATATATAAGACATTAATTTTATTGGTTAATGACTCTTGAGTTACGAGTTACTGCTCACAATTCCACAGTATATATAATTACAACTAATTCTATACAAAAATAACAGACTTATGTTTGTTAATTTAGAATAATAAGTTCCGATCCGGCACATTATACACAACATTTCCTAAGTATTAATTAAGTGAGAAAATATTAATTTCCAACGTAAATAAAATCAACACATACGTCAATCAGTAGATAATTGTAAAGAAAGCCAATATGTAATGCGTGATGATAACGTAGATCTGACGATATTCTTTGTCTGGCCAATCAATGAAGTCTGAATCAAATATAGACATTACTATCTTATCGATACCACTTCTGTTCTGTATCAATTTTTATTAGCGCCATCGTTGTTTGTTGATACATATCTATGTACCCCGAAAAGGGGTAGCCAGAGCTTGAGTATTAGAAATTCCCTAATAAAGAATGATTGGCGATGAATCTCTATTGATATCGGCCAACAATCTCTTCCCGAATATCTTTAGTTGCCTCCTACGTCAACCGCGTCAAAAATTTATAAGGGTTATTCTAAGCCGACACTATACGCTAGTTGACATCTTATATTTTAATGCAAATATTGTGGAAGCATTCTTTTTAATTCAAATCTGGATGAATTGATGCTAAACAACATTTACGAAAGTAAAAGTTTGTGTTTTAGTTATCCACAATCTTTTTTAAGATTTAAAAATAATCATTACTTAATAATATATTATCTAACTAACATATGAAGAAGCAACTCAGAGTTGTACATGCTGTGTCTAAGAGTAGAAATCCGTGATTTTGTTTAGGAGTAAATACTCCGTGTACTCAATCCAAGCTTTTACTACGAACCTGCTACGCCCACCTATGGTTGTGTTTCTACCGAGAATGCGCCAGAAGTACAGGCTGCTTTATTTGAAGACGACTAAACTTGCGTAAGGTATTTGTCATGATTTACTTGCATTCAAGTATGAGGTTATTTTTCAGTAAAATATTACTTAAAATATAACGTGTAATATGTAAAGCCCGATCAATGTGTTTAATACTTGCGGTTTAATTTTATAAGTTGTTATTTTCTACTTTACTAACATGTGATAGTATACGGGCTGGAATAAAGCAAAACAGAAATTTAGTGACAGCCATGCCCACAAAAAAATCTCGACTTGTCTATTAATCAAATCAAAATTCGCACTGAATTTATATTCACAAGGACTTTTTCGCGAACATCACGTGGCATTAGGCAAATGCCACGTGATAGGAATCGGACCATATAGTTTTTTACTATTGCTTAGTACCCTTGAACTTTTAGTTTTTCCTGTTTTTCAGCATTAGAATTTCAAAACCTATATTTACATTTTCTCATAGGCATGGAAATTGATCACGAATACAAAACCCGGAATGCAAATCGTGGTGATCTTATAACACTTGCGACAAAATTGTTTGTCTACTGGCGCCTTCGTATGCTTGTTTAAACAAATGGACGTAAATACCGATCGACATCCTATTTGTGAATCTAGGTATTACCAATGCTTACATAATGTTTACTTGATATGGTTCCAAGAAAAAAGCTTTGATCAAATCCTTGTCTGATAAAAAAACACTTTTAGCGGAATAAATGTTCTACAGTTGCTCTTTGTCGACAGAGCAATATAAAATGTCTATATATCAAGTAGGGTTTAGATTATTTATTGCGATCTACTTAGTCTTGTCTTGTATTACTTTCAAAATATCAGGTTCTTATATTTAATTGAAATATAATATTCTTATTATTATATGTTTCGTAAATAAATAATATAGAAGACACCACAATTAGCGTCCGTCTCAATCGGTCAAGGTGAGTTTGAGAAACCAAACAATCTTCATCCTCATAGGTGGAAATTGTTCAATGACTCCGGAACCGGAAGGACGATTATGTTTAGTCACGTGGCACTTATGCTAGATACCACGTGTGAAATTCTAAGCACCTACTACAAAGAACTTTCCAGGTGGTGATTTTAGAAGGAAATCTTTTTAATTTTTCTTTTTGATCAATAAATATGCATATATTGATACCACCTACCGGCTGCGTAGTGTCGGCTTGGAATAACACTACCCCATTTCTACCCGTGGGTGATCGTAAGAGGCGACTAAGGGTATAGGGGTTTTTCAAGTGATTTCTGGGCCATGTGGTTGGAGACCCGTCACCAAAAACATTTATTATTGCCATCTTTTCCCCAATCAACTTCCAAAGGTGGCTGAGGAATTTCTCATTTCAAAGTTCTTGCTACCCCGTTCAGGGATTTATAGCCGTGAGTATATGTATGTATGTATGTATATTGATACCATTAGCTTTATTCAGTTAGAAACAATATCTCTTGTTTTTATATCCATCAAAAAACGTTTATACACACCATTTCATGCTTTATGTGTGATAAAAAAAACTTCCAAAAGTGGCTAAGAAATTTCAAATTTCTCAGCTCTGGCTACCCCTTTTAGAGATTTATAGCCGTGAGTATATGTATGTATGTAAAAAAGAAAAAACTTGTACACGAAATAATACGCGTCACGAAATTGTGTATACTAAACAAAACTAATTAAATGTCGCATAACTTAAAAATGCATACAATAATTTAGTTTCCGCGTTTTAGGCTCGGATTTACCATGGTCTCAAATTTTATAACCGGTTTGATACAACAGAAATTTTAAAATTTCGTATCATCAATTTGAACTCCAAAAAAAAAATTTGCTTATGGTGACAAAATACGATGTTGTATCAATTTTAATAGTTAACAATGTGACGTCGTACAAAATACTGTACAGGTATTATTAAAAATAATTTCTTGTTCTAAAACTTAAGGGTATAAAATTTAATTAAACAAAGATCTTTCTAATTTTGTACGGAATAAATAAATTTTGATTATTATCAGGAGAGGAAAAATATGACTAAACAATAAACCAAGGATATAAAACAGTGATGCTCATTATAATGCTAAATTGGACCATTAACTTTTATTGTAAATGACTATTACTAAAAATGTACTAAAGCAAATAGTCATAAACGGGTAGTCCCTCTAAATAATCTTCATATCGATTTAAATACAATTTTATTTGCAAGGAAATTTTAGGATTTTGCTAATCGTGTTGAGAATCGATATATAACATATGTCCATTATAAATGCATTTCATTAAGTACTTGACACAACAAAAGTATTTAACAACAATCTTGATAGCTTAATAGGTAAAAGCGCAGCCTTATCGAAGTGTGTCGAAGGGAATTTATATCAAATTCAAAAAATATCAAATCCAAATTCATTCATTTTCCAAAAACAGTAACATTACAGTTATTATTATATCTGTGGACCCCGCACTAGGTTAGACCTGTATCGTGGGCTGCCTAATAAATATTAGTAATGTTACTGTATGTGATTAGAAATAGTGATTTGTAGAAGTGTGGATTTGCGGTCTAAAAAATGATGAATATTGTAAAAATATAGAAAAGGAGTGCTAAGAAGATTTGGTAACATACAATAAATGTATGAAAGTAAATTGGTGAACGAAATGATGTACCGGCTTAGAATGTCACTACCCCTTTCCATCCACGGGTGTCGTTAGAGGCGACTAAGGGTATGATGCCTTTTTAAATGGTTTTTGAGCGATGCAGTTAGAGACCCATCACCGACGATATTTTACTTCTACCATCTTCCCCCCTATCAACTTCAGAATGTGGCTGAGGTGTTTCTAGATGTCTTTTTCGGATTTATGGCCGTGAGTATATGTATGTATGTATTTACGATTACTACGCAAAACTAGTGTTTATTTTTACTCACATAAATTGTAAGTTATGATGTATTATAACAACAAAAATACAATTATATAACGTGAAGTTTCATAACATATTATGAACTTAAAGCAAAATAAATACTTGACAATACAAGTTTTACAATACAATACAAAACATGCGGCTAACTAAAATCTCAAAATCGGAGCTAGATCTTTGCAAAATTATAGCATACAATATCTTCTGACTATCTCTTAAGTTCATATTTTAGTCTATTAATGAAATATAGGCGATTTTTAAGTATAAACATGATATTTACTGCAACGTATATTTTATTTATGACATAAATAATATTAAATTGGATATAAAGCAGCTTTAATTACACTGAGGAGAGATTACGAATAAATTTGACCTATTTTGATAAAACAATGACACGAAACGTATTTTACTGAAGCAGCTATATAATCGTGCGAATTGTTCATGGTTCCCAACACGCCGATAGCCGGTAGGAACTGCAAAAGCGTGGTACAATAGTGGTGAGTTATTGGCCACAGCTAATAGTGTCCAATGAAAAAATTCTAGCAACAAAGCCTACCCGCTTACCTGTCTCTCTCGCACGCGTTTGAAAAGTTCAGCTTGTAAGTTAATAATCAAGTGAGGTTTTTATCTCGCAGTGTGTAAACGTGCGTCGGCAAGCGAGCATGTGACATGCCGCCCGTCCCCTAATCTAATACGAACTTATTATAACATTGAGAACTTATAAAGTACTATTTTCTATTAATATTTTACGATATTAACAGTGTACGTTTTAATTATAGCAAAGATATTTCCGTGTGTTCTCTCCTCGGCAATTCCTGAAGTGATGTGAAAACATTGGAAAATTAATTTTCATTGTGACTGCTTACAAAAGCTTTGTTATTAATTACGGTTTAGAATACGTAATATTACTGTTTTGAGTGTTACGTTGAATTGAATGAGTGTGTTGAAAAAAAATACAACAACAGTGTGCTATACCGTTTTGTACAAAAGAGGACGCCAGACAAAATCAGTTAGATGTGTGTTTCACATAATATACAAGGAAATGCAACATGACGGCAAAGTTCGGCTATGTAAGTTATTTCTATAGAATTTTCCTATCTCTTATTACAATAGAATATTACAGAATACTCACTTAATATTATTATATCTGCTTAGGAACACATTACTAAACCATAATCTAAAACTCTCGGGGCAAATGTTATACGTGATTTGATAACATAATCAATTATATATATTGTGAAACAATAATAATATAAGGCAATCATAGTAGTTTAGCTTCATAGAAAAAATGAAACAAATTATCATAAATACGAGTATTATTTTACACATCATTTCTATATTCAATCATTACTAGAAATACATACACTCGTTTTAAAATTTGTTACCAAAAAAATTACTTTATTTTTTTGTAATTTGTAGAATTTTACGAAAAATTTATCATAGTAATTTATGTATTGATAATTTAATAACTTACTTATACTAACGCAACCAAATCTCATGGGGTAGGCACATACTGTTGATCGCCACTTTGTGCGTTGATTAAGTTAGTGGTCCGATTAAGTAGTTACTTTAAAAACCTTTAATCGGTTGGCACTCATTATAGGTTTATTGAACACTTTATTATAATTAAAATTTGACAAAAAGAGACGCAAGGCAAAGAAGACTCATTTTCTTATTTTTTCAGTGTAATTGAGTCATTTTTATGATTT
This sequence comes from Bedellia somnulentella, assembly GCA_963576735.1. NCBI lineage: Eukaryota > Metazoa > Arthropoda > Insecta > Lepidoptera > Bedelliidae > Bedellia > Bedellia somnulentella. The sequence continues at coordinate 9,419,527 of OY755180.1, forward strand.
TTAACCTTTGCACTCTTCAGTCGTATTTAAAACTAACTGATAGAATACAATACTGGTTCTATTAAAAGGTATGTTTTAAAATATATTAAATACCACAAAAAAATATACCTATTTCATACTATTGAATTCCTCAAAAACTCAAAACTTTGATACCTATTCCATACATAGATAAACAGCTTCAAATAACAATATTTTTAATTTGGCAGTGACTATTAGCAGCCAATTAATATGAATACAAGATACCGCTAGTAAATTACATACTACATAAATTATGAGCTACAAAATCATTTTCGTACTCATGTCCATACAAACAAACCAATTCGCTTTTGATAACATTAGTACATGTCAGCGATCAACTAATTTATATTCATTGTTTTTTTGCCAAATGTTTATGGGTCACGTGCTGATAACTATAAGAAAATGAAACATAATTTTATCAAACACGTGTTCTTACTTCCATTCTCGGTGTACACATTCACATTCTCAGAAAAGCGATAGAAATACTACTGTTTATTATGGAATAATACTTTGGTTTAATAAAACTATATTCGACATTCTTTATATACCTATATATAAAATAGTGCCGTGTCATATCCGCTTAGAATAGCATTACTGGATTTATTCTAACTTGAGTCAAAAACTTCTTGTTTAATCACGGTTCCAATAAAATGGTAATTGATGTCAAAAATTTATAAATCATTGAAATTTTCCTCATTTTATGCAGAAGTTTGGGGTGTAATGTTGGCTTAGAAAAACACTACCCCATTTTTAACCACGGGTGTTCGGAAGAGGTGGTTTTAAATGAAGTTTTTGGGTGATGCGGTTGGAGACCCTTCACCAACAACCTTAATTTTACAAGTCAATTTTGAAATGTGGCCAAGGAATGTCTTATTCTGTAGCTCTGGCTAACCCTTTTAGGGATTTACAGTTGTAAAATGTATGTATGTTATGCAGTACACATAGACGATGGATTTATCAATTTAAATCGTTTCACCATTCTTCAATACCTATAATGTCGTCAGTATGTTTGTCCATGTAAATTTTAATATATTTATAGTTATGTTTTCTCAAAAAGGTTAAATCTTAAACTTTACTTACTAAAACTCTGACATTTCTTTATTAGGACGGAGGGAGCACGTTTGTGATTCTTTTAGTGTATGTGTTTGCTATGTTTAATCCTAGACTTGCAAATAAAATGACACAAATACACATGATCACAATTAATTAACAATTTAATTAATTACTCGTAACAAATCTAATCATTATTAAATAAACAGATAAATACGCGAGGAGCTGGCGGCGTAAGAACCTTTATAAGAGCGATAAACATTCTGTGTCAATCGATAACAAGAGTTGAACATATCGTAAATTTCATTTTTATCAAAATACTAAGCTTGAACCAAATAGATATAGTTTACCTGGTTAACTGAGTACGCGAACATCAACGAAGCAATTGATTTATAGAAGATTTACATACAAATACGCACGGCTATAAATCTCTAAAAGGGGTAGCCAGAGCTAAGGAATTAGAAATTCCTCAGCCACTTTTGGAAAGTTGTGTGGGAAAAAGATAGTAAAATAAAGGTTGTTGGTGATGGGTCTCCAACCGCATCGCCCGAAAATCCCTTAAAGGCCCCCAATACCGTTAGTCGCCTCTTACGTACACCCACCGGAAGAATGGGGTAGTGCTATTCGAAGCCGACACTGCATAGCCTATAGAAGATATATTATATTATATATCTATTAGAGATATATTGACGAGTAGTGCCGGCACATAATGTTACTTCCCCTTTCTACCCACGGGTATCGTAAGAGGCGACTAAGGGTATGGGGCTTTTTAAGTGGTTTGTGGGCGATGAGGTTGGAGACCCATCACCAACAATACTTTATTTTACCATCTTGTCCCCTATCAACTTACAAATGTGGCCGAGGAGTTTCTAGCTCTGAAGCTCTGTCTACCCCTTTTTTGGATTTTTGGCCGTGAGTATTATGTATGTATATTATATTAAGAGATACTATTTCTTAATTCGTGTAAATAATTCGAACCTTAAGCCTCCTTATATAATCAAGCCTCAGGTGGTATATATCTTATATCGCATTGTGAGAATTATCCTAGATTCTTACGAAGTTAGGCAAGCACTGAAAAACTAGATGGTAGTATAGTGGTGAATGTATATGAAGTGGCAGAGATGTTGTTTCTAAAGTCAGATTACGAATATGAAGGACATATTTAACTTAAATAGAGCATGTGCTATATAAGGCAGGTATCTCAATTGTGTTTTCATTATACCATTTAGAAAAAAAATGAATGTTAATATGTCTCAAGAAGATTTTCATTATTGTACCAATTGGCTTTGGCAGCCATTCGATAGGCAGTGGCTTACCCCATTGAAAACTCACGGCGTGAGGATAATTAAGAATATGTATTTTAGGCATAATCAGTTTAAGAAGTATAATGATTCAGTACTTATGAAGCAATTTTAAGCCATCGTCGGTCCCATCTACTATCACGGTAGTAGTCGTTTATATCTCTAGAACCATATTAGCCTGCCCTTATATTAACACCCTATTAAGGATGTTAGATGGGTAGGGGGAATTTATAATAATCGAATTATTTGATATGTGCCGTGTAGTGCCGGCTTAGAATGTCGCTACCCCTTTCTACCCACGGGTGTCTTAAGAGGCGACTAAGGGTATTGGGGCTTTTTATTGGATTTTTGGGCGATGCGGTTGGAGACCCATCACCAAAAACCTTTATTTTTACCATCTTTTCCCCACTCAACTTCCAAAGTGGCTGAGGAATTTATAATTCCTTAGCTCTGGTTACCCCTTCTAGGGAAATATAGCCGTGAGTATATGTATGTATGTATGTTTTTAATAATATGCGTTGTACCCGCAGGTTTTGATAGCATGCACTCTCCTAGTATTTGGTTCAAAATTTCTTATTTTGCTAATTTTACCGCACCGTGTATAAAGTCCTAGCATTGGTTAATTTATAAAGGTAAATGCATGTGTTATTTCTCAGAAATTCGAAGGTTAGTGCAGTGCAGAATTGACACTTGTCACGTTGAAAAGTCAGGTTGTCAGTTTGTTTTTCTCGGAGCCGTCAGATCGCGAGCACGATACATATTTTCATATATTTCCCTACATTAGCCTCAACCTTTTCTATTGACATACTGCGCTTTAAGGCTCGGGTTTTTCTTATACTATCCACTTGATGTTGTTAGATTCTTGTTTGAAAATGGTATCATGTAAGAAACATTATGTGACTACAATATTTATTCAATGTATTCTTACTTGATTCGGACCATGACAATCTAGTTGGATGTGTAATAAGAAAAGTAAGAAAGCAGATATTGAAAACTGATACTCTGATACTGGTTGAATCAGCCTAAACCTATTACGTCCAAAAATGTTTTAAGAAATAGATGTTAAGGTTCGACCATCATGTAAAAAACAATCTAGTGCTAGTCATTTCGTTTAAAAATAATGCGATACAATCTTTAGAATAAGATGGAATATACTTTTGTATGTTGTAGTTAAAACAAATGACCCTAGTGAGTTTACAAGGCAGACGGATATCGGCTTAAGGTCAAGATGTAGTTGTGGAAATTTCTGTAGTAAATGAAAGGTTGTTCATAAAATGATGATGCACTACTGCGAAATCTGTTATTCACAGCATCATGATTCAATTCCTAAAATATTTTTTAAGGAAATATTGGAACATTTGCGATAACGACGATCAAATTACTCATATACTGGACATTAGTCAAGTATTAAACGCATATACTCACAGCTTTATTCGGTAGGAGGCAGCCTAAGAATCTACGATTTTTCAATTAAAATTATCCGTATACATTAATATTACGCTATATTTAACTGAAGGTGCAGCCTGGGTGATAATTTTGCCATCACGAACAGAAAGAAATGTGTAATGTGATGTTCAGATTAGGTACTCACTTTTTCCTTGGACAATGTTATCACGTGCCAAGCCCATAACCGCTGATGCTCGTATGAAGGAAATGGCACACCACTTAGTATACTCAGCTATACGGGTTTCCTCACAGTGCTGTTGCTCCCTGTTTAGAACCAAGAATGTAAACAAGCGTTGTAGATGATTAATCTCCGTTAAGGCTTCAATGCTATTTCTCTCAGTTTATCATCTTTTCAAAAGTGGCTGAGGAGTATCAAATTACTTAAAAAAATAAATAAAAATCATTTATTTCAGGCTAGTAGCCCATATTAAGCCATTACATACAACATAAAATGAAAACTACAAAATACAAATAAATTAAAATTATAAAAACATGTCAATTAAAAATAATGACACAAAGAATAAAATAAAAATAATAAAAATCAATAAAAAAGAAAATTCATCAAAAAAAAGTAATAATCAGTAAAAATAAATGAAATTTAAAATTAAATAAAATTAATAATTAGTTTACAAACTATAGTACGACAACCGACCGACCGACTAGTACTAGACTAAAGTTCAACCGACTTAGCTCTGGCTTCCCCATCTAGGGATTTATAGCCGTGAGTATATGTATTGTATGTATGCCTATCCAGCGTTGAAAGTGATAAAAATAATAAATGTGGGATAAGACATTTATATATTTTTGCCAAGCAGATAGTACTGTTCAGAATATTGATATTGTAAACCTCAAATAATTAGTTATTTCAATCAAAATGTATTTTGTAGGAAACACCTCATGCCAGCATTAATTAGTAGAACAAGAATGTCGGTAATTATGTTAATACAGTGCGAATACATAGTTTTATTGTGCTATCAATTATAATTTTATTAGCGCCTTACGTCTCATCTGACTACTATGATTCTCGATGTCATTCAACCGACTTATTTACTATCGGTCGGGACTTAACGTGTGTATGTTTTCAATATACAACGACATACATTCTTTTTCCGTTTATATTTTATAGGATAATGTGTAACCCGATGATCAACAAATCCTATCATATGGTAGATACATTTTATAAGCTGGATTGTTCAAATAGCTTCGTACAGCAATTTGCATTTACTCAGGAATATTATTTACTAGATTATAAGTTATAAATTACCGGAAAACCTTTAACAATTTCGGTAATAATTGATGGCTGGTAAGTTACAGAATGAATTGTAACAATAATTACTTATCAATAAAAACCCTTGTTTTAAACAAGTTTGGTCAAAGCCTGTTTTTAAATATAATTTATCCTTTAATAATGTGTAAAATTTCTTTGTTATAGAGTTAACATTATTTTTATTTATTATGTTAATACACAGTACATATATTTAACATGTTGGACAATAAGAGGAACAAACAATGTAAATATATTTCTTTCTTTTTAATTCATGTTCAAATTTATGAGTAGTTACCCCTGTTTAACATGATCATACTGAACGTTTAAATCAAAAGAATTTATTTAGGCGGAAAGGCCTTTAAGTCAATGTATTTATTTATGTCAATTATTTATAAAATTAGCCAAATGTTTGTAGTTTTTTATATCCAAACACATACAGTAGAATGTTTAATTTTATTACTTGAGCTGCTAATTTTATCGCCGCATAAAGCTCAGCATTTAGGAGGCCAATAAATACTTTTATTCGTGATAAATAAATTAATTCGCGCGTTGCCAGTTTATTTAGTGATTCGCTGTTTTGGGCAATCCCATTGAGTAATCATTGATTTGGTAATTTTAGATATTACGATGTGTTTTGTCTTTTACCATAAATTATGTTATAGTAGCACTATTTATGCGAATTATGATAATGTATTTTTTATGAAACTAATATCTCCATTGTATTTTCTGATATATTTATTCGGAAAGAGACGGTATTTTTTCTTTATCCTTTACCTTAACTTATCCAAGTGAGCAGTCATACATATGGTTAATAATATTTTTTACCCTGCATATATTTAAGAAATTCTCTGATCCTGATTGTCTCAAGCTAATATTATCAGCATGAAGCACTGTTCCATAATATATACCTTCAAAAAACTAGGCGGAGTTGTTTGAAATATAGTTCTGAAATGAATATATTTGAATGAATATAGTTCTTAAATGATCTAAATGAATGAATAAAAAGAGCTTTTTTTCTATATATTTACAAATTCACAGTTGCGAAATGCGTATGAAACCAATATAATATTAAAAGTGTTTTTATTTCTTGCAGGTTACCACAGCTTGCCGTCTCTGCAAAGATATTGTGCCTCCTGATGGTAAGTTTTATTATTATGTTTAGTCTTATATTAAACACTTAAAAAAACAAACAGCTCTTTAAAATAAATTAAAACTTAATAGTCATAAATTATTACTTAGTAAACCAACTATCCGCCAGTGAAAGATACGGCAAAATCAAAACAGCATTTTCAGAACTGAAGCAAGTAGACATACATTACTTTAAATTTGATGACAGTATATGCACCATTATATATTGATGATTGACAGCGACATGATAGTCCAGTGGGTAAGAACACCCGCCCGAAAAACAGAAGGGCGTGAGTTCCAATCCTGGGACGGGCCTACACCAATTTGTCTTTTCTAGTCATATGTGTAGTTAATTTATCATGGTTGCTAACGGTGAGGGAAAATCATCGTGAGGAAACCCACATGGCTGAGTTGTACTTAGTCATGTGACAGTGTATTCGTACAAAACGGCGATAGGCCTGCCCCCTATCACGTGAGTACACTGTCTAAGCAAAACGTGGGTACCTTCTCTGGAAACTAGATGGCGCTTGCCATGTGAGTTCAGGAGTATTGGTAACTCTGCCAACCCCTTCGGGGATAAAACGGCGTGAACGTTTATGTTATATATTGATGTTATAGTTAAAATCTATATTTTCAACCGACATTCCAATTGGATCCATCTGTACCGATGTGTATGTATAATTATATTTTATAGCTGCAATTTGCAAATTTTATTTGACTTCCTCTTTTCTTTTTTTACCAGCCAGAAGCGCTAAGTAGAAATCGAAAACTAAAATCAGTTATAATTTAAAGTAAATCCAATAATTGCTACAGTTTATGCGAATTCCGCATGTTCAGTAAATTTCCATAATGCAGAATTGATTACAAGAATTCTTAATTCAAGGAAGCGTTTTTATTGATTTGCCAAGAATCATAAAACAGATAATGATTATTGTCAAATGAGTATCTCGATCAGAGGTTATCGATTCGCTCGCAAATTACATAATAAAACCACGAGGCATTGTGCTGTGGTTAGTACTTTATGAGAAATAATAAAAAAACGTTGTTATATCAGTCGCATTTTACCAAAATCTAAATCGCTTTTGCAATTCCATAAATTGAAAGCTTATGTTTATCTTTTACAACAAAGTCGCGACATTTTATTTACTGCTGTTTTTTGAATTCCTCTCATTGTACAAGAGCACAACAACCTTATTAAAGTAGGGATTTACTTGGGTTTTTTTATATCGCCGAAAGTGTTCAGCGTCTGTGTATTTTATACATACTACCTTTCACGGTTTTAGTTCTTACTGGGATAGGTAGAGACTATTGATCACCACTTTGCGTGATCCTAGCATATATTTTGAGCTTTATTTATATTCATAAATATTCTCATATAGATACACCCTTTTATTTATTTTAGTATTTTCTATGCCAAAAAAACACAGCTCCTCCTTATACATAGTATTTAACAACAAATTACAAATTCAATTACAATCGTAACGACAAAATAAAACCATGTTGCTCCGCGCACCAATACAAAGTCTCGCCAATCATAACTATTAAATGGGTCAAAAACAAAGTAAACAAAATGCTCACATCGAAAAGACAAGTAATAACATAGACGAGTACAAACAAGAATAACACTTTAGCAAAATCAATATTTACATGAGTCGGCTTGATGTTTTCAATTAAATAATATGTCATAAATCGGCGGCTGTAAGCAGGAGGCCGCAAGTGATTTGAACGCGCTATAATTTTATTCTCATTAACTGCTTGTGATGAGTTCTCGGTGCGATAGTAATGCAACTTGCAGAAACTTTGTTGCGTGCGCGTTTTAAACGCTTTTTTATTGAAATTCTTTTTAATTATCCACACTATCAAAAAGCAAGTTAATGGTAGTGTTATTTTATCGCACAAGTATATTTATGGGCAGACTCTGTGAAAATTATTATTTACATTCGTTGATGTAAGAATATCTGTCTAAGTAAAAACGTATTATATTTAGTAGCGCATAATGATTATATTAGAGCATAACGAGCACTATTAAAATTCCACAACCATCAATCACTTGAAAAACCTTTGATGCTTGAAGTTTTTATAGGGAAAATCCATTTTATATACGTATACGCTGACACGTAAATAATAATCACGGCATAACTGTCAATGATGGTAGACAAATTTAAGGCTTAGCTAACTTATTCTCTACACTTTGGCTGTCTTCTTTTTCAAAACATAACATTTTTGATTTTATTCTGTGCTGAATTCTTCATTTGATCATTCAAATTGGCTTTTGTAAATTTCTTCACTTTTAGCCATAACATCTAATTAAACATTGTAGATTTCTATATTATCTTATTTTGTATTGTCGGTAGAATAGGTTAGGTATATATTAAGGAATGATATCGAGTGAATGACCTAATATTCGCAGCGTAATGTAGAGCACGCAGTGTAATGAAACGTTCTAAGAAACAATTTCACAAATAAGTTGGGTGTCGCGGCGTTCATTATAGTTTACTGCGCCTAGGGTTGCCTAGATCCCAATAAATTAAGCAGGCTTTTAGTAAATAATGCATAATAAATACCTTTTATACAATAGTTTATCATTCTCTTACTTAAACTGAGAAGTGTCAGCGTAAAATGACAATAACCCATTTCTCCAGTAGTAAAAGGCGACTAAATTTTTGTAAAATTAAACGTTTTAAGGGATTTTTGGGCGATGTGACTTGAGACCCATCACCAACTTTCGTTTATTTTACCATTTTATCCAAATAATCTTTTAAAAATTGCTCAGTAATTTTATTTTTAAAGCACCGGCTAGACGCCTTTGGGAATAATAGTCTAGAGTTGTAAGTTTCATCATTCTTATCGTCTACCCGTTTATCCGATTCGCCCCAAAGATAACTTCTTACCAAATGAAGACATATCAACCTGAAAAGATTTTAAATAGTCAAACTTTATTTTAAAATCTTATTTATTTATTTATTCAATGGGTACACAAACAGCATTATAACAAACATATTCTTTTATGAAAAAATATTGATTCAGATCTGTTACAATGCCAAAAATAGTGCACACAACATTATTGGTCGTTATCGTTTTCCTTCTAATAAATAAATAATCAAAAATTTAAAATAAAAAACCCCTAAAGAATAACACAAAATAATTAATAATGATAAAATTAAATAAATTAAAATCAAATTAAAATAATAATATTATAATTCAATAAAATAGAATTAACAATAAAGTAAAAGATATTATTATTTGCATCTACCTATATAATCATATGACAACCCTGTCTTGATTAGCGATGTCACATCAATTTACTAGGCTCCCTTTCACAAACTTATACTCACATATTATCATTGGAATGAAAAGACACTGTTAGTTATATTTATATATGTAGTTTTCATAAAATTTTAAATAAAAGTTCTTTCACCTAGTCTTTTGTCAGAAAACTCATGAAATGTGTATGTGAAACCGCAAGAAGTGACCCTTAATTAGCTATACAAGTCACGAGCTTCACGTAAAGCAAAAATATAATCTGTACCACTTTATCGAAAGACTCCTTTTTTTGCAATTTCATTAAACAAACAGAAAAGGGGACGTTTAATCATAAAGCATGTTATTATAACACCGAGTCCATGTAAACCTTTAGCGGTGGAGTGAATACCTATCATTAGTCGTGATTACGAGGCGGCTTCGCTTGCGCTCCGATGAAGAAATTTACTTTGATCAATCAGTAATCGTTGAACTTGATTGCTTAATTTCCTTAATATGATCAGAAATTTTCATGGAAAACGGGCTGAAGATTTGAGCTTCAAAGTAGCTTGAATCTGGCTGAGTTATATGGGGGTTTTTAAGTCTCGGAAGTTGTTAGAGTGAAGAAAATAGTTATCGCTGTTTAAAATACGAATACAATAAGACATGCTTTAAGAAATTGCACTTGTTGTTTCAGTATACTATCACTTAGTTAGTTTTTAAGTAAAATTGGTCATTCTAAATAACATGCCAAGGAAGATAAATTAGTATTCAATACATCTTTCACCAAATATGATTAGATTTTTTCTGAGTGTATGTGTAAGGACTAGATACATTTTGGGAATTTATGTAGTTTTTTTTAATAATAAGACACAAATAAATAAATAAATAAAATTAAGGCTGCACACGCGATGTAAGATTAAAAAATCGAGTAACTTCTCCCGTTTTCCCAAAATTTCCCAAAATTCCCTTCTAAAAAGTATACCATAACCTGCCCAGAAGTATGAAGAATAATTGTGCCAAGTTTCGCTATAATCCGTCAAGTAGTTTTTGTTTACATAAGGAACATACAAACCGACAGACAGACAGACAGACAACAAAATTTACTGATTGCATTTTTGTTATCAGCATCGATCACTAAAGACCCCCTAATAGTTATTTTGGAAATATATTTCATGTACAGAATTGACCTCTCAACAGATGTATTATCAGTACTTATAGATAAACTAAGTATATACTCTAAAAAAATAAATCTGGTTCAGTATATATAAATAAAACAATTGTAAGAAAATCGTGATCTTGATTGCTTTTCCGTACAATTTATAGATCTTTATCACTATCGATTATCTAACAGCAATAATGAAATATTGCAAAATAGAATTATGTGACTTTTATTGTGTCATTTTTCTTCATAATAAAGTATATTTAGATATTATATAATGCACAAGTCATGTTTCACACGTGTTTTCTGATACTATCAGTTTTATATTAGTGCCAGTATGAAAAATATGGTTGCACATTCATACATGAATCCAAATCAATAACAAATATTAATGAATATTTAATGCATAAAAAGCAATCAATAATGGATGCAAAATTATATTTATTAAATCTAAGCTATTAATCATAAATTTCAATAATTTCACATAACTTTATCTATAAAACCTCATTTAATGTCTTGTAAGAATATATAATATTTTTGTTCTTCATGATTTCGTATAAACTAAACTAACTTTCTTATCGGAATACCCATTATGTTGCTAAGTGGAAAAGTTGAAATGATTGTGAACAATAACAATTATTCTAATTAGCAATGACATAATTTCATAAAAATGTAAAAACTTTCTTCATCGAATCTTTATTGTTTCCTTTTGCAGTTTTTGCTCAGTAGTAATTAAAGAGAATGCTTTTTGTTTTGTTAGGTACCAACTTTATCGAATAGTTATTATTTTAAGACTTAATTACAAAATTATGCTTGCAATTATCAGAAAAGATAATTATTACCATAACTGGCTCTTCCCTTATTAAGGTATTTTTACACAATCCTTTTGTTCAATTGTTGTATTCTCGCCAATTTTATGGCTAAATAAACTTTTTTAACTCCCTCTTCCTCGTCTCCATATTTTTATTGTTATGCTGAAAAGGTAAAGACTCATATTAGTAAGAATTTGTACATAATTATACTAGTTCTCCGTTAGAAACGGTACGATTCGGATATTTTAATTCATAAAATATTATATTTCAACGGTTGAAAAACCCTACAAAGTATCGATGAAACTGTTTATTCGCTGTGCCTTGAAATCCGTTATTCTAAACAACCGCGAGTCAGCCATTGATTGACTGACCAATAAAATTCGAATCCCATGTATAAATCTCCGTTTTATACATACTCAATGTCACTCCAAACTTCCCAATAGATCATTTAGATTAAACTGAATTATTGACAACTAATTGTTTGTGTGTACATAGAGAGTAAACTTATACTCATTGAAATTAACGTTGAGTCAAACATGCGTGCATAAATTGTAAGTAAACTATTATGCGACAATCACAAGACAATATTTGTAAAGTAAATTTTTCCTTAAGATGAACGAATAAGTGCCCCCGGGTGGGCAGTCGATAGTCGAGTCCTCACACTTTGTATGACATTTTAAGACCATTCTTCAGCCACAATGCACAATAAATGTTAAACCTCATGTTTATGGCTACGGGTATGGACTCGTATTTTGAACTGTGCCCTCCAGTCGCACTTTGCAGGAATATAAGAATGTTAAATAGACAGCTGTTTTAAAGATTCTTGCTTTTGTGTAGCTATTGTCGAACTCAAATAACTTGTGGATTGTTTTAAGCTTGCATTATTTCACTTTCTTTCAGTAGTAAAGTAATGTATGTTTCGAATAGAATACAAATCCGAAAAAAATTTTAGTTTTAAAAAAGTAAAGAAAAATTAAGCTTATTGCAATGAAGTTACGGTGTGCAAAAAATGCTGTACTCTACTTTAGTTTGTAAACAAACCGTAGAAATTTAGTTTCTTATAACAGAAACAGTCAGGCATTTAACAAAATCGATACGACTTCTTTAAATGAAATGAATACAGATCGGCGCAAATGGACCTTAATTTCTGTGGTTGCACAATAAATTTCTTACTACTACTATCTGAATATCACATTTAATCTACATTAAACAACTATATCAACTCATTCACACCACGAGCAGCTTTCTATGCATGAATTTCAAAAAAGTGTAGCGCAGCGGTACTCAATCTTTTATATCGTATCTTAGATAAATTTAACAGAATATTACTTAACTTTGATACTTTTCTAATTGTTCAGAGAGATAACAAATAAATAATACCTTCAACACATTTCATACAGTTCAGCATTGACACTGAACTTTAAAATGTTATAATAGTAATTGAAAATCAATAGATACTTTTGTGAATAATCAATATTAAACGGACTAATAAACTAATAATATGAAATATGAGTTATTTTGTCACTGTCATCAGGAACACAACACAAGAGAAATTAACAAAACATAACATAAACGTTCACGCCGTTTATCCCCGAAGGGGTTGGCAGAGGTACCAATACTTCTGAACTCACATGGCAGCGCCATCTAGTGTCCAGAGAACACAACCCACGTTTTGCTTAGACAGTGTACTCACGTGATAGGGGCAGGCCTATCGCCGTTTTGTACGAATACGCTGTCACATGACTAAGTACAACTCAGCCATGTGGGTTTCCTCACGAAGTTTTCCCTCACCGTTAACAACCATGATAAATCAACCACACATATGACTTTAGAAAAGACAAATTGGTGTAGGCCCGACCCAGGATTGGAACTCACGCCCTTTTGTTTTCGGGCGGGTGTTCTACCCACTGGACTATCATGTCGCAAGAGAAATTATAACTACCTATTAAGTGTTTCTCATGAACCCAATTAAGTTACTAACTAACTAAGTGATAGATGATATTATAAGTACGTATGTATCAGAATCAGAACTTCAGACATTGGCTAAATTCAGCATTCAAAGTGAACGAGAAAATATGATACACTGATTTGCTGGTTATAGAAACTTATCAATTAGCCCTTAATATATACTACAAAATCTGTAACATCGTATTTTAAACCTAAGCAAAAAATACCGGTACCCATCGGTCAGTCAAGTTACGGGGCGTACGATCAAACTTTGAGAAACACCGGAACATCATATTAAAAAAATATTACATAGCTATAAATATTGAAGCATCGTAACCGTTACTTCAAGTTCATTAGAATCAAAACATCGGTTATTTATTGGAATTTTATTTTGGTGAAATAGAACCACGTATTTACTGTTTGAATATTTTCATAAATTACTTTTTTATTGTTTCTGCTCACGCTTCTGTTTATCATGCATATTTATAACATATAATTTGAAAACTTCATATTTAACACTTACGATTAATTTGATTTAGGCGGGTGTGGCTTATTGCAGTTGATTTCTTTTGTATATTATATTACACGTAAATGTGTAGTACATTACCATAAAGAGTTTTAAGTAAATATAGAATTCGAAAAGGTTGATATGGAAAACTTTTATACTATACCATAGCAATAGATCGGAATAACACAATTTCATACCTTCCTATATGCTTAGAACGATTAAAAGGTCATACATCATCATTAGTTGGTGATCAGAAGTCTGGCTTATAGTTTTCGTAACCACCCTCTACTACTACGTATTTCTCATCCTAACGCCGCCGCATACACTATCCGAATACATTGAAAATTCAAAATAATTAAAAGTCTAATTATCGTGTAATCTATCAATGATTGTTATATTTGGCATTTTATGCTTCCAAATAAATATTAACTTTGTGGCAACTAATTCCCTACTCCAAATGCATAAGTGAAAATTGGCCCATAATAAAACGAAATTGAAAAAATCACATCTCCATAAATAATTTCATAGTGAAACTGTATTGTTTACATTAAGCCGATACGTAACGCGATACTGGCCCAGAACCACTACTGGTAGCCTATGCTTTCCCACCTGAACATGACACCGTAGCAGCAACAGCAAAATGTCATAACAACCACACTTAATACAACCCAATAGTCTTTCCTGAGCAGAATTTAGAGTTCAAATTGATAAGTGTTCTAAAGGGATTAGCTGAACATGGTTGACCTATTATGGCGATCGATTATTTCCTCATTGTAAAGCCCCGGGCGTCTGACTTCAGGAATAATTGTTTCGATTGCGTATGCGACTGCAGGTCTCGATTGAGACATATATGACTATTACTGGGCGACGGACATGAAATAGGATGTGTCGTTTGAGGAACTTTATTTTGTTTTTACTATTGGTTATTTATCACTACTGCAGTACGAAGCTTGTAGCCACCCACTAGGAATAGTGTTTGCAAAACAAATGTTGTACTTGTTCGTTTTTACTTTACAGCTTTGTCACGCTTAAACTTTAAAGTTTTACACTAGCAGTTATTAAATAAATATTCATTCATTCATTCATCATTCATATACTCACGGATATAAATCCCTTAACGGGGTAGCCAGAGCTTTGGAATGAGAAATTCCTCAGCCCATTTTGGAATTTGATTGGGGAAAAGATGGTAATAATAAATATTTTTGGTGACTGGTCTCCAACCACATCGCCCAAAAATCACTTAAAAAGCCCCTGTATCCTTAGTCGCCTCTTACGATCACCCACGGGTAGAAATGGGGTAGTGTTATTTTAAGCTGACACTACACGGCAATAAATAAATAATAGTATTTAAATACCTATGTGAAGCATTTTCTTAATATTTGGTGTTCATATTTAATTTTACAAACTGTATTTTACACAACTTGTTCAATTGATACATTATTTATGAACAGAACATTTTTTTTTACAATTGCAAACATAAAAGTGTAATTATGTAAAATAATATTTTTTTACAAATATATAGGATCATATTAACGCTGTTTTGACTTTGTATCGCATTTTCGCTTTTCGGATTTACAGATATAATTATATTATGTGTTTCAAGAAAAAAGTACCTTTTAGCCTAACCAGAAGACAGAATAAAGATATAAACATTTAATATACAAATCGTCAGTCCTCTCGAACAGAATAAATATCAATTTGAAATAGAGTCAATTTATTTTTATGTCGCGGTTGAAAAATCGCACTGAATTTTACTCGATTGTCAATTTGGTTTTTGAATACGCTTGACTTGGTAATTTCGCAATATGTTATCAAAAATCATCATTTTTCGTTTTATAGAAACTGTTGAATTAATTTAGGATCAAATAGATGCCTTCTCGTAAATCAGATACAATTTGAAATAATCTAATACCCATTTAGTGGGTGCTTTGCAAATCCTAAATCGGATATATTTTACTTTGTATTATTGAGAACAGTTTGCTATAAATCATATTTTACTAATAATTAAAGCTTATAATATTTAAAAATCTGTCATCTTATAGTAAACGTGGTTATATAAGTTAACTCAAAGCTGAGCAAAGCGAAACAATTAACTTTCTTTATCTCTGAAATCGGTTGTTAATCAATTATTATTAGAACTAAAAAACAATAATGATGTTTTTTATGATGGACCCAAATTCGGAGATAAGCTGCAAAAATACTTTTAGCAGACCGCGAAAAAAAATAATGAAATTAACAGTTAAACACATGTAACCTCCGCCAAATAAACTTTAGCATATGGCTAGTGTTTGTTCAATTAGTGTGTATAGGTCAAACAGATGCCCAATAGAGATTTACAGCTACTAACTACAGTTAATAAGTAATGAGTAATGTATTCGTGCGAGCATAAGGTCAAAGATAGCGAGTTGATCAATATCTGTCGGTAATGAGCTGACGACACTTGAGCCGGCGCCTGCGCATGAGAAAGCAATGCACTCGCCGATAAAGTGGCGAGGACGGAAAAGTTGTTAATTATCAATTGAATGTCAGTATGGAGTAATTGCTTTTGTTTACTTTCTTATTTGTTTGTAATTATACCATTTGTGTCTTTTTATTATGTTTTATTAGCATTGCTTATAATTTTATATCAGTCTTACCCTTCATTAATTAGGAAATAACACAAGATGAGTTAATTTAAAAGTTCAAGTACCAACACGGTAAAATATTAAGCTCAGTAATGTATGTATGTAATAAATTTAAGGGCATCCCCGTGAAAATCGGTTTATTTTGGTTCTTTTCAAACGCTATAAAATTTGTTTAATTGTTTGTTTGTTAATTCCTTCTCTATTTTATTTTTTTCATTAATACTAGAATTTACTCAGCCACTTTTGGAATGTTGCTGGGTAGTGCGTGGCTTAAAAGAGTACTAACACATTTCATCCCAAGCATGTCGCTCGATTCGAATATGGATATTGGAAACTTTTAAGTGTTTAATGGTTGATGGGATGTAGCTGGAGCCTTATCATCCATTCTTTATTTTACAATCTTAACCCACGATACTTCATCAAGTGCCTAAAGAACTGATGATTCTTTAGCTCTTGGTATCCCATTTTGGATATATACCCGTATGTTATATAGTTAAAGCTGAAACTGTTTACAAACACAATGTTAGTAGATAGAAGTCTCTCATAGCTGGATCTAACAAATGTGTATATTTCAGGTGGTAGTCTGCGGTGCGGTGCCGTCGATGGTCCGGTCGGTTCGCCTCTACAACCAATGCTCGCACCGCTACGTCAACGTGTTTGCCAACGGAACCGTGCTGGCGCGCTCAGACCTCAACGATCAACGTAAGTTTACTTATGCAACTTGAACTCATAGTAGCTCTGTCTACCCCAATAAGAACAACTGGCGTGAGTTTATGTATGAATGTATGCCGTCGATGGTCTGGTCGGTTCGCCTCTACAAACAATTCTCGCACTGCTTCGTAAATTAACTTATTGCCTTGAATTCATAGTTTGTGACGTATACCTCGAAGCTGTGGCAGGGGATCAAATATTCCTAAACATTTTAAATATAAATCTGACATGTGATTTTTCTTAGACTTTAGAAATTTCACAAATAAACCACACATATATATTATATTTTGGGAAGACTAATTGGTGTAGCCTTAATCTAGGATTTGATAGTAGGTATGCGACAACATTTTACGTAATCTTTGGGATTTTTATTTAGAAAGTAGAAATTCGCAATAAATCAAAAGATATGCACATTTTTTGCAGTGATAGTTGGGAAATGCAAAGAGTGATCTATGAACCACATTTCATAATTTACCGCCATCTATTAACGTTATTTCATTTGCCAAAAAGGATTCAGGAAGCTTAGTATATACGTGTTGGATTGTTTAACTTGGTTATACTGCCGTAAGTATATAGTAAACAAAAGTATATATAGATAAGATAAGACACGGAACATCTTGGAAAAAAAATTAAATTTATGCCGCATAAATATTTAGCACAACGATTATCGTACAGTTTCGTGACATGAAAAGGTAAGTATGAGTGATTTAGGAATTACTAATAGCGAGTTTGGTGCGAGAAAACTATAGGAAAATGTTATTATAGTCGGGGTCAACGACCAGCTTACTTAACAGGTGCACACGAATAAGCAGGGCCTTTAGGGATAGAAAAAGCTAGTAACGAAACTGCCTTGTATCGGAATGTTAAAAATAACTTTAAGGAATACACGTAAATATTTAGGTAATTAAAAAATAAATGTACAAATACATATTTTTTTTATAATTATACTTTTTCTACATTATGCACTATTATTCGTTTTATACTCAGTATACGAGTATAAGAATATACTAAAATGTATCTTCAGTGCCATTAAATAGCTTCCATAATCTGTTCAATAACAATATTAGAAGCAAAGTTTGGCAGCACCTAATTTAATAACAATATTGTAATTGTTGTGATGCCTGTAAAAAACAAAACTTATCAATATAATTGCTGTTATCATTCCGACATAGCACAGCGACGCAACTGGCGTGAGTTGCTAAGGAGATGAGCTAAATTGATTAAATTTTATTCTAATGTCGTAATAATAGATTATAATTATTAGATCAAATACTATGAGACTATTGATCTCTTTATCTGTGGATTATTAGGGCATAGTACGCAGGCTGATTTTAGTTTTAAAAGAATGCTATTTCGACTGAGCATTAAGTGATATTTGTAAACGATCTGTGATCAGAATGTGGGGTTGTTTAAAAGTGGGTTTATTTAAAAATATACCTTGGTGATAGGGGCTAAGGTGGAAGGTACATACATACATATACTCACGGCTATAAATCCCTAGAAGGGGTAGCCAGAGCTAAGGAATTATAAATTCCTCAGCCACTTTTGGAAGTTGAGTGGGGAAAAGATGGTAAAAGGTGGAAGGTAAATACCCGATGTACAAATGCACGATCACCATTATTAATAGGGGTTTATAAGGCTTCACAATTTGACCCTTTGCCTTTTTTGCACCTTAAGGTTTGCTCAACCCACTGCACTATATCATTGTATTAGTACACTGCTATTATAATGTATATCAGCCAGTCTAATCTTCTTTGCATGTTAACATAATTAATTCTGCTTTATTTAAAACTACCTAAAATTATTTTTTTATTTAAAACTACCTAATTAAATAATGTCTGCTCGACTGGAATCTCTGCTAATAGCTAAGTGAACTTAATTATAGTTTTGGGATTAGGGATGGGATATGACGAAAAGTATTACCCAGTATTTAAGCAGCTGTGGTAACTGTGGGTACCAACCACTGCTATAGTGCTAATAATTTTCAAATAAATTTCACCATCACCCGACCTGCAGTTTATAATAATGGTGTAAAAGATTTGTTCGCAAGTGTAAATGATAATGCAATGTATGGATTCCTGGCTATGGAAATTCTTTCTTAAAACATTACCGCTATTGCAACAATTCACCACTCAATTTGGGATAACAAGACGAGTTTGAATTATTCAGAAGATTATTTAATACTAAATAGTTTATTGTTATAAGTCATAAAACAAAGCGCGAAGAGCTCGCGTGTTGTAGCTTAATATAACATTTGCACCATCTACTTTGGTCCACACTCCTGATGTATAATATTCAGAGTATTTTATGAACAATAATTTACCTTGTTCATAAATCTATGCGGAAACAATATTGATTTATAAATTGTTTTCCTACATACAACTGTATTCTGCCAATATATCTATGGTACTCGATTCAAATACACATTTAGTTTAGATGTTTTTTTATGTAATAAATTAAGCTATTTTGTTATAGTAAACACAGAGAGGATATCATACTGCTAAATAAAAATATTTGTATTACATTCGTTCCGTAAATTTATTTTAAAATTCCGGTTAACTCATTTGTGTGATGTCTTGTGAATCCCAAAATACTGTTTTTATATCTTGGTTGACATTTATCTACTTACTAAGTCTACTTTTGCTGTAAACGTCACGAGAGAGACAACCTGTCTGCATATATTTATCTCACGACTTGGCATTATCATGTTGTGATAATGAAAAGCGATTATAAACATATGCCTTGAACAAATATTTTGATCTTCAAGTCAACTTTATCTTCGCTACTGCATCATTGTTTGATGATGTCGCGATTCCGTCACTTTGTATGAAGTAGTCACTTGATAATTTGGAATGTAAATGGAATTCATACCAGGAAGTTGAATAGTTTTAATAAGGCGTAGATTTTTTGATACTTTGTTTTATTGCTTTCGGTAGTATTGGTTTGGCCAGAAAATTGCTTTTGCCGTAAAACAAGTAAATATACCTACAGTTTTTGTTATCATGAATATAAGATTTGATTTAGAAACAATTTTTTGAAACTAATAGTAATTTAAAGTTAAAACTAATGATAAGTGGAAAAAAATAGATACAGAACAAACGTGAAAATCCAGTTAAGTTTGACACTTCCTGTATAACAGCAATAAAACAAAGTAACACGTGTTTCTCGTATTGTCTCACGTTTGCAATATTATTAGACAGAATTATTCAATATTTGCTCGTTTGCGTAACTTTTAGCAAACTCTCTTATCTAAACACCATTTCACTTTCACTGGAATCCTTTCGTATGTTAACTGTTTCTCTCGCTTGATATTTTGTTATGGCTTATTTTGGATTAAATAAAGCTATGAGATATACATTCTTATATTCACGGCTATGGATCCCAAAAAGAGGTAGTCAGAACGGCTAATTTAAAAATTCTTAGCTTTTTACTGATATTTGAACCCAATACAACAAGCACAAATGCACCAATGAATTGCTGTGTAATGTATTATATTTCATATTTATATGGCATCAATAATATTTTACCATTATTTACCTCAGACGTCAACTCACATCGGAATAAGTGTACAAAGGAATAACATTACTTTTTAATCAGAAGTCACGTAAAGTTAAAGGCTAGTGACCTAATAAAAGAAACCGGTTTAATGTGCACGGACTCGTTGATTTCTATTATTGCCCTTTTTATTTAAATCATACTTGACGTTTTACGCCATATGTTCCCGAAAGGGTGGCAGAAATACTACTTTTTGTAATGTCTAAGAACAATGGCCAGATCTCTAGAATAAAAAATCTGATTTGAAGAGGAAAAAGACATAACAAACTAAAGAGCGTTTCAAAGAAAATTTTGATAAACGTATTGTTTAAATAATTTCTTAAATTATTGTTATTTTGTTTTGTAAGATATATATATATATATATATATAGATAGATATATATAGAACAGATAATTAAATAATTGGAATTCGTATCGCCGATATTTACTTACATACAGATATTCACGTTATTAGTTCTTCTTGAGGTTAACAGATATTATCAATCGCCACTTTTCGCTAAAATTATAATTTATTGATATTCTTCAATCTTTTCACAGAATATTTCTGATATTTATTTGCTTTTTAAAAAAAGAACACTTAGTTATTCTGATTCTTATTAAATATCTTAAATCATACATTTAATTCAGCTAGGATCAGCATTCAGAAACACATGGCAGTAAGTAATCAAATGTGAGTTCCATTTCCCAAACCATTTAGCTCCGTCAAGTCACAGCTAGTAAAACACATAAACCACACTACAAATTATTTGCACTAGCCCTAATATGCCAAGACCACCCATCCTAGATCAACTCCTAACACATGTAAAGCAATAACACAATACAAAATTAGCTATCACTTATCAGTACATTGAAATAAATCACTTGTTCTGCTTCAGTCGTATTTGTATCGCAAGTTATATACGCAACCGGCGCTTGTGTTCTATTCTAGCTAATAAATGTTATAATAAATAAATTAATTGTAATCGTGTGCACTCGTAATGCAATTGATAAATTATCGTTTGTCTGGCTGAGATGTTACGAGAACCATTAGTAACATAGTATGGCTAAAAACTAGTAGTGTTTTCATATCAGTATAAACTTAAAACTGATCAGATGGTTTTGTTTTATTTTAAAAACTAAGGCGTTATATTACATTGTTTTAGCGATGATTGGTTACAAGAGCTGTACCGTCGGTCGCCGGTTAGTGGTATTTGAAACCGACACTACTAAAAAGACATAATTTTTATTTGCATATACCTATCTATATCTATCTATAATCTTCAACTATCCATTATACAAAAAACATTATACCAATATCATTATTTATCACGGTTGCTAACGGTGAGGGAAAACATCGTGAGGAAACCCACAGGGCTGAGTTGTACTTAGTCATGTGACAGTGTATTCGTACAAAAACGGCGATAGGTCTGCCCCCTATCACGTGAGTACACTGTCCATGCAAAACGTGGGTACTCTAAACACCTCCTCTGCCAACCCCTTCGGGGATATTCGGCGTGAACGTTTATGCTTATGCTATATACCAAAAACAATCAAAATTACTATAATAACTATAATTGAATGGCAACTTGATATTAAGTTTGTGATGTTAATTTGAATATAATGGCTAATATTCAAAGATATTAAACTATACTTACTAGAACATAGATGGGACACTTCGTACTAAACCTGTAATCTTGGAAAGAAAAACGCCATCTAACGTCCACTGGAATAACTTATGCATTTTTGCATTTTTCTAATATATGAAATAATTCAGCTTTTGTATGTTCGATGGCGTTAGTTGTATTAAGGTACTAGTGATGTCCATGATTATAAAATTTTTTTAAAGAACTTGTTGAATGTGGTAAAAAAAAGTTGTTTTTTACGTTTTTGTTTTTAACTTCACATTAACACTAATTTTACCAAACTAAAACTTACCAAATTAAAACTATAACTTACTAATAAAATAGAATAAAACGATGGCAAAGGAATTTAACAAAACTTTTTTTAAGGGACTTGATTCAATGCAATCAAGTCCCTTGAAATAAAATAAGTTTTGTTAATTTTTGTCTTTTGGACTGGATGTGAACACCAGGGTCCAACTTTGCTATATAACGAAGTTTTATATTTGCGTACGATTCAATGACCGCTCGTATCAAATGTAATCTGTGATTGAGCATGGCAGGACTTTCGAGTGAATGAACAATAAGGCCTTCGAAAACTTTCGAATTAATAAATTCCTTCAACACTTTATTTATTATAAATTGAATATTGTGCTTTGAAGAAATTCCTTTTCCATCGTTTTCGTTACAAAGTTTTCTTATTAACATTTCCGTTGCTTTGCACAATTCAAAAACACTTTTAGTGGAAAAACAGAGTCCACCCATATCCTTTATACTGATCAGTTTATGAAAATCTAATTTTTTATCGGAAAACAAACTTGAAACACAAATTTCACATTTAATTTTTTTGCTCAATAGTCGTGATACGTAACCAGATATGTACCCTACAATTTGTTGTGCACCAACGGATAACGAAGATTCGTTTAATAGTACTTAGTAATTGGCAATTTTCAATTACAACGAAATCTGTTTGAAATTCTTTTTGAAGGGTTTCATCTAGGTAACTATCATCAACGTCCTTTGATTTACAAGTATAATTAATTGTGTCTATTGAAGAACACGTCAATATTGAAAAATTATCCATTGGTGCACAGTTTCCGGAAAAAGAATCGCGTAATTCCAAATTCGTTAAAATTTTCTTGTATGCTGCTTTAAATTGCTTTACGTTTGGATTATTATTGTAGCCACCCTGTCTTCTAATGCAGCCAAAAAATAATTCAATATGATCTTGACTCAATCGGTATGTTGATAAATATCTAATAGTGTTAGATTTCACAACTTCATCAAATAAAATATGAACACTTATAATGTTAATTAGAAATCCCAGAAAGCCTGTTTTATTAACTGTCTGGACTAAACGCGTTTTTACTATTTTAAGAGTTATTCTATTATGGCAGTTTCGGCGTTTAATTTCATGTCTGAATTTTATATATTGTTTTAAATTTAATATGTAGTTTTTGGCAAGTTTTAAAAATGTATAAACTGCGGAAATGTTATTAAGAGACAATGGCTGTTTAAAACCATAAGTGCCATATTTATTGCTATTCATTACATCAAAAAGATCATTCATAATTGTTATAAATTTAACCGTGCCTGAAACATCCTCAAATCCAGTTAGTAATTCATTGCATAATAATAACGCTTTACCTACACTTCTACTTAGCAACTGAGTTGCTAGACGAACTTTCATTATTTGATTACGGAAATATATATGTTTCTTTGAAATTTTATTGGCAAAATTTAGTTTTTCATTACTTTGCAATTTATTTAAAGACTTTAAAAGTGACCATTTAATTTTTTCATTACCATCATCGTACAGAATTTTTTTACTTTCAAACGTGTTTCTTACCAGTTTAATCATATGGCTCGGGTCAAGAAATATGACAACTTTTTTTTTACTAATGGGATGATCAAAATGGGTCTTCAAATTATCTGGGTCGCTCAATATGCAACCTAATATTTCCGCCGTACTCAAATTGGTAGGAGCACCATCAAAAGTCATGCTAACAATTTTGACACCTACTTCGTGGCATAGGATTAAGCATTGCTTTATTAATGAAGATTTGCAATCAGCTGTAATGCTGTTAATAAAAAAATATCCAACAGGTATTTTCCAATTTTGGTCTAGTGATACATACATACATACATACATACATACATATTCTCACGCCGTTAGTGCCCATTGGGGTAGGCAGAGACTATCGATCGCCACTTTGTACGATCCTGGCAAACCTCTCTGGCTTCGTTTACATCCATCAATCTTTTCATACATGCTCTTTTATTCTTCATACTGCGGACACCTGCCTTTTTGAGCACATTTTCTATTTGATCCAAATGTGTCCTCCGAGGTCGTCCTCTACTAACATTACCTTCCACATTGGCTCTATATATCTCTTTCACCAATTTACTGTCATCCATCCTCTCTATGTGCCCAAACCATCTCAACATTCCTTTTTCTATCTTTCTTACAATATCATCTTTTACACCACACCTTTCACGAATCACATCATTCCTCACACGATCACATAACCTTACATTACACACTTTTCTGAGGGATCTCATTTCTACTGCATTCACTCTACTTTCATGCTTCTTCTGCCACACCCAACATTCACTGCCATACATAAGCGTAGGAACGAGGACAGCATCATGCACAGCCATTCGGGCCTTTTCAGACACCGACTGACTAGACATTAGACTATCCAGTGCTCCATTTACCGCATTACCCTTTTTCACTCTTCTCTCGATATCTTCATCACACTTTCCATCCCTAGTAAACAAACTTCCCAAATATACAAACTCTTTCACTTGTTCCACTTTCTTACCATTAATCTCAATCACGCATTCGGTCATATTCACCTCTCTCTCAAAAACCATAGTTTTTGTTTTATCCACACTCTAGTGATACTACCATAAAAACCAGCGCTTGAGAAGCTATTTCATCTTTTATGTCCCCAAAACCTAAATTAACAAACCCTTCGTTTCTTTTGGTGTTCCAGAGTTTTTGGCGTCTAATTGAAATTTCGTCAAAAACTAAAGAGCAAGTCAGTTCCTTTCCACTTTTTAATCTTTTTAATTTTAAAGCTCTAAATGACTCATTCGTGAAACCTGGCTCTGCGTCTACATTAATATACCATCTACGTAAAGTTCTTACGTGTGGAATCAAATCTTTAAAACGTTTTCTAACATATTGGTATGCCGCTGTAGAAAAGTAATGTAATGTTAGTGCAAACTTGCGGAGAACGGGACTAAATTTACGACGACTTAATCTAGATTTGTTTGAAATTTTATTGAACCTATCATAAATTTCTTCTAATTCTGCCGTAGCTTTAAGCGAATTTGAAACATTTTTTCCGATATCAAATTTTTTTTCTAGATGCTTGACTATTTCTATTAATTTTGATATTTTTCGTTTGAAATATCTATTTTGTTGACTTATTTTCCTCAGTTTATTCTTATAATCCAATTTTTGATTTTGTAATTTACGGACTTGCAATTTTAATGCAATTTTTCTTGGAGTGTCAAGAATTGATTCGGAGTCTGAAGTAGACACATTTAATGGCGATAAATATCCACTGGCGTCGGTGTCCTGAAAAATATAAATTATCCAAAAGTGAATATCTAATAAAATTATTGCATTATATATTATGTATACATTATCTATAGAATTTCTAATTCCTCAGCTCTGGCTACCCCTTCTAGGAATTTATAGCCGTGAGTATATGTATGTATGTATTATCTACCGAAAATAGGTTAATCCACTCATAAAAATAAGTTTCAAGCAAACAACTTTCAGCAAATAACAATGTGAATATCAAAAAAGTAATTTCGACCTTCTACACAAAATTTTAATTTGCCGCCTTATTTTATATAGAAAAGGAGTCAAAAATATTCTATCGATCTTCAAATATTTTTTTGCTGAGCGTCGTTTCGTTTAGTAAGCAGAAAATTAACCTCTTTTCGCTGAAGCCAGAAAAATCTTTGGTATACATATTGTTAGTTCAACTTAATCTTATTAAAATATGTAGTTCTTACTTCCTGTGCCGCATAAGGTACTGATCCTTTTTTTAAAACAACACGACCAGTTTTTCCAAAATACATATCAGTAATTTTAAAATGCTTTGAGCATAGTTTTGATGCCGTTGAGGGAAGCCAATCATCCTCTCTACGCTCTCTCTGAACATATTTTATCCAACTTTCGCGAGTTTCGCTACTCTTTGGTGGAAATCTACAATAACAGAAACACATTGTCTATGACTTAACGCCATAAAAGTACCTCATTGACTTAAAATTAAAGGGTTGTTGTTAATTCATCACAAATTAAATTCGTCCCACAAAATTCTATGTGTAAATAAATTCGTCACAACTATAATTTTAAGGAGTGGATTATTTTGGTTATTGCTGTCTTATTTTCTGTATAGACAGTAGAATAATCAAACAATTTTTTAAATGAAAAACGTTATATTTTTTTATTAAAACATCAATTCAGTAATTTAAACTTATACCTAAATTTTAAATTACATTGCAAATTTTAAAATACCGTAGAAATACAACAACCCAAAATAAATAATATTCCCATCCCTATTCTTACACTGCTGAGCAGGGGTAGTAAACATTTGGCTGGTTCATCAAAATGCAAGTAGGTATACTAAATACATCTATACTACCATATTAAACAAATTTCTTTATGAAACCTACAAGAATTAGCTTTTTAAGTATAGCGACATGCGGAACAAGACACGCTGTAAATACCGCTACATTAATACATAGTTTACTTGAAAAAATGACGAACTTTGGAACAACTGACTTTTTTTACATTTACGGGAGTTAAGTTAGATTGATTGACGAACTGAATAAGTTTAAAAATGTTTAAGTCACAGGTTTTTTTTAATATGAAAAAGTGTTAGCTTGGCGTCGCTCGCTCGACTCTCGCTTGACCACAGTAGCTAAAGGTTTGACACCTCTGAATTAACTACAACGAATTAGTGAATCTACTCAACAATAGATGGCGCTGTTTTAAATTACAAAATATGTTCTAGTAATTTCTAAGAAATATAAAATGAAACACTGAAAATAAATGATTAAAAATATAAATAGTTACGAAAATAAACTGATTTGTTCTTCTGCTTGCACTCCATATTTGGATTTACAACGACGTAACGCGCACTTCGGCATATTCGTTTTCCTTTCGATAATTTAATTGATGTTGCCTATGACGTACTTCCTCGCGGACGACTTACCACAGACTGAACGACTTGTTACCTAAATGTAACAAGTCTTAGCGTACAAACTAAGTGTAATATGTCCGGTCTATAATATATAAGTTTAATGTCTTTGCTAATATTATACCATCAGTAGAGTACAGTTTCCCTGTCAGCAATGCTGAGTTTCACAAAACAAAGGTTCGGTTAAAAAATACAAACCAAATTAAATAAAAAAATCAAAGGAACGTATAGTTTTTTGTCAAATCTTCAAAACCATATAGATTTTCAAAATCGGTCTTTTATTAAGTTAACAAGGATTCGTGCGTGTGGTAAAGTTATAGTTTTTTACACATCACTTAAAGCAGGATTTCGAAGTAATCGCCATCACATTCGTGTAAAAACTATAATAACTCAATTAGGGACGGCGCCAAATTATTGATTTCCTATAATTTGAGTGCCGACTTAAACGTTTATCTGTTGGTGGTATTAGCAGTAAACATAAAGGTTTTTTCGGAAGTCCAAGGGTTAGTAAGTTATTTTTTATAGGAAGAAGGTTTCAATTTAACATTAAATAGATATAAGCTGATTGCATTCCTTAGTTTATTTTCTTCATATGTTTGATGAAAGTAAGTTATTTTAATGGACTGGAAATAATCAAATAAACATACATACATACATACATATACTCACGCCATTAATTCCCATTGGGGTAGGCAGAGACTATCGATCGCCACTTCGTACGATCCTGACAAACCTGTCTAGCTTCGTTTACATCCATCAATCTTTTCATACATGCTCTTTTATTCTTCATACTTCGGACGCCAGCCTTTTTGAGCACACTCTCAATTTGGTCCAAGTGTGTTCTCCGTTATCAAATAAAATAAAGGACAAATGATGCCTTTAGTAATTCTTCTTTAGGGCATTAAAGTTATGTTGCAGCTTTTTTGCTACTTCAAGCATCTTTTTAATGCTGCTGCTCTTATCCCAGAAAAAGGTTACCAGAACCTTTAGTTTGGTGGAAGAAAGGAAGTTGAAATAAACTTATCTGCCCACTAGTAATTTAATTGTACCATTACACTTATTTTATTTGCCTCATACGACATTCACGGAAAGTAATGTGAAAGTGTTAAACTGATACTAAAAATAAATTAGCGACTGTAATTTTCAATATATTTGGTACTGTTCGGTCATCTTAAAATAAGCGTATACATACATACATATACTCACGCCATTAGTTCCCATTGGGGTAGGCAGAGACTATTGATCGCCACTTCGTACGATCCTGACCAAACTCTCTAGCTTCGTTTACATCCATCAATCTTTTCATGCATGCTCTTTTATTCTTCATTCATTCGGACGCCAGCCTCTTTGAGCACACTAGAATTTTTAATGGCAAAAGATTAGCGTATCAGAAAATATAAGACAGAAATATCAATATTAAAATATTGAATCAAAGATGCATGAGAAATACGGTACTTTCATTACGATAGCATCAGTAAACATTTGATTCCATGATTCTGGGCGTTACCAATTTCACACAGTCCTAATATAATTTTTGAATAATTATTTTTTTCTTATCGACGTGTTAAAATCTAATTTTAATTAAAACACGTCACATATTTCACTGAGTATTCGGCAGTAGGCGATGCCGAATCGACGATTTGAAAAATAACCAATTTAATTTGAACTCTCGGAACTAACTGTTTCTTTAAAGATGACGATCAAAATATTGGTTTTGATGTATTAAATCGATTTACATTAGCTATATTTCTTTATTATTATTAACGTTAGTAACACGTTCATTTTCTTAAAATTCATTAAAAAATTGATAGACCATGGAAATTCTCTCGTTACAAACTAGTGGATATTGTGTATGGACGAACAACAGTTTCGACCGTCCAAACTAGAAATTTAAGCCGACAAGATTTTTCTAAAAAACATTAGCCAAACTATTTTTCCGATTTTCAGAAGTGATATTACCTATGCCACGCCACTTCTTTGATAATTCAGGGCGTGAAATTTGAGTTTATAATTTGATTTCAGTTATTTCAAAGGGTTTTTAATTTTATTATTTGAGTTTTAATATTGATGACTAATATGGTCATGGTGTTCATAGTTTTACATACATTCCTGCATATCTTCCAAAAGATTGGATTTGCTTGTAGAGAAGCCAAGAAAACATAAGCGTCATTTTTCCAATAAAAATATAATGATTTACTGTCGATTTTCCTTATCAACCTACTTAATTACTACAAAGAAAATATTCCCTGACCGAACTAAATGGTTACTCAAGGGTACTTGGCGACCTAATTAGATAAAATTTGCCATGTTTGATTAACTCATACATTTGTTTAGATAATTAGTCGGTTGATTCTTTTATGTCCGTCTGATTACCAAGTGATTACTTAGCCGTTTCAGGGTTGTGAAGTTTGTTAATTTAGTTTCGTTGATTTCTATTACATACATACATATACGCACATACATATAAAAGGGGTAGCCAGAGCTTTAGAACTAGAACTCCTCAGCTACATTGAGAAATTGATAGGGGACAAGATGGTAGAAATAAAGTATTGTTGGTGATAAGCCTCCAACCATCAGGCCCAAAAATCACTTGAAAGCCCCAGTCGCCTCTTACGACACCCATGGGTAGAAAGAAGTAGTGACATTCTAAGCCGGCACTACACGGCACTTCTAGTACTTGACTATTAATCAAAATAAAAATTACTGTGGTTTATTCCTTTGACAGTTTCCACATTGTATATCGGGGTATATTGTCGTCTTAATTATAAATCAGATAATAGATAGCTAAGTTAAAAAAGAGTGACGATTGGCTACGAATGACGACATATAAATTTTAAGGACATCTTGTGCAGGTGATGGTAAATAAAAGTTTCACAAGAAATATCAAATAAAAGAAAAGCATGGGTTTAAAGCTGGTTTCAATTTCCTATTCATTACAAAAATTCTTCACAAAGGAAATGAAGTTCTATTTTCAATTTGCAAGAACTGTCGCATGTTAGATGCTTTGTCACTGAATAAATGACGTGGTTGAATTTTCAATAGCGAAGTTATCTTAAAAATCAAAATATTGTAATATATATTTGTAATAGGTTGGAAGCATTACGACTATGCATGATCTATCTGATATAATGGACTTAAGCAAGAGTTTTCTATTTCTTAGGTATTTTTTATATGTATAAGTTTACATCTAACATCGTACCTGTAAATAAAATTACCTGCGTACAATATTTTGTAAGATCGCCCTTACAACTTATGAGTCAGTCTCATATCTGGCACAGCGATGACATTGTATCACGATCATAACTGTCAATCCATAAAGTGCCAATGTCACATTTCTGCGGTTAGATGTCACAATGTGCGCAGACGTATGCAATCTGGACTGACTGCATCGAAACATAATACTGCATGCTAAGGTCACTTAGACTGGAATTTTACCGATATTACTACAATTTCCATGTTTGTTTTAATTACTTCTAATTTTACATAATTATTGAGAAATTGCTGTGTAGTGTCGGCTTAGAATAACACTACCCCATTTCTGCCGGTGGATGTTCGTTAGAGGTGACCAACGGTATTGGGGCTTTTAAGGATTTATTGGGCGATGCGGTTGGAGACCCATCACCAACATCCTTTATTTTGCCATCTTTTCCCCACTCAACTTTCCAAAAGTGGCTGAGGAACTTCTAGTTCCTTAGCTCTGGCTACCCCTTCTAGGGATTTATAGCCGTGAGTATATGTATGTATGTATTGAGAAATATCTCGGGGAAGCTCTAAGGATTTTACTCAACTCAAACCCATCCGTTCACGCCGTATATCCCCGAAGGGGTTGACAGAGGTATTTATACTTCTAAATATTACAATACACTGTCACCTGGTATTCAGAGTACCCATGTTTGGCTTGGACAGTTTACTCACGTGATAGGGGGCAGGCCTATAGCTGTTTCGTTCGTATACACTGGCACATGCTAAGAACAACTGGCTTTCCGAAGCGTAGATACAATAAAGTAACATAAATATAGGTGACATAAAATATAGTTATAGTTTTTGATTGATTAGACAGCCAATAACTTAATGAATGAGAAGACTATATATTTTAATACTTGAAAATAAATTGCATTTAGGGGGTAATTTATTATCAGCCATCCTTTAAAGTAAATAATTAATTGGAAAACTGTGTGGAATGTGTTTAATCCATTTATTACTACTAATCGCCGGACACACACATTAAGATTGTCGTTTTGAAACAATTTTAATGGAATTTTCTTATCTGCTTATCAATTTATAAGTCTTTTCATTGATAGTCGGATGATAGCACAACGCCCACATTTCTGGAACGTAATTGTTTTGATATATTTTTCTTGGTTATCTCATGATTATTTTTCTAGAACGCATTTGCCAGGGATTCCCTTGGTATTCTTTGTTTCTTAAAAAATGATTACATTGTGAATTTTACTCATAGTAACATAACAAACAACATTATGTTACTATATCAATACCTTTTCAACCTTATTTCAGAACACAAAATCGGGGTGCTCTGAATTTGCCTATTGTTTTATTGTAGTCCCAATTTCATAACCAAAAGCGCTATGTATACTAAACATTAAATATAATATATGCTACAAATTAAAATATTTTCATATATATATATTTTGATCAATTAAAAAAAAATGTGAAGAGAAGCAAGCTTTGTCTACCTCTTTAGGATAGAAGTGATATTCCGGACAAGGCAAACACTTTTAAATGAAGAATTTTAATCGCCCTAATCAGTGAAAATAAAGGAAGCGGTGAGTTTAACTGAGATTAAAATGAGCTAAACAAATGTATGTACCTACCGCAGTATAAGGATAAGATCTGATCCTGTGGGATTAGTGATGTAAGTAGGGATTTGGTGTCCCTTGGATCTGTGGTTTTTCACTGATAACATTTTATAACATTCTTATGTATTTTATAATAGGTTATATTATGTAGTTTTTATAAATGTGTATTCCAAAAACTTGATTACACGATTTTTTTAATCATCTATATGTCTGTACTTAAGATATGATTTTATTTCTCAATAAGATTGTATATTATTTATATAACTTTTCACAACAACTGTGATAGCTTAGCGGTACGACTACCGCTTCTCATACATCAAACATGAGTTTAAATCATCAGTTCTTGCTTACACCAAAGCGTCTTTCTTAATGTTCTATCTGTGGTTAATTTATCAAGGATTTTTTCGCCAAACTAAGAAAGCATCATGAGGAAACCCACATGGCTGAGTGTTATTTAGTCATATCAGTGTATTTGTACGTAGCAGCGATAGGCGTGCCCCCTATCGCTGACTTAGCAAAACGTGGGTACTCTGAGTACCCGATTTTACTACACTATTAGTACCTCTGCCACTTCTTTTGATTGACGACAGCCGTTGGCGAGTGGATATGTGACTCGCTTCTCGGTTCGGAGGTTGCGGGTTCCATCGCCGCTGAGAGAAACATTTATGTGATGAGCATAAAATTATTGTTTCTTAATCTTAGGTTTTATTTATGTGTAGTATTAAGTATATCGTTGAGTTAGTATCCCATAATACAAGTTCTACGTAGTTTGGGGCTAACTTGATCTGTATATAATTTGTCCGTATACATTACTATTCTTAAGGTATATACGTCGAGAACGTTGAGTTTGAAAGCAGATTTTCACACATAATCCTTAAGACGGTAAGAATGACAAAAATCGTAAACGATCGGTGGTAAAAAATAATACCACAAAAGTTATGCAATATTGACAAGCCATCGTGTCAACGGAACATTACAGTTTAGTACACACACGAGCTTTGAGTCACACGAGAAAAACGAAAAGTGGACCACAAAACGTCGATAGTTGACCTCGTGAAATATATCACTAATGGATAAATGGGTCCTGACTCCTGACTGAAAGTCAGTGTTGTGTGTAAAACGCACAAAAATAAGCTGAGGCAGGACCTATTCACATTTGTTTCATTTATTTTATTTTGTATCACTTTTTATGTCTCTTTTATAATTTTAATATACAAGAAAACTGTGTAGTAATTAATAGTTCAAATGTGAATAAATGTCTCTTCTTTCTTTCTTTCTTTCTTTCTAATTCATTAGTTAAAATATATACTGTCAGAGTATAGTTTCAAAAACGTTAGTTGATCGGCAACTAAAGAGTGTAATTTAAAGTTTTCTAACTATGTGTAGTTCTATACCAACCATGAAAGTAAACAGAACCAAATAATTAGATTTAAACAAAATAAAAATTATTTGGCAAGTGTCATCGTGTAATATTTATCAATTTGAGAACGGCACCACAAACCGTTAAATACTTACATAAAATAAATTTAAAAAATGAGAGAAAGTTTGCTTATGATATCATAAACTAAGATACATTTATTATGAAAAAGGAAATTAAAAAAAGTCTTACTAAAATGCATTTTGGACAATCGTACAAATAATATGATACAATTATAGAACGCAAAAGTAACGTAAAATGTGAATTATCAATAGCGTAGTATATTTTATGATTATTATACAATCAAGCTCTTTAGAAAGCAATAAATAATCCAAGTGTTTCAGAATACTATTCATAGAATAATAAAATTCTGTACTTGATACGTTTCTATCGGAAATATATCATACACATACTTTGCTGTAGCTGTGTAGTGTCGGCTTAGAATAGCACTACCCCATTTCTTCCGGTGGAAGAATGTAACAGTCGACTAACGGTATTGGAGCTTTTAAGGGGCTTTTGGGCGATGCGGTTGGAGACCCATCATCAATAACCTTTATTTAACCATCTTTTCCCCACTTAACTTTACAAAAGTGGCTGGGGAATTTTGAGTCCTCAGCTCTAGATACCCCTTCTAGGGATTTATGGCCGTGATTATATGTAAGTATGTATGTACATACTTTGCGTCGTGAAGTATTAATTAAAGAAAAGATGCATAGGTATACGTCCTATTTAGGTTGCGAACCCATGCCTGCTGCATTTGTAGCCAAACTTACCCCTATTGACTACCAAGGTGATAAAATTTAACAAATAATGAACTTACACTTCTGATACATTTACACTCTTTCGTGCAAACATTTCGTTTCAATAAAGATTACCGTACAACATCCACCCATAAAGCTTTAAATAATCAGTCGGTAATAGGCTATTTGACTAAGTTTTGAAAACTATCTTACGGCGTTAATTTGTTTAGAAGGACCCCTAAAAAAATATATATTTCTGTCTACATTTTAGCTATTTTATTAAAAAATCGAAAAAGTAAATGCTATATTCAAATGTGCCGCGAAAACGCGACTTTAAGTAATATGGCGGCTGTAGCACAAATGACGTCACTTCCGCATTAAACACCAATGAGCGAAGCGATACACAGTCTGTTTATGTGCAATCTACGTCATTATAGAAATAGCCAATCACGGTCGTTTTTAGTCACGTGACATTTGCATCAAAATACTTATTTTAAAAGACGGATTTTAGTGAAATAATGCAATATTTTTATCTCGCATTATTACATATGGCTCCAAAAAAGAAATATTAAGACTAATGAAATAAAAGAAATGTATATTTTTATTGCAGTCAAATAGCCTATTATTTTCATTATAAAAAAAACTAAGTAAGAATGGAAAATATTTCCAAGTTTTACTTATTTATGAAGGAGAATGTTCAATCATTGACCATTATTATAAAATGATAATTGAATTGATGGCGGCGGCGATGTCATTCGTAATCATTTTTATGTGAGCTTTTTACTAAACCTTTTCGTTTTTTTGTCGGTAAAGCGACACTCGAGTCTTCACACGAACTTTAATGTTATCTTTGGAGTTTTATGGCAGGCTTACATGTGGACATATAATCATATCGTTTGATACTATAAGATGACCTTATTAGGTAAGTGTGTTGAACTGTGGCCAAATTACTTTATGCATACCCATAAAATGCATAAATGAGCGGTGGTGATTGTGAAAATTTGTGACTAGTTACGAAAAAATGACGCAATATTTTCAGTATCGCTATTTTATTATTTTATTTATATAAGTACTCACTTATTTTAAAAGATAAACATTTAATTACAATAGCTAGTAGCAACACAATGAAGCAATTCTTGTAGCTATCAAAACAAATAAAAATATTCAAGGTATATTTCTCAATCAAAATATATTTTTAAAGGTTGTATTTAAGATGTAATATGTTGGGTGTTTTTCTATTCAATTTATACTCGTAGCGTTAAATATAAGAACTATTTTTCTGCACTCGTTGTAATTAATTTACGTATAAATCTTAATATCAAATCGCAAGTCAACATGTAAGCCTTTTCAAACGTCACGTATAAAACATTTACCAATAGATTAATATTTATGTACATTTTATTTCAATTCTCAAACATTCAAACATCGTTAACGATTGGGTTGTTGCACCTTACTCGATGCGTTAACTCATACGAGTACGTTCGACTTTTACCTGTCTAGTTATTATGTCCACTCGCTGTCTCCGAGAATATATTAAAAGACTCAATTAGAAAATTAAACATTCCGCTGCTAAGTAGCTTTGAGAATTTATAAGAAATGTCACGCATTATTGTATAATATTTATATGAAGTAAAATATGATGTAATATTTTTAAATTCAAACGTTTATACCGTGTATCTCTGGAACGCAAAGGTACTTATACTTCTGAACAACGACTGATATTATTATCACTTGGTGTTCAGAGTATTCACTTTTGCTATAAAAGTGTACTCACGTGATAGGGGGCAGGCCAATCGCCGTGTTGTGCCATTAACAACCATGAGTTTACCACACATTTAACTTTGCATGATAGGCGCCAGTTCTTCCCACTTTGTTGTCACGGTTTGTATGTAATATTTTGAAGTGCTTATAGAGTTTAAAAAAAAATTGTTTTGTTACAGCGAACCTGACAATGAGTACGCGCGGCCGAAGCTTGGAACTACTCATATACTCGCCCGTTCAGAACATGTACGTTTGCTTCAAAGGAGGACGGCTAGTCGGCAGACGAATGGTAAGTATTATATCATGCCTTTACCTTTTCACTCAAAATAAAAAAAAACACAATTAACAATTTGTAAGTTAGTTGGGGAGAAGATTTTAAAAAAATACGTAGGTGGTAAGTCTCCAGCCATATCTCGAAACAACACTTCACAGGCACCATAACCTAAGTTGCCTATTTCTTACTCCTCCTTGATCCGGAAAGTATAAAAATAACAAAGTCTTTGACAAACTTTTTAAACTATTTTATTTTCCACAGACAAGAACACAAGCGGAGATGCAGTCAAACTGCCTATTCAAAGAGGAGTTTGTCGACGGCTACAACCAGTACCACTTGGTAAAGAACCCGGAGCGCTACATCGGCTTCAATCAACGCGGAGTCCAAATAAAACGAAAGATGAGTCGCCTCCCGGAGAGAGCTCACAAGTGCCTCTCTTTCTTGAAGGAGGCCCACGAGTTCGACATCAACCGGCACAATACGAAGCTGGCCAATGGAGAGACTTTCTCGAGGCCGCAGCGTAGGCTCCGACCGCCGCTTCATAACTCTATCAAGCAGCCGTGTCATGGGGTCCGCCACCGCCATGGGAAACACCAGCGTCGAAAGAATTGCGACGGCACCTAAACCGTCACTCCACAAATTCGCTTCTCTTGCGTTCCGTTGCCGACTGTCGATGGACCTATTGAGTGGACTGATATTAGTCAATCGCAGTATTATTCTAGTGACGAGGACCGCAGTGAGCGTCGAGCCGCGGTATGCCGGTGCGCCGTGGTAGCCGAAGCGAGTAAACAGGAGAACAGCCGAGTCGGACGCTCGTCTGACCTGTGAAATTCCATAAGGGCATGTCAGATTGCAGCGTTTGCTCTCGTCTCTAGCCAGACGCTGTTCCAAAAGGAAAAAAAGTTTTTCTGTGGAAAGAGCAAATAGTGTTGTCCCGCGACCACCGCGGTCTGAACATTGTCGCACACCACCCTCGAACGCCGCGAGTGTCACTCGTCATTAACTATTTGTTCCTTGTGCATAGGTGTCGATTAGATGCTTTCAATAACATTGAGTTTTGTACCTTCCGTTGCGACCAGTTTTGCAGAAAGCCGTTTGAAAATTCTCAGTGTGTTATAATTTAAACGCTTACGTTAAGTACTTTTTCATTAGTCGTTTGTAAATATAATATTAAAACTATTATGTGTTTACTATTTATCGAGAACTTTAATCAGAATTTGTAAACGTAGGTTCTAGTTGTAAAATTGTATTAAAATGTTTTTATATTTAATTGTCATCGATATTTAATCATTCGACCAAACGCTCTCTTTTCTGAATTATAACACCGATTGATAAGTTAACGAATTGATTTGATGTAATACCTCAAACTGTATCTTTTAGACATTGCACTGAATTTTTAAGGAAATGTAATAAATCAGTTTTTGTACTTGTATATATAATTTTAAGTTATGTTATTGGGAGTGTTCGGTTGATTCTGAATCTCTAAATGATTTTAATTATTATACTGAGTAGCCGTTGTAAATCATTGTCCACATTTTGTGTATCTCTTCAAACCAAATTGTAGCTCTGATTGTTCCACCACTGACAATTCTTTGAAGTACCAATTTGCCTATTAATATAAATGTTACAATAAAGTATTGTTATTATAACAGATCTGTGCCATAGTTCGGTGGCAGTGTTAGATTTTTTTATGCTATATACCTAGTGGTATTATGTGGACGTCTGTAAACATCGCATAGCCTTAAATTAATATAAAACATAAATATATTAGCGAAAGCAACACCAATGTAGTGTTTACAAATTAATATATTCGAATTGATGTTTGCCTGAAACGGTTTTTTACCAGTCATATTGTAATGTAATAAATGATAATTAAGTAATCTAATCGGTGAGACTACAGCCAGCTTTGTTGGAGATAATATTAATAAATGAAGACAATACGCTAGCTGTACTTTTCAAATATGTTTTTATAATACATGGTGAATAAATGTTTGTAAGTTCTGTCTATCGTTGTTACCATAAGGATGTTTATTTGACATACCCTTATGATAAGTGAAAAATCTCACCGACAAATAACTTTATAACTATACCTCTGCTACCTTAAAAGGCATAAAATACATTCCAGTAGCAATTGTGTTTTGCAAAGCGCTTATTAATGGTCAAACTGCTACCATCGCCGTATGTTCCGCAGTGTCTAATTATAAGTGTACTGATGCTGAGAACGAAATCGTATATATGCTAAGAAACACTTCAAATTAAATCATATTTAACTCGAATTCAATATTTCATTTAAAAACCCTTCTTAATCAAATAGTATTTCAAGTCTCAGAGAGGAATGGCGACGAATTGTGCGGGGGTCACCCGACTAAAATGACGACCACGACGACTCTGTCAAGAGTGCTACGACTGAGAAGAATTGCTGGAAGCTACAAACTATACCCACAGGATAAAATAAGACAGTGCTCTGCAGTTAATATAATCTATTTAAAACCAGTTTTCCTTTTGAACTGCGTTTAATTACGACCGACGTTTCGTAAAGTTCATATGTAAGTATATGGAAAAGGAAATTATTTAGAAGGGATAGTATGTGTATATGTTAATGGTATTAGTAGCAGGTTATTGTATTTTGATAAAGAACAAAATCTCAATAAAGCTGCTAGTTCCAAATTACTTGACAATAGTATCAAATTAAAGAAAAACAGATAAATTTAAAATTATTAGTTCCAAAGAAAAAAAGAGCAATATGGTAAAAAGATCGTTGGTTGGTTAAACTACAAAGTTGGGACTACGTGAAAACTGAGACTTATAAGACATATTTACTCATAGATTCCTCTACATTCATCAAACTTCCCATACATAGTTGTAGGCTTCTGATTTCTAACATGAACCAGGTTTCTGAAGTTCGTATCGCCTAATCACCTAATTGTAATTTAGTAAGCCCCGTACCCTTCTAAGACACTCACGGGACAAATGACAATATTCTAAGCTGACAATTCATAGCAATACATTTAGTCAATCGTTATTTATTGTACAATCTAGGCCTAGGAGTAGGTCTCTAGGGTAGGTAGTCTATTGAAAAAAACTAACTGAAGATGCAGAAACCTAACTTTAATAATTGCCATAGTTTTGGCTGCATTAATCAAGAACTGTTGTCTATACTTTTAAAAGCATCCTTCAAATACCGCACTAACTTACAGACCTACCATATAAACAAAGTAGTAACAACACAACAGTAAGTACATCGTAAAATTATTCGCAGTACTCGAACATATAGTAACTAATTACGATGGCGATTAAACAGCCGTAACAGAGTATTGTAAACTATTAAAAGTTCATTTAACTGATCATTTACTCTGTGAATGATGATCCCACTAAGTCAATGTGCTAAACGATAACTGGTGGAAGAAACAAGTTGGTAGTATGTTTTAAGGACTATTGTGAGGTTTATAGTTTACGATAGTATTTTATCTACATAGCTACTCGTGGGACTGGACTGTACAATTCTAAAGGGGTAGCCATTGTTTCAGAATCAATTTTATTTAAGATATATTTATTTATTAAGGAGATTCATATAATATTGTCACCAACCATCAGAAGCCCTTATGCTTTTATGTACATACATACATATACTTACGGCTATAAATCCCTAGCAGGTGTAGCCAGAGCTAAGGAATTAGAAATTCCTCTGCCACTTTTGGAAAATTGAGTGGGAAAAAGATGGTAAAGGTTGTTGGTGATGGGTCTCCAACCGCATCGCCCAAAAATCCCTTAAAAGCCCCAATACCGTTAGTCGCCTCTTACGTACACCAATCGGTAGAATCGGGGTAGTGCTATTCTAAGCCGATACTACACGGCTTTTATATATGAATAAGAAACGATCCCAAAAGATGAAGAACTGTTCATGAATATGATTGGACGAGGTAGGATCTCACAACTCACCCATACATACATGCTGTATGTCACCGAAGGGGTGGGAGAACCACTAATACTTTCAAACATTACGCCACATTTTCACATGGTAGTATCCACGTTTTGCTTTGACAGTACACTTACGTGATAGTTATTATTATTTTCATTGTGAAATAAATCTGTTGTCTCAGCTTAGAATATAAATAACTTATGTATACATACATACATACATATACTCACGGCTATATTTCCCTAGAAGGGGTAACCAGAAGAATTATAAATTTCTCAGCCACTTTTGGAAGTTGAGTGGGGAAAAGATGGTAAGAATAAAGGTTTTTGGTGATGAGTCTCCAACCGCATCGCCCAAAAATCTAATAAAAAGCCCCAATACCCCTAGTCGCCTCTTACGACACCCGTGGGTAGAAAGGAGTAGCGACATTCTAAGCTGGCACTACACGGCAACTTATATATTTCTGCGGCTTTCGAAGCAGACGACTAAGGATATAGCGTCAAATTCTTTGGTTTTTGGACCCATTACTGTAGTTTGGATGAGGTTAGGCTAATTATTATACCCCTGCTGCTGTATTCCCATACTTATATTTTTGATGGAGTTCAAGTTTCTGTGGTTAATTATTACAAGGCCCGTTCTTATACGGATGGTAAAGAACGAATATTTATGTCTTCAGAAGCTTATAAAAGGAAAGTTTTTGTGTGGATCGTTGGTAACGAGACTTAAACTACTATTTTAGTCTTTATTAAGACCTATTTCTACCCGTGGGTGATCGTAAGAGGCGACTAAGGGTAAAGAAGCTTTTTAAATGATTTTTGGGCGATGTGGTTGGAGACCTGTCACCAAAAACATTTGTTATTACCACCTTTTCCCCAATCAACTTCCAAAAGCGGCTGAGGAATTTCTCATTCCAAAACTCTGGCTACCCCGTTAAGGAATTCATAGCCGTGAGTATATGTATACATGTATGTATAAGTACCTATTTTATTTTATTTATGCCTGTACAAATCCTTCAAGGATGTACGGCGGTAAGGAGGAGTCTCCGTTAAAAAATACTATATTACTCGTCATTTATAAATCAATAGCTTTCTGCTGTCGGCTTTGAATATAGCGCTTACCCATTTGTTGTTTGTCGTACGAAAAGTAAGTGATAGAGCTTGTAAGGTGATGGTTAAGCGTTGTTGCTGGACAAACATTTACCTCCAGGCTTTCAAAAGT
The DNA here is from genome assembly GCA_963576735.1 of Bedellia somnulentella. NCBI lineage: Eukaryota > Metazoa > Arthropoda > Insecta > Lepidoptera > Bedelliidae > Bedellia > Bedellia somnulentella. The sequence goes on from OY755180.1 coordinate 9,461,265, forward strand.
GGCGGATTAATTTGTGTTCATAGTCGTCAGTATAGGTAAGTAGGTAAGGTACATAGATAATTAATTTATTTATTTTAATATATACTTCGTTTAAACTTTTTATGTGACCGTAACCCTTGGTAGCCAATGATAGTCACATATATTCAAGGCCATAAACCCCAAAAGGTATAGCCAGAGCTTTAGAGCTAGAAACTCTGCAGCCATATTTGGAAGTTGACAGGGGACAAAATGTTAGAAATAAAGAGCATCCGCATCGCCAAAACCGCTTAAAAAAGTCCCCATACATTTAGATGCTTCTAACGACACCCGTGGGAAGAAAGGGTTAGTGACATTCCAAAAATATTCAGATTGGATATAAAAATATCTTCATATTTTAGTTATTTCTAATTTCAATAAATAGAGAAAACGTTAGTTTTAACGAGCATAATTAAAATTTTTCCTCTAGTAAATCTGTTTTTAATGAGTGGTTATTCTGTAACCCATCCATACTAATATTATAAATCGGAAAGTGAGTTTGTTTGTTTGTTTATTTGTGCCGCTTTCACGCCGTAACTACTAAACCGATTACTTTGAAAATTTGCAAACGTATAGTTAGAAGTCTAGATTAAATAATAGGGTACTTTTTATCCTGGAAAAAAATGATATTCCCGAGGGTAAACTAAAATATTGTTTAAATATTGCTGGATGGATTGGAGATGGCGCTGTGTGTCGTTTAAAACAAGGTCATATATTGCAAATGAATATAAACATGTAAATTTAGAAGCTAAATGATACGATAATGTATCCTTGAAAATGAGGAATTCCCGAGGGATAAAGTACAAATTGTTTTATCGTCTAAACAGTTTTTTACATCTACGACTTATCCTGAAATAAGTATAAATAAACGAATTACTAATTGGTTTAAGTATTGACGTAGTTCTTGAGGTATGCAAAGCGTTCTCTATGAACATTCGAGAGACCCGGGATCAAAACTCAAGGGGCACAAGCTTTTTGTAAAAATAAGGTTGTTGTGTTAGCTTAGAATAATAGCAAGAACTATCGCAACATGTATAAATCATTCATCTCGGACAATCCCCATATTCCCGAGCAATCTCTGCTACAAACTCACCCACCATCACCGGGCTTCCGCCCCGCAGTGCCAAACTACTATCCGTACTTAGTATTTTCTAAGACTTTCGCACAAAAACGCGATCAAAGATCCGAAAATCAACAGTTACTATCCGTACTAATACGAAAATAATAACTCGAACTTAAAAACTTGGTACAAAATGGTTTGTTTCATGATTCTTATCATATATTTTATGGAACTAAGGGGTTGAAATAGCAAATGAAAGTTAGTATAGAGATTTTTGACATTTCTGTATTTAGAAACTTGAAACTTGGTGCGATTGACTGTTATAACCACTACAAAAAGGAATTTATGAAATTAATCCATCAATTTTATTTATGAGTATATATATAGTGTGTAGTGTAGTATAGTGTAGCCAAAGCTTCGGAGATTCACTTTTGGAAGTTGAATGGGGAAAAGGTAGTCAAATAAAGGATTTTAGTGATGGGTCTCCAACTGCATCGCCCAACAATCACTTTAAAAGCCTCAATGTTCTTTGTATCCTTCGCATCGCCCACGGGAATATAAATATAAAAAACAAGAAGTTGAGGTAGTGTTTTGGTATTTTGGATATAAACTGAATGCAAAAATTGTAGTCCACGCGGACGTAGTCGCGGGCAAAAAGCTAGTACTTTATAATGAAAACATCTCGTGATATAATGAACTTTTGTCGAGTTAAGCCCTCGCTGCAAAATATTAATAAAATGAAGATATACATTATATTATGCTTGGACCTACTCTCCCCTTATTTTTTATTATCCTCCAGTGGACTAAACCAGCCACTTATTAAAAAATCTAAATTTTCACCCAAGAATACACTTGTAGGCATTTTTTCAGAATTTTGGATTAGCTAATGATTGAAACGCTATACTAAATTTACAAAAATATTCATTACTTATACATTATTACTACTACATAGATCCTACAAATATTTATTTACGTTGGTAAAAGCAAAATCTCATTATTATTAAATGACACAAATAAAAATTGCCTATTCTAGTGACTGCACAGCACACTAGTGATTACTGATACTACTGCAGTAGAAACTTCAATTGTACGAGGTGTCTTGAAAACATAGATTGAACCGAAGGCTGTCTTTTTTAATCGAATATAAGTTTATTTCATTTATATGAAAAATCTTAAGTGTTAAATATATATTGGCAGCTAGGCGCGCAAGTCTTAAAAAAGTCCTAGACGGTTTACACGTCGGTGTGCTAGAAAAATAGTTTGCTAAAAACAAGTCCGCAGTAAAATAAGTAATTCATAGTAGGCTCGTCGCTGTGACGACGTAAATACCATCTTCGAGCATCGTAAACGTTTTAATGGAACATTTAGATGCTTCATTTATTTTATTTAGTGTGCAAAGTTTTCTTCGCAAGTTTTATATCTTGCCAAACTCAAGAGAGACATTGTATGGGTCTATCTTCTTATATTTAGAGTGATATTTTGGGAGGTTAACGGGGAAAAACATAAAAAAGTATATCAGATTTTGATGATCTTATTATTGGCCAGTCTTACATGTCCCTAGTATTAGTGTCCATATTTAAAGTAAATACCTATTTCACTATCACAAGGGCATATTTAAAAAGGTTTCAGTAAGTAACAATTTTTGTTGCTTATTTAGAAGTTGATTCGGTAAATTGAGACTCTTCATCACGAAAAACTGATACCTTTAAGTAAAGACGGTTAATACTTCCAAAGGCCTAATATGACAAAAGAACACACGTCACAACTGACTTCAACCTCCTTTTAATGAGTAAAACAAACAGGATAAAGCCACCAATAAAAATGTGGCAGCACCAAACTAGTATTAGAAATGAATGATGATTAGGAGCTCGTGCTGAACTGTTTGCCGGAGCCGCACACTGGTGTATGTGCTAAGTAGCAGCTCATAACGCATACCACACTGGCCGACACAAACACAGCTGCAATCATGTATTGGTACAGGGTGCTCTGGATTTTAAGCTATCCTATATACATACATGGATATACGGCTTAGAAGTGCGGATATCGTATGAGGTGATATTAGGTTGTTTTATTGTGAAGTTTTGGCTACCCTTTCGGTATTTTTACATAGTCTAGTGGTTGGTGATGGGCCTCCAGCCATATCTTCTACTTCCGAACATCACGTAAAAATTTTGTTACAGGCTTTTAGAATACCCATGTTTAGTACGGAAAGGTTTTACAAGTGGTGGAAATCACCACTTTGAACCAATACACTGCTACTTGACTAAAGTTACTCAGCTTCCCTCTCTATAATGAAAACTAAACTACAATGAAAAATTTGAAAAATTTACATTAGTGTAGGCCGTTTTACTTTTTAAACTTATATCTCTCTGCATCAAAAGCAGACTATTTACAACTTAGCTGAAAAGGTCATTGTCTATTGTTAAATATTTTGCTAAGCTTAAAATTACCTGTGTGTTTCAATAACAAAATAATGTGTCACTGGAATACACAATGGTTAAACGACTTTTCCTGTGCACTTCGTATGATGAGATTAAGAGATCTATACATTTCAACTATTGGCGATGGCAAATAGGCATTGATTATTTATTAAATTCTCTCCTCTTTTTCTACTACCTTAGGATAAGTACTTTCAGAAAAATATTGTTTTTGGATACTGTTATTAGTAACCAGTGTGAGTACTGTCAATCCTATCTTTAATTAGATCTTTTAGATTACATTATTTTTAAATAGAGACACTGGAAGGTCACAGCACGGACTACTAGGACTGTGGTACATCAGTGCCTTGTACTGAGTCGGTAACACTTAATATTCAGCAAGGCAAGCAAGAACACTATTTTATCGACACGATAACTGTTAGAATGAGATGTCAGTATACGATACTAAGTAAGTGCGTAAGAGATGGCTGCTTTATCCCACGCGATAACTAGTTTAAACACGGCTCGTGCTTGCTCTAAGTTTAAATCGTGGATATACTAGATCTGTTCACGTGGCATGCGGTGTCTGGGATTGAGTAAGTCAAGCTTTTTGTGAGACGTAGACTATTCATACGAAAAACGTCAGAATTTAAATATGTTACTGATAAATATATAATATAGAAATACAATTGGCGGTCTTATCACTTAAAACAATCTCTACCAGACAACCCGTGTAAGTTAATTAAATAAATTAATATTAAATATGTTTTCTTCTTAATTTAATTATAGCACATAATATTTCATTATAATTTAAATATATTTTTTATAACAAAAGTTAGAAGTTTATATACTCCCAGTACAACAGTACAGTAAAAAATAAAAATACAACTCAATTCAAATTCAAACGTTCACCTTGGAATATTTTTTAACAAAAAGAAAACCGACTTCAAAGTTGACAAAACAACCGAAAATAAACAATCAAGTCCTAAAAAGTAATAAATAAGTTCTTAAATTAAATAATAGTACTGTGTATTAACACCTTCGAAATGTCTACACTACAAAACTTTGATAAGAACTATATAACGTGAATTGTATGCTGAAACACAGACTATCGTCTAGTTCAGCTGCAATTATCTATAAAATTGCACTGTAAACTTAAGCACAGTTTTTGTTTATAAACCATTATAATTAACTTGTACACTTTTCTTGAATAAACTATTTGTATTTGTATTGTTTGTATTGTCTTTAATCCACACGCGTCAGTTCAAACTCCCTAAATCTTAATATTCTCTTAAATTAATTTGAAAAAATCCCATCACCAGACCCTGATATCCTCATCATGGTGCCAATCTGGGAGTATCTTCTTCCTAATAAAAAAATAATACTCAAAATCGGTTCATAAATGGCGAAATAATCGGCGAACAAACATAAAAAAATACGGTCGAATTGAGAACACTCCTTTTTTTGAAGTCGTTTAAAAAGATACCTTGGTGTAGGCCCGACTCGGAGATCGAACCGACGCCTCTTTGAATAATATTCACATGTTCTAACCGCTGAGTAATCTCGGATGGTAAAACTACAATTATGAGTATATTGACTGACGCCATTAATTCCCATTGAGCTAGGCAGAAACTGTCGATCGTCACTTTATATGATCCTAGCTCACCCCTCAATATTTTCATATATGCTGTCTCATTCTTCATAATCCGGACGCCTAATTTTAGAGCACATTCTCTGATTGGTCCAAATGTGCCTTCCGAGTTCCGAAAATATATATTTTTACAGTATACTTTGTGGTATGAGTGGTATGACACTTGACGGTGGTGCATTGGACAGAAAAAACGTGTTTATAGTGGCAGGCAAAGTTTTTTAGGAAAACAGTATCTCTTAAAGCAAATAGGGGACAATATTTATAAAGTAAAAGGTTTACTTTTTACTTATTCACCTTATAAGGCACTTACAAGAAGAACGGGTTTTTTTTTCAAATCAAACGTATGCAACCAAATATTCACACAAATAATCACGGATATAAATCCTAAAAAAAAACTAACTAAGCTTCAGAACTGAAAATAAGGAATATGTTATAACCTGAAGGATAGTATGATAGTAGCAGTTGATGGGTCTGATTGGTAATGAAAATGCAACTAATCGAAAAGTAAAATTATAAAAAAAAAAGGATCATGATGTTTATATCGGTTCCCGGAACATTTGTACGTTTACTTACGGCTTTCATACCTAGAAGCGTTGAATGGGTAGCCCAGAGTTGCCGACAAAAAAACAATCTTGTTAATCGGCGTCGTGCCCCGACTGGTTAAGGGTCCTGCTAACCATTTAACCAAACATCGACCAACCAATCGGGTTTTAGCTTCAGGTAACAGTTTTATGAATTGATGCTTCTAATGGCTTCCCTACCTTCGTAATCCTTAGGCTAGAGTATTAAGCTTATCTAGGAGGTCTCGTTCACGATTTATAGCCGATGAAGTTACAAATTAAATGTGCGCGATCTATCCCAATGTGATAACGATATTGCAGGCTGAATTATCTAGTTGAGTGAAAACTAATATGATTCCACGCTTCGGAGGGCATGTTAAGCCGTTGGCGTCGTCACTAGGGCTGCCTCCGTATTGTGTATCTTTTGCGACCTCGACTATTCCGCAATTTGCAATATTGTTGCTGTTAAAACTGCGATACACGTGAAACGTACGACACACTCGATGGTCGCGGTAATAGTCGTAGACGTCTCTAACCTGCAGGGCAAGCACGAGCAAAAATGGCCATATCGATATACACACTATCTTATCGAAGTTTTCTATCGATCTCTTTCCCAAACTGCGAGCACGAGGCGTACTGTACATAGTACTCGATACAACCATCGAGCCCGTTAAGTGTTATCGAGCTGTGAAAGTTGTGGTATTGAACCATTTGACTTCTTTGTTCTACTCATCTTATCCAGGGTTCCCTAGGTGTGAATTTTTTTTATCGATTGTGATGATTCAGGTATGGAAAAACTTTTTTAGGGAGCACTGTTACGATATTTTGCTTCTTGTCTGCATCGTCTAAGATTGACAACTATTATATATTTCACAAGAGCTTTCAGTGTAAAGATATTGTAACACTCTTCGTCTTCATGATTCTTTTGCTACTACTAAAAGGGGTTGATTGATTCTAAAGCTTTGACTTACCCTAGGGTTATACCTGTTACCGCCATGGTATATTATATTAACGAGCTATTTAATTATATATGATGATCATGTATGAATTTCACGTAAACACAATCAAAAAATACTAAAAAAACATTTAATATTATTTAGGTAATTAATAAAGTTCCTACTAATAAAGGTATGTTAATTCAATATTCGACAGAAACTTGGTATATCACGCGCTCTGGTTGAAATTATAAATAAACATTTTGTTGGAATATTTTTTATTTATTTTAACGTCTCCCGTCAACACAAATAATACAAAGAAACCTCATCACAACTTTTAATAACCTACCTGTAGACAATGACAAGGACTATTCAAGGATTCGAAAAACATTCAACCCCCATCAAATCCGGTCCGGGATAGCACAATGAAGGATTCTTTGATTTCTTTTATTAATTTCTCGACGACAATGGAAGTGGAGTAGAGTGCAAACACTTCAGTGTTATTATGCGGTTTGAGAGAACGTTGAGTGGCATCTATAACAGACAGCATATTTCGTCGGTTAAATGCTTGGATTCGGTGAAAAAATATGGCTGCAGGCTGCGGTTTATGTTTAACTGTACAACTCGAACAATATCGGCTGTGTTCTCAAAAGAGTGTCACGTTTTAAAGAACGCGAGCGAAAAAAAAGAGACCCATCTATCTCTCTTCTACTCCATCGGCCAATGCACCCGAGTAGAAGAGAGTAAGCATAAAAGCTACACGTGAAATTACTAATAAACTTCCTCCTTTGTCTATTTTCTAATAGTGTTATTATAATCACACATAACCAAATATAAAAAAAACGGCAATTTTTCAGTGTTTTTTTTTGTGGCTGAGGAATTTCTATTTCCTTATCTCTGGCTACGCCTTATAGGGATTTATAGTCGTGAGTATATGTATGTATTTTTTTTTTATGTACGCCCATGTTTCTTTTTTAACATAAATTCTTTTTTACTTAACACTATTGAAAACCACAATCTTTGAATTTTAGTAACACTCTAAAATTTCTTATTTTATTAGACTTTAATCAAACTCATCCATTAATTGACAAAGGTACAACATACTTCTTAACAACGCGGGTTGGTAGACTCAGTAATAGTGTATTTTTGCATCAACCCAAGTGATTAAGACAGATTCCAACCAGCAATCTATGATTTCCCCATCGCAAAAACGGCAATGCATTTGTTAATTTTGAAGTTCTAGTTACCCTTCTTTGGAATATATAGTGAGTGAGACCAACAACACTTTAAATACTTAATATTCCATTAAATTGTAATTGAGAAACGTGAAGCGAAGTCCAGCCGTCTTTATTTATCCAGACCCATTAGATTTCGGACAAAGGAGTGGAGTGTTTGTTCGGCGACAACCTTAAGAGCACAACAAATGTCCCGAACAAACATAACATTTCCCACGAGTCGGGTCGCCTTTAAAGGGTTATTAAAACTATCTTCATCATTGCTAGCTGAATCTCTTTGTTTCATTCATTAATTAATTCTTATGCTCACGGCAGGGTATGAGAATCAAAAATTCCTAAGCCATTTTCGGCATTACTTAGGTAAAACATAGTGAAAATAAAGTATGGTTAGTAATGGGTTTTCAGCTACATCGCCCAACAATTACTTAAAAGGCACCCTACCCTTAGTCACCTCATACACCATCCGCGGGAAGAAATTGGTTAGTGTGATTCTGAGCCGACACTACACAGTAATTCTAAGCCGACACTACACAGCGTACTTTTTTTCTAACCAGCAATTCTTAACCTGTTTTAAGTGTAATGAGGAGTACGGCTTACATCATATTCCCGAGAGGTTGGTTGGCAGAGTTAATAAAACTTCTGAATATCACGTGTAGTTATAATCCCTTTTGCTTGGACAAAGACAAGCTTCTTGTCCAAATTCTCTGTCACATTATTAAGTTTAGCTCAGTGTATATTGTTGATCCTAAATAAAAATAATAATAAACATGATACACAAAAGTTATGCTTCTGCTTCCCCCTCCGAAAAGATATTTTGTTTTTACTGTAAAAGAAGGTCTAAAATTCAAAGTATTCTAATGATCTCGAACCAACATAAAAGTTATCAAAACCAGAATCTTAGTTAAGAACAAAGCCCAGGAGTTGATATTTCGTTTGATACCAACGTAATGACTGATAAAGCTAAAGGTAATCTTAAACAGACGTATCGATATTCAGATACCATTAATAAACGGTCGATATCTTACTAATGACCATTTGAATACCAACTCACCGTTACTGAACTCTATTAGATCTCATTTATGTGTACTCAAAGTGAGTTTGGTTGTATTTGGACCACCCAATATCATCACCTTTTAATATTGAAAGTACCTTTGAGATGCTGAGTATTGAAGAGTTAATTAGTATAAGTTCAAGATATTTTGCAATGCTTAGTCACGGATTCGGTACATTATTTAGAATTTTTCCCTCTGTGTTTTTGCATTAGTAAATCTGTTTTTATCAAATTCAAATCAAATCAAATTCATTTATTTGCTATGTAGAACATGGTACATTTGATGATACAACTTAATAATTTAGTTTCACATGTCTAACCTTTGCAGGCATGCAAATTATTTTGACACAATTAAATCACAATTAAGTTTTTACATTACAAAAAATTTTAAATTAACAATTATAATATGTCATGAGCAGTCTATAATGAAAATTAATTATAATGTCACTTAATCCTAATTAAATAATAACAACCAATCTGAGCGTTTAACGCTTTAAATGTCAGGAATGTCACATTTCTTATTTTATTTAATATGTCAGCCATTTATATAACTATTAAATTCGTTTAAATTATAAAAACAGTTTTGAACCAACCACTCTTTCAGATGTTTTTTTGAAAAGGGTAATTGGCTTACCTTTTATACATTCAGGAATGTTGTTAAAAATGTGTGGCATTATTACACTGCAAGATTTCCCTCGTAGGGCCGTCGATGACGCTGGGATTTTTATGTTATTTGGAAACTTGTTATGGAGCCTGCTACCTTCGTTGTACAGTGGTTGTACATCTTTACAAATAACAATGAATTTTGTTTTACAAAAATACAAATTTCATAAATGTAGATACTTGCAAGTGTTAACAGTTTCAGTTCTACAAAATAAGACCTACATGAGTAGTCCAATAATAGTTCTTATACACCTTTTCTGTAGAATGAACAAAGTTTGAACATCTGTCGAGTGACCCCATACAACTATGCCATACCTTAACGCCGATTCCACATAACCATGATAAGCAAGTATTGCTGTTTGCCGGTTGAGATATATATAACAACTTTTAAACCAGATATTAATTAAATTAAATGCTGACTCTCTATGGTTACATAAATTATCAAGCATAAGATGATAGGTGATAGGTTAATTAGGTTTTTTTTTCATATGTTACAAGATATCAGTGACGAATATAAAATTATCGTTTTTTTTCTTAGAACTAAATAATTAAATTTGATTCTCTTTCGGTACACCAGAATAGTCATGAAATAATGCTAAGACGGTAGTTTTTACTTATCAATCGAGGAAAGAAAAGTTTCGACGCCCCGCTCACTCTGCCCACTCAACTATCTATGACATGATAAGGTAGACCGGGATTTCGCGTCGCGGGTTTAGTTGAACAGAAAGGCAAGCACGAGCGCTATTTTATCGACACGAAAACGGTTAGAATGAGATGGCAGTATACGATACTAAGTAAGTGCGTAAAAGATGGCTGCTTTATCCCACGCCATAACTAGTTTAATTAAACATAGCTCGTGCTTGCCTTCTGGTGTCGAATTGTTCTTACCTTCATTGATTAGTAAAAATAATCCCCACATGAGGTTTCATGCACAACAAAGTCTATTTAAATGCTAAGCCGGGCACAAAACGAGCATCATCACGGATTACCTAATCCGTCCAAAACCATGGTTCTTGCACCTTTACACTTGCAATTAATCCGAGTAAACCTCCTCTTACTAATACGTTATTTTTTGTGAACTATATTACGAAGTTGGCTGAGGAAATTTTAATCCTGATACTTTAGCTACCCCCATCTGGGAATCATAGCTGTGAGTATGTATGTATATTACAAACACGCATATACTTACTCCATTAATAAGGCTGAAACTGTCAACAGTCACTCTGTACGATGAATCACATACATTTTTAATTCAATTATAACTCTTGTTCTACTTCTAATACTAATAAGTATAGACAGATGGTGCAAATATACATAAAACAAACAGGTAGATGATCGGTAAGATTATTTAAAAAACATACGGCAAACGAACAAATACACCCCAAATTGAAAGAATTCCAAAACCAAAAATAACTAAAATAAAGAGAAATTGTTTTATAATTGTAGTTACCATCAATTTGCATACGATATGAAGCGTTAATGGCTGCTATTATGACGTTCTTACTTCAAACTGCACAAAATTAAAAACATTTTCTTATATATTTGCATAAAATCACTTACATTGCGGATAAAAGTTGAGTAAAAGGCCATTTATCATCTTAAAATTAATATTCAAGAATTTCGCATATTTTATGACTTTTTTAAATACTTACACCAAGTTTACATATTTCTTATGCTGTTGTGGTTTTATCAAACTTCTTATTTTCATAACATCAACATTTGTTATAGCAAGAAAGAAAGTAGAAAAAAATAAAACTTTACACAAAGCCATAAACTAGAAAAGGAACGTTAAAGACAACGCATACTCGTAGAACAATCTATTAAACTACCTACTGTAAGTTTAAGAAATAATTTATCGTTCGAATATAGCTTGAAGACATTGATAATTAAATTTGCAATGGCTCCCTCATTACAAATCTGTTCCAAGGAGTGTACCGATGGGTTTAAAACAATTCTATTTAAGCACTTTATTTAATTTTAAACAGAGCGAATGCAAAATGCGTTGATACGGTGGGATAAAATTTGAACGAAAGAAACCGAAGACGAACACATAAAACATATTGTGGAAAAGTAAGTTGGATAACAGTCCAAAAAGGCCTAGCTCAAATTTCAAGTATTTTCGTTTTTTTTATTTATACCATATATTCTGTTTAGTGTTGGATTAGAATAGCACAACTCCATTCCTTCTCACGGATGTTCGTAAAAAGCGACTAAGAGTGGTAAGGTTTTTAAAGTGATTTTTAGGTAATGCGATTGGAGACCCATTACCAAAAACCTTTACAATCCTTTCCCCACACAACTTCCAAAAGTGCCTAGGGTATTTCTTCTTCCGAGTCTCTAACTACCCCTTTTAGGGATTTATAGCTGTGAGTATATGATTGTGTGTTAAACTATCACATAATCTTTTAAATACTTTAATTAAGACACTGTTATACGATATACAAATTAAATAATAATTAAATATTACAACATATCATACATATCTTTATCTATATCATATCTTTCAAATCGTACCACAGGTCATTTTAAAATTTTCATGTTGCTAACTTGATCCTGGATCTTTGTAGTTGAATATTTAATTTTGAAGCCCACATAGGTATAATGTCGTACGAAGCCTTAATAAAAATAATAACAGTTGAAAAATGCATCATTCTTTTGCTGACTGTACTCTGCTGCCCTAAGGTAAATTATCGTTTATTGAAAAAAACTTCAATGAGATCCGCACCGAGATAAGACAGAATTTTAAATTTAATTGAATCTATCATTAAACTTACTTTCAACGCGTAAGGCTAGTGAATTTGTTGGTGAAATTTTATATTGGTTGCCCCAAGCAAAGCTGAGCTATTCACTTGCTTAAATATATCTTAAAATTGTATTGAAATATTTAAAGCTGATTTTGACAAACTTATAACGCAGAGTGCACCAAAATTATGACACTTTTTAGTCATATTGATTTATCATCAATCATTATTATTATTATGCAACCGTGATAGCCCAGTGGGTAGAACACTCGGTTATCGTGCAAACGACTAGTGTTCAAATCCTGGGTCGGGCCTACACCAATTTGTCTTTTCTAAAGACATATGTGTGGTTAATTTATCATGGTTGACATTTAACGGTGAGGGAAAACATCGTGAGGAAACCCACATAGCTGAGTTGTACTTAGTAATGTGACAGTGTATTCGTACAAAACGGCGATAGGCCTGCCCCCTATCACGTGAGTATACTGTCCATGCAAAACGTGGGTACTCTGAACACCAGGTGACAAAGTCACGTGATGTTCAGAAGTATTAGTACCTCTGCCAACCCCTTCGGGGATATTCGGCGTGAACGTTTATGTTTTATGTTTATTATTATTATTACACTGTTGGATATTCTAATAGACGACCCCCAAAGATCTGTACAACGAGTCCTGTACTGCCCTCATCCATCGGCTTCCCGCCTGCATTCACCAGTCCACCATTTTGGTTGGTATTGATGGTTATTTCACTTATTCATGTTATGATACCATTTATCCTAATTATTATACACAATTAAGATTAAATGTTTGGATAGCTACGTTTGGTTTATGGAATACTAAGATTAATTCTGGTATCTTAAATCCTGGATAATGACTATCTAAATATTTTTTTCTAAATTTTAATTTTTGAATCAAATATCTACTCTTTTCTAATTCTAAAACTAGTAACTGATCTTATTGATGTATCAAGTTGAACAATAGACTGACTCAATCATAATGTCTGGAACTACATTAGATTAGTTATATCCAATTTGTTTGAATCAGCTTTAGTATAATTCTAGTTGTTAGTTTGTCAAGTACAAACAAGATTTTAGTTGCTCTATGAATATAGGCAAACTGTACTAGTGTCCACGGGTTTTATAACGAAGGTTGCGAAGGCTGATGCAACTGTTATTCTTAATAGTAAAAAATAGGAGCTGTGTAGCACTTAGGTTTTGATAAGCCTTTACCCAGTTCCTACGGCGGTTATAAGAGGCAACTTAGCACTTTTTAAGCATTCTAGGGTTTGTTGTCATCTGGTGTTGAGAGTAACCACGTTTTGCTTAGACAGTAACTCACATGATAGGGACAGGCCTATCGCCGTTTTATAAGAATACACTGTCACATGACATACGACCGATTTCTGAATTGACTATTCCAGCTGAGAACAACTTAAGTACCGTTCTGTCGCATGGAAATCTTAACAACTGAATGAGACAAAACGATACTTAAGTCGTTCTCAGCTTGAATACTCAATTCAGAAATCGGGCGTAAGGCTTCCTTACGATCTCTTCCCTCACCATTAATAACCATGATAAATTAACCACAAGAAAAAATAAATTGGTGTAGACCCGACCTGGCATTAAAACTCTCATTGTCTGAACTATACTCAGTGTTTTACCCACTGGTTATGGGGTTTATAGCCGTAAGTATATGTATATACGTAAGAAAATAAATGCACTTAAAAAAATGTGTCATGAAGTAGTAATGGTTGAGTCATCAGCACTCACTATTCCTAATTTTTTAGACGGCAAAAGATCTTAGATATTATGGCTGAATTGATAACTTTAACTGTTATTTACGGGTTAGTTAGTGCTTTAGCTCACGATCCAGAGGATTGGAATCGATTTTAGGGGAGTACGCTTACAAACGAAATTTGTAAAATTTCATCTCGTATGATTGACTAATATAACTGCTGTGTAGTGTGGGCTTAGAATAGCACTACCCCAATTCTTCGGGTAGGTGTATGTAAAAGGCGACTAACGGTATTGGGGCTTTTAAGGGATTTTTGGGCGATGCGGAGACCCATCACCAACAACCTTTATTTCACCATCTTTCCCCCATACAACTTTCCAAAAGTGGCTGAGGAATTTCTTATTCCTTAGCTCTGGCTACCCTATCTAGTGATTTGTAGCCGTGAGTATATGTATGTACGTATGTATGTATGATTGACTAAATCATCTGATAATCTGAAAATGGTTATATCTAGTAATGATTCAAGAAGAAATAAGAAGCAGACGTCGAATCATATCATAATAAAGCAAAGCAGGTAATACTCGTAGATCCTGCAAAACTCATTACTTTTGACAAAAAATATGTTGTATATCTCTATCTAAATCCTCGAAAAATACTATATCAAAACTGCCCGATAAATAATGTAAATAAATGTTTCTTCTTGCTTTCTTTCTTATAAAGGCCATTTTAAACTGTTAAAACCATGCAGTGTAGTGTTTTAAATTAAGTGTCAGTTTTAGGTCAAGCGTCGCTACATTAATTAACATTGATACTGGTGGTAACTGAATCTCGCTAATTGCTGGGTATATCATCATTCCTTGGCGCAGAAGCGTTGGTATTTTGTTAGCAATCTGGTTAGTTTTGGTATAAAATATCTTTATAATTGAGTAATGTGTTTTATGCTTAATATCTTTAGTGTTAATGTTGTATATACATAAGTACATATACTCACGGCTATAATTCCCTAGAAGGGGTAGCCGGAGCTAAGGAATTATAAATTCCTCAGCCACTTTTGGAAGTTGAGTGGGGAAAAGATCGTAAAATAAAGGTTTTTGGTGATGGGTCTCCAACCGCATCGCCCAAAAATCCAATTAAAAGCCCCAATACGGGCAAAGTAGAAAGGGGTAGCGACATTCTGGGTTAGTCCCGCTATGGTATGGTCCCGGTATGGCACCCTCTTAAAATACCTATCAAAAAGTCCCGCTATGGTACCCATCTTTAAGATCTACGTTAGACAATAGAAGGTACAACTGAAAAGAAAAGTGTATCTATAAATTAATACTTTTAGGAGTGTATCAATAAAACGTCTGTTTGCGATATTAAATCAGTCTTTTATTAATTCAAAATATTTATAAAAAAATATCAAACAGTAAAACGAAATATTAATTGCAATGTAATTTTTTAAATAATCACCAATATTAATTACCAATAATCAACAATAAAAAAATTATAAAAAATCCACATCTCAGAAAAGTATTACTGTAAATATTATAAACTACAAATAAAAACAACATCCAGACATAAATATTAGTTACAAATAATCAACATTGAGAAAAGGCAGTAATTGTAAATTTATATAAACTACAAAAATAATCAACAACCAACTAGACAAATATATTAATTACAAATAATCAACATGGAGAAAAAGGCGCAAATTGTAAACATAAACTACAAAAAATAATCAACATCGAGAAAAAGTATTAAACATTTTAATAGGCCAAAAACAAAATTAAAATAAACTATTTTTTTAAATGTTCTGATCGAAATGTTGACTTTGATATGTTAATCAGAAAATCACCAATGGCTTTATTTTCGTAACTTTTTGTTAGCTTTTGAATCTGGCGGTCGATTTTTATACTTGTTCTTTTTCTTGAATTTATAGGTGATCTTTTTAGTCGAAAGCTATAACAAAAATCATCAGTTATTTAAGTTAAGCTATATTTTTTTCAGTAACCGTCTGTAATAGAAGGCGACAACCAATAATATCCACCAAAATAAATAAAATCAAATCCATTTTCAAATTCTTCTATGTACTCGTATTATGTAAAAAAATATATATCTGCTTTTAAAAATATTATATCTGCTTAAAAATATTGTTTAAAAAATACAACTTACCCGGAAAACTAAACCTGGAATAATACTGTCTATTTTCATAAAAACAAAAGGGAAGAGCTAGATACGAATTCGAGGAAGGGCTCGTCTCTATTGTTTTACGAAAAAACCGGTTGGTCGGGTTACCTGAAGTGAAACGACAATTACCGAGCGTGATTTGTTTAAAAAATAGTATTAATAAATATTATCTTGCTTAACTATAATAGTTAAGAAAAGATATTTTTTATTAATACTATTTTTTTCTTAACGCATTGTATAACTTTTCTTTACAACAGTACCAAAAACTGAAGGGTACCATAGCGGGACTTTTTGATAGGTATTTTAAGAGGGTGCCATACCGGGACCATACCATAGCGGGACTAACCCGACATTCTAAGCCGGCACTACACGGCATTTTAGTGTTAAGTACCTACAATATAGTATAATTGGTTTGTGTGCTTGTTCAGATTCAGATCAGTTTTTACTATTTATATTAGTCTGTCCAGCCAACAGTGGCCTTCGTACGATGTTGTTTTTAAGGAGGGCCTACGTTAGCTTCACAAGCTATTACACACGGCTTCGTTAACGCAACTACATTGCTACTTGTTTCCTGTTAAATATAAACAAATAATTTAAAATATATACATACATACATACATATTCTCACGCCGTTAGTTACCATTGGGGTAGGCAGAGACTATCGAGCGCCAAAATAAAAAAAAATAATATATATTATATAGTATATGATTTATTTTCTTATTTTTATTTTATGTTAATTTAATATATATTAATTTGATGCACTTTTTTATCAGAGACATAAGAGTCGATTTAGGAATATAGTGTGGAAGGAGAAACAACATTTTTCTATTTACTACTAACTATAACTGGACTTCACAATAGCGTATCTTTAGTAATAAACTTTTTAATATTGTTTTAAATATATATTTTATGAATATATATATTATGGTTCATTGGTATTTAAACCGTTCATTCTTCTCTACCCGCGCTATCCAGGCTTAAGTATAATTTTGCCAATACTCTGACATAATACGCATATATCGAGAACAAACGTATTATTATCAAATCATCATCAATTACCCAAATCGGTTTGATTTTTATTCAAAATATTCATTAACATACAATATATTTCATACGACAACTATGCTGGCGCCATGACACCCACGTATATTTCACAAAGCAGCGGCATGGGATCTTGTCAAAATAACGAATATCTCACTTTATGAACTATCAAAATAGAAGTTTTGTTATACTCAATGTGACAAGGTTCCATGATCATATTAGTACTTATCATATTGCACTCTTGTTTGAATATCAATTCATATTTTTATGTTTCTTTTGTTGTCGGTATTTGCTTTTAAATATTTTATGCCACAGCCAATGAGTTGTAGAATCTAAAGCGACTGTTTAGAAATGGTAGCTTAAAAATACACGTATCATTAATAGTTATATACACAAATTCAGTTTAGGCGAGAAAATAGCAATGAAAAAGAAAAGCATATTTAGGAAAGACTGTGGGGGGTAACTCTAAAATTATATGATTTTCGTTAAATTTGTTATAGTTGTTAATATTACAGCGATAAAAACAAGATCCGATACATTGATTGGACCCTACACTGGGTAAATTGTATCTGATGTTCAATAAATAAACCACATCTCTTTACATGCTCCTAAATATGTATCATAACATAATAGGTTTATAAATGGCAGGTCTATAGGTGAAAATTTGTAAATGGCATTGTGTATTCATAATTAGTATTATGTTGTTTGTATTGGTCTGTTAACCATCCAAAGAAAAGAAAATAAAATAATATACAATTTCTAGCAAATCTATTTCAATATGTTTCAAATTGTAAGACAACTAACATACATACATACATACATATACTCACGCCGTTAATTCCCATTGGGGTAGGCAGAGACTATCGATCGCCACTTCGTACGATCCTGGCATACCTCTCTTGCTTCGTCTACATCCATCAATCTTTTCATACATGTATGTATGATTTGTATGTATGTATGTTGTAAGACAACTAACATACATACATACAACTAACATAATCTCTAATAAAGGCTTTTACGCAGCCATACTTTAAGTTGGTAACTCATCTATACAGTAACGAGGCAATCGCCATCGCCAGCATAGTATTAAATGAAATCGAACGATTCTTTAGGTTGTTTAGTAATAATTACTCACGATCATCGGCTATTACCGCTTATAAATTACGTACGCGGTGTAATGTGGCCACTAATTGTTGCTCAGACTTATAATTGGCGCTTGCATGGCCTTTATTATAATACTACTTGAACTTTTGTGGCCGAATTCCGGACTTTAGTTTGACTTTATATTTTTATCCAGTTGACCGCATGGGTAAAGTTAGTTTCCAAATAGTTAAGGTTTCTTCAATTGCTGCTCACCCTAATGATATAAAGCAAAGCTTGATGATATAAATCATATAATATATTTAATAGAGTTAATTGATGATATAATAGCGTTGCCGTTTAGTGCCGGTTTAGAATATCACTACCCTTTTTTATCCACGGGCATCGTAAGAGGCGACTAAGGGTATGGGGCTTTTTAAAGTGGTATATAAATGATGCGGTTAGAGACATCACCTACGATACTTTATTTCTACCATCTGCTTCCCTATTAACTTCGAAATGTGGCTGAGGAGTTTCTAGCTCTGAAGGTCTGGCTGCCCCATTTTGGGATTTATGACCGTGAGTATATTTACTTATGTATGATATATTGATATATCTTACTCCTGAATGTAAAAGCTATTGTGATTTCGAAGTAATTTTAAGATCGGTTTAGTATTTCGACCACGGAGAACACACTTGGACCAAATTGAGAGTGTGCTCCAAAAGGCTGGCGTCCGAAGTATGAAGAATAAAAGAGCATGTATGAAAAGATTGATGGATGTAAACGAAGCTTGAGAGGTTTGTCAGAATCGTACGAAGTGGCGATCAATAGTCTCTGCCTACCCCAATGGGAACTAATGGCGTGAGTATATGTATGTATGTTTAGTATTTCCTAACACTAGCCCTTAAACAAACAATAAAAGTAACAATCGTAACATCTTTATAACATAAAATGACTCGTATTGGCCAAAGCAAAAGGCACACTAAATTATCTATAAAGCTGATGGCTGTTACATGTAACATAAAAGTAAAATTTAACAGTAATATGTAAGATTTTCTGTATCAGACCATTAACGGCATACTGCATCCAGAATTGATGACCATTGGGGTTCGAAAGTTCTGGATTGGCAGCCACGTACGGGACGAGGAAGTGTGATTAGGTCTCCGACAAGTGGACTGTCCTTGGTAAAGGTCACAGGAAGCCGTTGAAATATGAGGATGATGTCACTAACTACCCCGGTAGTAAAGGAATTTACATACGTACATACATATACTCACGGCTATAAATCCCTAGAAGGGGTAGCCAGAGCTAAGGAATTAGAAAATTCCTCAGCCACTTTTGGAAAGTTGAGTGGGGAAAAGATGGTGAAATAAAGGTTGTTGGTGATAGGTCTCCAACCGCATCGCCCAAAAATCCCTTAAAAGCCCCAATACCGTAAGTCGCCTCTTACGTACACCCACCGGAAGAAATGGGGTAGTGCTATTCTAAGCCGACACTACACAGCAAATACAAAGGAATATAAATACAGGAATTTCTATCTTAATTATTAAATTTATTCTAAAATTAGTGGAATTGGGTCCCCGATCGATTACAGACTTAAATAGGGACCTTTATTATTGTACAATTATAGCACCTTTCTTTTTTCATAGCAATAAATCAATTAAGCGTAGGTAATGCAAGCGAGCTCACATTATTCAAACTTGTACTTACGTTATTTTACATGAGTTTCTTAAATTTTAAACATGAAGCATAAAATAAAAAAATAAATACAATGAAATTTAAATCTTTTTGTTCATGACACCTCATGTTGGGATTATTACTAATAAATAAAGGAAAGAAAAATCTCCCGCCTGTATCGAAATTTTTCTTTCCTTTATTTATTCTTTATTTATTAGAAATACAATGAAATATAAAAAAAACGATTAATTATTGTAAAATAGATTAAACTCAAATATACTTCAAACAAAAAGCTTGCCGAAACCCGGGATTGAACCGGGGACCTTTAGATCTTCAGTCTAACGCTCTCCCAACTGAGCTATTTCGGCTGATGTCTTACTGCGCGAAATAACAGTGCGCTACCCATTCATTGCGTATTATGTTTAAATTCATATCGCGTGTTATGTGACTATGACGCATTATGAAATGGACGTCATCATCGATCGGCTCCGATAATGATAAATTATGTGCAAAAAATGCCTTTCACCTTGTTTCTGATCTGAGAGACAACCGAATAATATCATGAATTAAAATAATGTTTTGTAAGCCTATTGATTGACTATAAAAACAACATTTATCATGTTTTGGAGATATAACATACATACATACATACATATACTCACGCCGTTAATTCCCATTGGGGGGAGGCAGAGACTATCGATCGCCACTTCGTACGATCCTGGCAAACCTCTCTTGCTTCGTCTACATCCATCAATCTTTTCATACATGCTCTTTTATTCTTCATACTTCGGACGCCTGCCTTTTTGAGCACACTTTCAATTTGGTCCAAGTGTGTCTTTCGTGGCAGTCCTCTACTAACATTACCTTCCACATTAGCTCTATAGATACCTTTTACCAATTTCCTATCATCCATCCTCTCGATGTGCTGATGATGATCCTCTTGGAGATATAAATTTATAAATATACAAGTATACGACTATTTGCTATAATTTGACTAAAAATTTACATATTTTTATTAACTTGACTTAACTTCAAGTATGTATTTATATATACAACAACGTAAGACCGAAGGCAGAAATAAAGAACAATATAGAATTATTTCCATACAATATCACACACACATACTTAGATATACTCACTGCATTATCTTATTTTGGGGTAGGCAGAGATGATCGCCACTTTGAACGATCCTAGCAAATCTATGTAGCGTCGAATAAATAAAGGAAAGACAAATTTCGACACAGGCGGGAATTGAACCCGCGACTTCGGGTATACACCCCCGTCGCTCTGCCAATTGAGCTACCGTGTCAATTGCCAGAAATTTCGAAAGCAATCGAAATTCTTCTATCCTTTGTTTTTTTTTACACTTTTAAGCAGTGTTTGCGTTCCCTACCTCCGAATTTTTTACAATTTATTTTCTTTATTTATCCTTTATTTATTAGTAATAATCCCCACATGAGGTTTTCATGAACAAAAACATTCAAACTATCTAGCTTCGTTTTATCTTTTCATACATGCTCTTCATAATTCGGACACAAGCTTTTTTAGCACACTCTCTGTTTGGCATCTATGTGACAGGCCAAAAATCTTAACATTCCTTTCACACCGCACCTTTCTCACTTTACATCTGGTAAAACGAATTTCATAACGATCACGTGAGATATAATCTCTATTCTGCTGCATCCGGAAAAGGAAATGGGTCATCTTTACTATTATTATTTATTATAACATACAGTTTAAATCTTATATCTAAATAAAGTGTCTCACAAAACCATTCGCACGGTTTGACTGTAAGATCAGTTTCATAAATTAACTTTAGAAAATAATTAAATGAAACGTGTAATATATAACTAAGTAACAATATAGTTTAAGTAGTATTTAGCCGTGTAGTGCTGGCTTAGAATGTCGCTACCCCTTTCTACCCACGGGTGTCGTAAGAGGCGACTAAGGGTATTGGGGCTTTTTATTGGATTTTTGGGCGATGCGGTTGGAGACCCATCACCAATAACCTTTATTTTACCACCTTTTCCCCACTCAACTTCCAAAAGTGTCTGAGGAATTTATAATTCCTTAGCTCTGACTACCCCTTCTAGGGAAATATAGCCGTGAGTATATGTATGTATGTATGTTTAAGTAGTAGTTAGGTCACATTTTACAACACTTAATTTACATAATTTAAAATTAGGAAGATTTCATTTTTAATATTTTTGCTTTAGTTCCTATACTTTATCGGTCATTTTTTAAAATATAAGTTTTTTAGATATCATTCATTCATAATTTTTACAATCGTTCCACTGAAATTCCGAAAGGCGCTTAGTAATATCTAGTTATGAAGCGCTGGCTTCCCCTTTTTATGATTAAAGGAGCATAACCTAAAGCCAGCACTATGCTTGAAGCGAAATAGTAAGTATTTAAAGAAAACCATAGCATTTTCAACGCCTTTCCTAGAAGGAGTGATAGGTAACAAGTAAAAATAACAGTATATTTGGTTTCCTTAGCAACGAACAAAAATACCAATAACGCCTTTTCCAACCGTGACCAAGCATCAGAACAATCCCAATCCTGGATATTAAAGTTAAAACTAGAAAGACAATCGTATTCAAATCTCGCATTTCCAATTATTGTCAAAATAAAAAGGTAAAAAGGCTGTTTAGGAACACACAGGACGACCATAAACACTCGATGCACCGTGCGCCACCCGAGCGGAGCTACCTTACCGCTGGGCTCACTTGCGTTATATATTATCAAAAATATTTCATCCATTACAATTTTGAATAAATTCAGCCTCTTGCATGACATTAAATTTCATAAGTATTAATTTATTCTTTAATATTTAGACGCCTGCTACAGTTGCTTCGATATTCAATATTATCATCTATTAAGATATGCTGTCTGTGCATGTTAGTCCTCGATGCTAACAAATTGAAAAAACAGTAAAATTTAAAAATTTAAAAAGATCATTTTATGAAACTGCCAGTTTTTTTTGCAAATAATACATCACTCTATTTACATTACGAACTTCATAGACTTGAAATACTTTTTGAACCACCACACTGGCTATGTTCACGAACAGTTAGAGTTGAGTAAATACAAATTCATCATATAATCCACTAACGTAATATAATAATAGGACTGACCCCAAATGGATTATAAAAAGTTTAAAAGCATCAGTTTCGTCGGCTCCTATTACGTTAAACATCGATTTTCATCGGTCGATCACTGGAATCGGTCGGCCATTCAGAAATACACTTATTACTGACATCGAACCCTGTTATTTTGAGGCGCCTTGATTAAGAATAAATGTTAGATGACCCCGTCATATCGACCCATGGCTTTAAAAAAGATAATTTTCTAACAGGTTAATTCTACGTACATAGATTGAGACATAGCATTTATACCTTTCAACCTAATATAAATATTCCAGTTCAACACACATACTTTTTTCCATTTCAATGTTTAGCGTATGTAATAATATGTACTCGTAATAATCATATGAAAATGTTATCACCATATTGTGTTTCACTTCAGCTAACAAATAAATCATAAAAATATCAACAATTCTTTCCCATTTCGGTGACATCCTAAAACATTTAAGAAATACTTATAACATCTGAAATTAATATAGCAGTATCGAAGAGAAAGCTCGAATATGACTGGTCACTCGGAGGCATACATTAATCTGGGAACAAAGGTGCCGCAGGTAGCTTCATTAATTGACTATTAAAAGGATCGGCAAAAAAAGTTCTATAAGTATAAAAACAATGAATTTCACCAAAGTTGATAACTCAATTTCGTTGCGCCATTGCTGACGACTAATAAAAGATATGGATCCGATTTAATTTATTTTATTTTAGTAACTTTTCCATTATTATTTTCTAAGCGTTTTTTATCATGTCTCGATATTTTTTAAACAAATGCTTCGATTAGTTTTTATACAAAACTAAAGGTAAGTAATTTTAAACTAAAAGGTATTAACATCTCAAAATATTTTGCTTGTTTCTACTCAAATTGTTTTTGTCATCGTGCTCGCGATCAGCATCGATTGTGAATATGCATCCTGAATAATAATAACATTAAAACACCATGTTCCTGAACACCACCTACAGGGGCGATACATTGAACCATTTATTATTAATTACGGAACAATTTTGACGTGTTTTCTTATTAAAATTGCCGTTTAGTACGATGAACTTTGCATAAATTTCAGAGGTATTCGGTTCGGAATTTTAGGAAGCAATTAGCAATTACTGAAGTTACAACCCACTTCATTCAGCAGGAATAATATAGTTCAACATACTTAAATTAAGCTTTTTATATAATATTGTTTTTGAATAAATTTTAGTATCCATAAGTTGATTGATAATATTATTTGTAATATGCATGATCATTTTCCAACAAAGTTTACAGTAAGTAGTTATTTTTCGAGTTCTTGAAACTTACTTGAATTACAAAATTCTTTTAAACTTCTACTTGAGAGAATACGCGGTGAGCAACTCTCATCTTTGGTTCCAATTAAAGCCTAACAATCAAAATGGGGGGTAAGCACTATATTAAATGGTATCTACCATTTGTTAAAAAACCATTCGAACGTCCGCTGATAAATCTTTGACTACTCTTTCTAGTTAATAGAGGATGGGGGCGGCTGTTGTTAAAAGGGGTTTAATTGGGTAATTTTAGGGTGCCGCATTATTTGTTAAGGGGAACGTTACTCTTTAAGATTCATCTCATTAAAAAGTTTTGTTCATATTAATTTGATTCGAGTTTTTTTGACTGCGCATGATAAAATTAAATTAAATTTCATTAAATTCTTGAGTTATTCTCTCACCAGAGTTGTTGAGAAGTGTAGTGTCGGATTGAAAATTGACTGACAAAAAACAAATTGTGACTTTGTACTATATACGGCAAGTCAGGTATAAAAGACGGACTTTTTAACCAACTCAAAAGCAAACTGAATTCAATAAAAACGAAAGCACTAGTATGAGATTAGTTGCTTAATTTTAGCGACACAGAATATTATAAAACTCTTTCAATGAATATCAGGGAACTGAGCACAGTTTGTTAAGTAATGCATGCTTGACGGGTGTTTGTCTGAGAAAGAATCGTGAAAAGTTACTTCCTCATGATGACCATGCTTTTACACTTTTCACTGATTGATGTAAGTAGTCTTTTTTTTATTCAACAGTTTTCATCTTTTTAGTATTTATGAAATTATTTAAAAAGCAACAATTCTTATTCTAATACGCAACCGTGATAGCCCAGTGGGTAGAACACTCGGTTCTCGTGCAAGCGACTAGTGTTCAAATCCCGGGTCAGGCCTACACCAATTTGTCTTTTCTAAAGACATATGTGTGGTTAATTTATCATGGTTGTTAACGGTGAGGGAAAACATCGTGAGGAAACCCACATGGCTGAGTTGTACTTAGTCATGTGACAGTGTATTCGTACAAAACGGCGATAGGCCTGCCCCCTATCACGTGAGTACACTGTCCATGCAAAACGTGGGTACTCTGAACACCAGGTGACAAAGTCACGTGATGTTCAGAAGTATTAGTACCTCTGCCAACCCCTTCGGGGATATTCGGCGTGAACGTTTATGTTTATATATGTTATGTTATGTTCTTATTCTAATCTGTATAATAACTATTACCCTTAACTAAAATTTGTAGATGGAATTTAACGAGTAACATTTTAATGTTATGATTAATTTATAACTAACCGCCCTTTGTCATAAGAAGGGCGGAACAAATAGGCGGGTGGTAAACAAAGGGATGCGATTTCATAAAAACTAATGTAATTTTAACACTAATACGCGGTATTAGTTATAACAAATGGTATGCATTAATAAAATTGTGATGAGGTATTTGGTACAATTTTTCTGTGAATGAGAATGAAATTCTTTATTTAAAAGCAGAATATTGTAAAAAGTATATAGTTGAATATCTCAAAGATTTCCCTGGAGAATTAGTGTGAATAAGGATCATTGTATTTAAAAATTATACTCTCTGGGTTCCCAGGCTATTGAAAGAGGTTTGGTACAAAATAATTTTATAATTATAAGACAAAATAAGTATAGGATGGATGCATAAATAAAATACACCCCGATATTGCATTCTCACAATTAAGTAGTGAACGCCAGTTTATATGAACTTTGATTGCAACATATACTAGCCCAACTTTGAGCACTGGCTCAAATACACACTGGTGTTTTATTATCTACTTGGCACAAAATAGAATTATATTTATAAAACTGTGCTGTAAAACTGTATATTTTATGCTGTGTAGTGCCGGCTTAGAATAGCACTACCCCATTTCTTCCGGTGGTTGTACGTAAGAGGCGACTAACGGTATTGGGGGCTTTTAAGGGATTTTTGGGCGATGCGGTTGGAGACCCATCATATTTTACAATCTTTTCCCCACACAAGTTTCCAAAAGTGGCTGAGAAATTTCTTATTCCTTGGCTCTGGCTACCCCTTCTAGGGATTTATAGCCGTGAGTATATGTATGTATGTATTTATAAAACAGAATAAAATACACGTAAGGTGAACTAATATAGATGGAATGACTTATTAAGTAATGGAGAGAAAACCAAATGAAATAGTTTACATCTGAATTTTTAAGCCACAGTTACACGGAGGAAGTGCCAAGTTCCACCTTTAAGTCATTTTAAATCCAGAAAGAAATATTAACTGTCGATCATATGTAATCATAACAAATGCTTTATTTGTACAAACAAGTTAATTGTTACTTCGTGATCGCCTTTGAATGGGCGTGACCTTTACAATCAATTTAGTTGTTAAACATCTTCTTTTATGGCGTTTGTTCGCTGGCTTATTAGTGTTTTATAAGACTATTTAGTTTTATAATTAACTTTATAATGATTTAGTTTGTAACTTACTTGTACTCACGCCCATTATTCCCGTTGGGGTAGGCAGCCTATATCGACCGCCATTTCGCAGCATCCTGAGAAATCTAATTTGCTTCCCTCACATTAATTATTCTTCTCATATGCTCTTTTAGTGTTTCATAGTACCTTTAACTTTATCATTCACTATTCGTTTTAAGTAGCGTATACCCGAACTCCGCTCATGAATATATATTTTTCTTTCATTTTTATCATTGATTGTCCTTGATAGGAACACCGTGACTAACCTTCAACAACTAAAGCGTTGTTGACGGGTTTAAATTATTTATTCTTAAATAAATTTTAGTATTAATACATATAACATTTAGCTGTGTAGTGTCGGCTTAGAATAGCACTACCCGTAAGAGGCGACTAACAGTATCGGGGCTTTTAAGGGATTTCTGGGCGATGAGGCTGGAGACCCATCACCAACAACCTTTATTTTACCATCTTTTCCCCACTTAACTTTCCAAAAGTGGCTGAGGAATTTCTTATTCGTTAGCTCTGACTACCATGGGGTAGGGACCAGAGGGGATGGCCCCTAGACGATATATATAGGGATTTATAGCCGTGAGTATATGTGTGTATGTAATAACTAAAAATAAATTGATACTAACGTTACTGGGGCCAACTCCAACCATCGTTTATTTTACATTTTTTCTCCTCTCAACTTTCAAAACTACTAGCCTTTGAACTTTTAGTTCTAAGCGCCTGGCTACCCCTTTAAGTTACTTATAGCCGTGAGTTGATAAATGCAGCTTTGTAAATAAATAGGATTTGATAATTCTAAACTGCTTAGAAGACTTTCATAGGAAGGTAGAAAATTGAATCTAAGTCGGTCATCAAATTCCTCGATGGCAAACCGTTTCGCGAAGATTGATTCATAAATCTGCTACAATATTAATTAGATTTTAGCTACTCCAACTAATTATCAATATTGTACGTTATAAATATAGCCATGAATTGATTTGTTATCCATTTATCTTTATAGACTATTGTTTCAGTTAATATCGATCCAGCGTTATAAGTTGAAAATTATTAGATATAACTACTTTCTCTTCTACTTAGTGGATTAAAGATAAAACATAAATGTAATTTTATAGTTAACGAGTAAAATGCGAACTAAAATTTGCTGTGAAAGATTAGAAGTGAAAGATTTGTATTATAATATGTTATAATAAAAAGTTGCTTTGACGAAGATGTAAGGCTTTCGTTTAATAGCATTCAGCTAAGAACCTTTAAAAAAAACAAATCTCTTAGTCCCTTCGTACGACACTCGCAATGGGAAACTAAACGAATTCATATACTGCTTACAACTTCGCTAATTGTACTTTTAACAACTTTTAAAGGATAGTTTTCTCAATAAAAACGACGTGATAGCTCAATGGGTAGAACACCGGTTAACGTGCAAGCGACTGTGTTCAAATCCCGGATCGGGCCTACACCAATTTGTCTTTTCTAAAGACATATGTGTGGTTAATTTATCATGGTTGTTAACGGTGAGGGAAAACATCGTGAGGAAACCCACATGACTGAGTTGTACTTAGTCATGTGACAGTGTATTCGTACAAAACGGCGATAGGCCTGCCCCCTATCACGTGAGTACACTGTCCATGCAAAACGTGGGTACTCTGAACACCAGGTGACAAAGTCAGATGTTCAGAAGTATTAGTACCTCTGCCAACCCCTTCTGGGATATTCGTCGTGAACGCTTATGTTATGTTATGTTTCTCAATTTATCAGAATGTTGGTTTCATTTTGAGGTTTATAGCCGAATGTCAAACATCGAAACCATTTCAAAAACCATTGAGATTACGTAGATGAAAACTTATATCTAAGTGTAAGTAAACTGTGAACCGCATCCAGGGTTTAGTTAGATCTGTGTATCTATTTAGGTCTCCCCGTATATAAAAGTAAATAAAAAAATCGTTGGTACACATTATAATATATTATTTCTTTTTAAGTTTTCAAGCCTTTCACAAAAAGCCAATCAATTACGTCAGCCAATAACAATTCGCTGATACATGGAATGATTCCAAGAATTCAGAACCTCCGTTTTCGACTTCATTTAAGGACGTCAAAAGTCTTTGGCGGCAGAATAATTCAAAAAAAGTAAGTAGCTATACGCTGGCAGAGAAAGGAGCGAGCAGTATAGTCGAATGCACTAGTTGGCTTTGACAGTTATTTAGTAAACGAACAATAAAGCTGGCCGTTGATGGTGTATTGTTTCAAATTCCTTCACGCGTTGCCAGACCGCGGTCGAGCACTATGTCGTCGGCCACTAGGCTCTATAGGGGTGAATACGCCAGCCTTGTTTGAAAAATTACAAGAATAATAGGAAGCTGTGGCTTAGAATAACACTACCCCATTTCTTCCCATGGGTGATCATAAGAGGCGACTAAGAGTATTGGTGCTTTTTAGGGATTTTTGGGCGATGCGATTGCAGGCCCATCATTTAACTATCTTTTCCTCCCTCAACTTGCAAAAATATAATGCATTTGCATTGCATTTCTTATAATGCAGCTCTGGCTACCCCTTCTAGGGTAAATCCCGTGAGTATATGTATGTAAGTATGAGATATAAGAATAGCTAAGTAGTCTCGGCTTAGTAACCTATTTCTTCTTATGGATGTCGTATAAGGTGATTTAGGTTACGATTTTTAAAATTATGGTTGCGCGATGCGGCTGGAGACCCAACTCCGATCAACCTTCATTAAAAATAATATGTTTAAATTACTATGAACTAGTAGCCGAGGTATTTTCAATGATAGAGCTTTAGTTTCCCCTTTTGATATTAATAATACATAACATAACATAAACGTTCACGCCGTTTATCCCCGAAGGGGTTGGCAGAGGTACCAATACTTCTGAACTCACATGGCAGAGCCATCTAGTGTCCAGAGAAGGTACCCACGTTTTGCTTAGACAGTGCACTCACGTGATAGGGGGCAGGCCTATCGCCGTTTTGTACGAATACACTGTCACATGACTAAGTACAACTCAGCCATGTGGGTTTCCTCACGATGTTTTCCCTCACCGTTAACAACCATGATAAATTAACCACACATATGACTTTAGAAAAGACAAATTGGTGTAGGCCCGACCCAGGATTGGAACTCACACCCTTCTGTTTTCGGGCGGGTGTTCTATCCACTGGACTATCATGTCGCATTAATAATACATGTCTTAAAATACATGCTTTTTAATATATACATATAATCGGCCAAGAGCGTGTCGGCCACAATCAAAATAGGGTTTCGAAGTATCTAAGGGACATCACATCAGCTATGTAAGTGTACATTATACACGTCATTAGTTCCCAGCAAGATAGGCAGAGGGACTACCGATCACAAATTAGATTTTAAATCCAGACAATTTACTTTTAAATTGGTTACATTTTTGTGGAAAGGACACTGGATAGTCGGAAAACGAAAAGTAAAGAGAATATCATCTGTAGTAATTCAATTGTCTATTTTGTCTTAATAATATTAGAAGATACACCTATCGTGTAACAAGTAAAATAAAAATATTTGTTATCACTATGACATCAAACCAAATAGAAGATAATCTAGTGTCGTCGTCTTAAAAATCTAAATTTGTAACGCGTTAATAAAATAGTAGTAGTGTATTTCTATACATACATACATATAATATATATACTCACGGCTATAAATCCCTTAACGGGGTAGCCAGAGCTTTGGAATGAGAAATTCCTCAGCCACTTTTGGAAGTTGATTTGGGAAAAGCTGATGGTAATAATAAATGTTTTTGGTGACAGGTCGAACCACATTACCTAAAAATCACTTAAAAAGCCCCTATACCCTTAGTCGCCTCTTACGTTTACAACCCAGGGGTAGAAATGGGGTAGTGTTATTCTAAGCCGAAACTACACAACAACTATGTGTTTAATGTATTTCTATAAAGTGTAATATTTTCTGTAAAGTCCGATTAAAGTCCTATTTTTTAAATACTCAAAATCATAAAATTGAGTTACCTTAACATATTTTTGAAAGACCTATGGAATGAAAAAATGAAAAAAATGAAAAAAATCTTTATTTACACCAGTAAAAACAAACAACAGTCGTATTCGTTAATTTAAAATGGTAATAACAATTAGGCGTTTGGTACACAGGTGGTAAGTATTTTACAAAATAAGATGTCGGTGTCCCCTGCACTAGGCAATGCCTGTATCGCGGGGGACGAGGTAGGCGGTTTACAATTGCTTGTAGACAGGATTTCTCAGGTGGCGCATAATAAGTTATTATCAAGTTAGAACTAAAATAAAATAAAAAATATGAGCTAAAATTGTAACAAGTAACAAGTGAATCTTAACCATATGAGATCGTTTGGTATGTTGCATATATTATGTAAAATTATGTATTCATAGTATAAATAACCTTATGTAAGTAGATAAAATTATGTTATAATAAAACAATATAATGTAATAAAGTAATATACATATACGTATATATAATGTACACATATACAAACACTTATAAACATACAAATGTTATATATATATATATATATATATGGTTGCGCGGGCGGGATAGCTACGAAGGACCAGAGCTGTTGAAGGCTCAGCGGATGGCGAAGGTATAGGAAATAGGAAGCAACGTGAGACTCACCTCGTTCTCGTAACGGACGACTTGGCTTGGTCGATGGCGGCGGCTCCGTCAACAACGCTGCTGTTTTTCTCTTAAGCGGCTACACTTCCACACACAACACAATCTTATTCAAATAAACAAATAGTCATAAAACTTCAATATGAAACATGCGGGCGCGGTTCAGATGATGCGGTGTACAGCGGTTTTCGATACGGATATCTAAGTGCTACTGCTCGCTCGATCGTCTCTCCCCTTCCTGGTCATCCCTCCTCCTCGTATGACATCTCACGCGCAGGTAAGGAAAGGAAAAGGATAGAATGAGACGGGATTAACGAGTCCGATCAACTACCCACTTCTAGTTATAAAATAATTTAGGTACGCGGTACGGTAGGTACGGCGCAAGCATCCCCCCGGGCTTGAAGTCTCTCGAGATTCAAATACAAATAAACGCATAATACTGTATAAAATCTAACGCGGCTACTTAAACTAAACTAACGCGGTATAAGAATCTGAACTAAAATAATAAAAAAAAACTTAAATTAATTAGGTAGGGGACATAAACGAGTTGCTGGTCGTACATACGAACCAGAAGCCGTCTTAACGCGGGCGACTCTAACTACTCCATCCTTCGCGGGAAATACGTCTTCAACAACCCCTAGAGGCCAATGAAGTGGCGGCGCGTTATCCGTTACGACAATAACTACAGTACCAACAGAAAGAGGACAAGCGGGAGTGTTCCACTTTTGCCTAACCTGTAGCGTGTGCAGATATTCCGATCTCCAGCGCCTCCAGAAGTGTTGCAAAACGCGATCGAGAAGAACGTGACGTTCGAGAAGATGAGTCCGATCTTCAACGACTTCAGACGCGGGTAAATACTTTAGCGGGGTGTAAACTAAAAAATGTGCGGGAGTTATCGCGAGCGGCTCTGCCGGATCAGACGATAGAGTGCGGCAGAGCGGGCGGCTGTTCATGACAGCCTCGACTTGTGTCAGAACAGTCGTCATCTCTTCGTAAGAGAGCGTTTGCTTCCCGACGACACGAAATAAATGGTTCTTCATACTTTTAATATTTGACTCCCAGTCAGAACCGAAGTGTGGTGCTCTAGGCACATTGAGATTCCACGTAATACGGTTTTCCGAAAGAATGCGAGAAAATTCGGAACTATATTCACAAGAAATCAAAAATTTGTGAAGTTCATCTAAGTGACGCTTAGCTCCTACGTAATTTGTCCCGTTATCTGAGTACATATGCGAAACAGGACCACGGCGTGATAAAAAGCGTTTAAAAACTGACAAAAAGCATGCCGAACTTAAACTAGAAGCCAACTCGATATGTATGGCTCGGGTTGTCAGACACACGAAAATACAAACGTACGCCTTAACAGTACGTATACCACGTCCACGCGAGGGCGTGATCATAAAAGGGCCAGCGAAATCTGTACCCGTGTGAACAAATGGCTTAATAGTAGATACAACACGGCAAGCTTTAAGCTCGGACATTTCGGGAAAGTTAGGCTTAGGGCGTAACTTAAAACATGCAATACATTTAAATATGCGACTACGTATAACATTTCGTGCAGAAAATATCCAATAACGTTGTCTTAATATAGACATCATTAGGTCGGGACCCGCGTGACAGTGTTTTTTGTGATAATAATCTATAATGAGATCAACCACATGATCTTTACGCGGCAAAACAACAGGGTGTTTTTCGCTAAAACTTATGTCGGCATTCGACAATCGACCACCTACTAAAATTACATCGTTATTTAAAAATGGTGTAAGTCGCTGAAAGGCACGGTTACAACATTTGCCTGATTTTAAATTAGAAATTTCATTGTAAAAATAAAATTCTTGTAAGTTTCGTATAATTTTTTGCTCAACAAAATTTAAATCATTGGCGGAAATATAATTGCTGCGCGGTAATAAATTAAGGAAGCGGTAAATATAAACTAAAACGCGTAATAACTTCGACCACGAAGAATAACGATCAGCAATTCGTAAAACAAGCGGTCTTTCTGTAGTTTGAACAGCCAACACAACCGCAGGCTTCAGCTCAGGCGGCACCGAAATAGTCGAGGGATCGAATTGGGAAATAGGCCATGCGTCTAGGCTCTCTTTCATCCATTTCGGACCTTGCCACCAGAGCGGGTGGTTTAATATCTGCGCGGGTGTCAGCCCCCGAGACAAACAATCAGCCGGATTATCGCTTCCCGCGACGTGATGAAAATGATCGGAAGATAACTCGGCTTGTATCTTTGAAACGCGGTTAGCTACAAAGGTAGCCCAGCGGTGGGGTGCCGAATGTATCCAACACAAAGCTACAGTCGAATCGGAAAACGCGTGTATACTATTAACACTAACGCGGGCACTACTAACATTCAAAACTATACGTATCAGTTTCGCTAATAAAAGAGCGGCGCACAACTCTAAACGTGCGAGGGATACCACTTTAGCGGGCGCAACGCGGGACTTCGAACATACTAGGCGAATCGCGCGTGAGTTACTATTTTCTACAATAAAGTAAACTACTGCTCCGTATGCCCTTTCGCTGGCATCCGCGAAACCTACCAAGTGTATCACACTTTTACTAACGATGCCTAAATGACGCGGTATGGAAATATGATTTAATAAAAGTAGTTCACTACGAAACTTATCCCAAGCAGAGACAACATTCTCTGGAGGGGTTTCATCCCAATCACATCCTAACAACCATAATTGTTTTATAATTAACTTAGCATATAAGATAACAGGGCCGATAAATCCCATCAGGTCCCACAGTCGCGCGACACAGGATAATATTGAACGCTTTGTAGGACGTTCGCTAGGTAAGCAAACACTTAACGCAAATTCATCAGTCGTGGGTGACCATGACATACCTAAGACTTTATGTGAATCCGTTTTATCAAACTCAACTAAAGCTGATAAACGATGCGATTCAGGAAGAGACTCCAGAACTCGCGGCGCGTTACTATTCCATTTAACGAGATCGAACTGACCAAGTTTTAACAACGAAATAACTTCATGTGCCGTCTGCACACCTTCTCTGTCGTTTTCGACCGAGTGGACAAAGTCATCCATGTACAGAGAATTATTTAAAATAGCCTTTGCACGCGGAAAATTATCACCTTCGTCGTAAACGAGTTGCTTTACTGTGCGAAGCGCGTGGAAAGGGCTGGACTTAAGTCCGAAACAAACTCTATTGAATTGGAAAACATCTATTGGTTCATTAGAATTAAAGCGGTATAAAATGCGTTGAAATCTTTTATCACTTTCCCGCACACCCAGACACAAAAACATCTGGCGTATGTCAGCCGAAAGTGCTACAGGAAACATGCGAAAGTTTATAATAATTTCAAATAAATTACCTTGTAAGTTCTGACCGCTGTATAAAATATCGTTAAGCGATTTAGAGCTGCTAGTCTTCGCGCTAGCGTCCAAGACAATACGAAGTTTAGTGGTAGCCTTATCTTCCCGTAGAACCCCGTGGTGTGGGATATAATAAGCAGGCTTAATCTGCGACTCAGAAGTTTCCCGTGGAACGGGTGATAAGTAACCTTTATCAATATACTCGCGGATGACGTCATCGTATGCCAGTTTATAAGCGGGTGAAGCGGCGAGCTTGCGCTCTAAACACATAAAACGTTTTTTAGCGGTTTCCAACGATTGACCTAAAACCGATGGATCATCTTTAAAAGGTAAAGCTACTACGTATCTACCCGTCGAATCCCGAGTCGTAGTGCTCTGGTAAAACTGCTCGCACGCGCGGTCGTCGGGGCTGCTCACGGGCTGCGCACCGACATCGTCGAGCTCCCAAAATCGTCTCACAATCGAGTCAATGTTCGCGTCTACAGAACAGCAAGAGATGGTCGTGCCATACTCAGCCGACAGCACGGGCGCGAGACCGGATACCACGTACCCAAACACGGTCTCGATAGCGTGTGGTGTTCCCGCAAAACTACTGACTTTATTTGGCAGTAATAAGTGCGAAAAGAGTGATGCTCCTATTAGAATTTCGATATCTCCAGTAACCGAAAAAGTATCGTCTGCTAAAGGCAACGAATGTAAATACGCGAGCATCGAAGTGTCGACAGCGACGGAAGGTAAGCGGTCCGTGACCTTATCGACTACTAAAGTGTCGATCTCGTAGTTAATATCACGATTAAAGCGGGAAAATATTCTTAATTTTAAGTACGACTTAATAGTCTTCCTGGCACCCCCAATACCCTTCACGAAGGATATCGTAGGACTTAAGTGATTACTTAAACCTAATTTGTCACAACACGATTGCGAAATAAAATTGCTTTGAGACGCACTGTCTAATAAGCAACGTACTACGACTTCGTTTCCATAAACGTCGTGAGTAATAACGCGCGCGGTGGCTAGTAACACTGTCGTAGGTATATTACTGCTCGAACGGCTAATATTATTGCACAAGGTAATATTCGAACGCGGGGTAAATTGTGTCGTAGAAGCAGACGCGGGAGCGGAAATCGGTTCAGAAAGGCGGGGAACGATGTTTGAATTCGCTGAGTACGTATTAATATTGTTATCAGTTACGTAAACAGGCGGCGCGGGCTCACGCGCAGCGAGTGTGGCGCTCGCGCAGGCGGGTGCAGAATAGCCGAACGCCTCCGCCGCGCCGCGCGGGGCTGAACCGGTGCGGGCGGCGGGGTGGTGCGGTGCTGCATGTTGCGTTGGCGCGGTCGTATAATAACTAATAGATTGCGGACAGCTATAAGCGGGTGGATTAACCATAACCGTATCTCGACCATTACAATTAAAATAATTATTTTTATCCGCGGAGCGTGGTGAAGAAAGGGACGTCATCGCGACTGCGGTGACGTTTCGTTCTATGTGTAGGGCTGTATGGTGTTTACCTCCACAGTTACGACAGCGAGACTGTGAATTGCACGCGGATGTTTTGTGTGAAACACTAAGGCAATTCACGCACACATCCCTCTCCTTGACACACTTTAATCTTTCCTCCACAGGCATTACATTGAACTTTGGACATTTATAAATATGCGTATGCGATGGGGTATTACATAAAATGCAATTACGTGCGGTTGCGGTCGAAATGTTGACGTATGCCTGAGTTTTCGGGAATTTAATAGCACGCGGGGGTTGGAAAGGTTTATTAAGATTTGTATTAGGTTTAGTTGTGGAGCGCTGCAGTAACTTTACTTGCTGGTTAACAAACATAGTTAACTGGTCGAGGGTAGGAAATTCAGTTGTTTTGTGTTCTAATTCGAACGAACGAACAGTTTCAGAATCCAGCTTTTTTAAAGCAATATGTAGTAATAAGTAATCTAATAAATTTGGTAAGTTTAAACCTTTCAGCGCTGAAATGGATGTGAAATATTGATTAGCGAATGAATCAAGGCTATCCGCGGTTGCTAAGTTGATCTGTTTTGTATCAAGAATACGTTGTATGTAGTCACTAGCTAGTGAACGTTTATCTTCATACCTTTTAACGAGCGCTTCAAATATTATGTCGTAGTTTTCACCACAAGGCGTTAGACCGGCGAATATTGTTTGCGCCTTGCCTTGTAATTTACCTAGCAAATAATAAATACGTTCAGAATTGCAAAGACTAGGGTTATTGTGAACGTTGCTGAGGAAGCTAGCATAAAATAACGGCCATTTATTTGGTTCGCCGTTAAATGCGGGTAGCTCAATCGGCGGTAGGTGTGGACGCGCCATTTGTATCTTCTTACAATCAGCGGCTGCGGGTGATGTTTTAGGACATAAAGTCGCACAGCGGTGTTTAACATAACTGTATATATCTTCGAACTCGAGCCATAACTTATGAGAAGGTGTAAAATCCGGATTTATTTGAGCACTGAGAACATTAACAGCTTCGACTGTTTCTAAAACTTTTTGCGGGTAACTTTCTAGCATTTCTACATCAAAAATGAATTTGTCGATGTCGGCTTGGGTGTCTAGTTTTTGAGCGTTGACATAAAGTGATCGAACTCGCTCGAGATAAGCCTCTAATCTCGATTCTAAGTTAGTTAATTTCGCTCTATTTGTAGCCATATTTAATTAAAATTACGCGGTAAATATAAGTATATAATTAACTACTTGGAGATGCGGGGTCGCGGAGTAATATTCAACCTGAAGGTAGAATATAATTTACTTAAATATAAAATCAACGTAGACGTGGTAATTAATCCGGCTCGTTTGGACCAAATGGTTGCGCGGGCGGGATAGCTACGAAGGACCAGAGCTGTTGAAGGCTCAGCGGATGGCGAAGGTATAGGAAATAGGAAGCAACGTGAGACTCACCTCGTTCTCGTAACGGACGACTTGGCTTGGTCGATGGCGGCGGCTCCGTCAACAACGCTGCTGTTTTTCTCTTAAGCGGCTACACTTCCACACACAACACAATCTTATTCAAATAAACAAATAGTCATAAAACTTCAATATGAAACATGCGGGCGCGGTTCAGATGATGCGGTGTACAGCGGTTTTCGATACGGATATCTAAGTGCTACTGCTCGCTCGATCGTCTCTCCCCTTCCTGGTCATCCCTCCTCCTCGTATGACATCTCACGCGCAGGTAAGGAAAGGAAAAGGATAGAATGAGACGGGATTAACGAGTCCGATCAACTACCCACTTCTAGTTATAAAATAATTTAGGTACGCGGTACGGTAGGTACGGCGCAAGCAATATATATATATATATATATATATGTATAAATATTTTTTGTTAAATTTATTGGGGTATATTTAATAAATCCTCCGATTCTAAATATTCTAAGTTAGAGAGCCACATTTTCAGTTTTTTCTTCGCCTCTTGCATTGTAGCGCATTTTAAGTCACAGTATTTTAGGACCTGGTTATATATAAATGGAATAAGAAATTTAGGAAATCTTTGTGCAAATCGCGTGGTAGTTGCTGGCACATTTACTCTAAATGTTCTTTTTTGCAGGAGTTTATTGTAATCTGGTGAGTTGACAATTTGACGATGCTGCAGCAAACATACCCTATAAATATAAAGACGACGTACAGAGAGAACCTGGCATTCTTTGTACAGTACAGTGGTAGGGAATCGTTTTGGTTTATTCAGCATTACCTTGAGAACTGAGCGTTGGGCCCTCTCTAACACAAGCATGTTAGTTTTTGAAGATCCTCCCCAGCAAGGAATACAGTAACCGAGAACCGATTGACAAAGCGCCGTATATACTTGTACGACTATGTCTTTACTTGCACCTTTGCGAAGTAACCGCATTATGTGTATCAGTTTCCTCGCTCTACCTGATACATATTCGATGTGTTTCGCGAAGTTTAATTTTTCATCAATTACTATACCCAGATATTTTATTGAGTTCACTCTTTCAATCGCTTCACAGGAGCAAACATTTGTCAGTGGTTGACAGGTATGCATTATCAGTAGGCTATCCAAGTTAGGTTGAGAAGCTTTAGTTTTATGAAAACTTATGTATTTCGTTTTCGTTACATTAAGTGTTAGCAGATTGATGGAGAGCCAGTTGGCTGCTTTGCGCAGGCCTTTTTCAGCCTCTCTAAATGTTTCTTCCCAGTTATCACCTGCAAAGATCATGGCCGTGTCATCGGCATAACAAACAGTATTAGTTTTGTTCGATCGTGGTACTGCCAATTGCAGATCGTTCATATAGATTATGAATAAACTTGGCCCCAAGATACTGCCTTGTGGCACTCCGAAGTCAATAGGAGAAGGGTCACTGACCATACCTTCAATTTTTGTTAGTTGTTTACGATTTGCCAGATAACTTTGAAACCATTTTAAAGATTGTCCCCTTATTCCAAGATTTTCTAACTTTTGGGAGAGTATTGGGATCGACACCGTATCAAATGCCTTGGCTAGATCGAGAAAAACGCCAAGGCAGCATTTTCCCTGATCCAAATGTGCTGAAACGGTGTCAAGCAGTAAAGTGACTGCGTGTTCAGTAGAGCGTCCACGCCTGAAGCCGAACTGAAAGGGAGAAAGCAGGTTATGATGCTCTAGGTAGTTCATGAGCCGACGGTTAACAATTTTTTCAAGCAGCTTGGACACTACAGAAAGCAATGAGATAGGTCTGTAATTTGATGGGATACTTTTGTCTCCAGATTTATAAATTGGTGTGACTGCGGCTGTTTTCCAGATATCAGGGAAGCAGCCGTTCGAAAGACTCAAGTTACATATGTGCGTTAGAGGTGTAATAATGGTTTTACTTATGCTTTTTAGGATAGGATTTTTGATACCGTCGAGTCCCGGTGCGCTTTCATTCCGCAGTTCTTTAATGTAGTTTAAGACTTCATGGGGGTCTGTAGGTCTAAGAAAGAAACATGAGACGGTCGCAAAATAGTTATTGCATTGTAGGGACTAATCTTGCAGATAAAATAATTAAAGAAATTGGAAAAACTGAATCTGAACTTGCAGCTCTGGCCAGAACCTCAACAACCCCCGTCTCATCTTTCTTTCTTAGACCTACAGACCCCCATGAAGTCTTAAACTACATTAAAGAACTGCGGAATGAAAGCGCACCGGGACTCGACGGTATCAAAAATCCTATCCTAAAAAGCATAAGTAAAACCATTATTACACCTCTAACGCACATATGTAACTTGAGTCTTTCGAACGGCCATATTATATTAAATACTTACAAATACCATACAATTTCTAAATATTAAACAGAAAAAATTACTACTATATACGTATACTACAAAACTGGAGATAAATCAATCTTATAAGAAAAACCAATCTGGTTACGTATCTATTCACCCGCTTTAATACAGCGCACAGCGCCTTATTTTCACATTTGTTTACGAGTACTATTCAATGAATCGAATACGTTTTAGTATCCAAAATATTCTACAGAGGGCGTTTAATTTTATGTTATAGCGCCATCTATTAGATTAAGATAGTACTATAACAAAACATAATAAACAGATACGGAATTTAAAAGAAGTAACATATTCAAGTAGCTGTTAGTTTCAGTTAATTCTAATAGATGGCAGCACACGTTTATTTTTGCTTACTTTGCAATTCAAATTTATACAACGTACTTGATGAATGTCATCTACGAATAGATATACACATTATTTTAGCACTACGATAATACGGAGAATCTAATCGTTTTAATTTGTTAAATGTTCAAATAATTAAAATGAAAGAGCTGAAGTAAGTTACAATAAAACACTTGTATGTCTTTATATTGCCTTATGATTTTTTTTAAATATCGTCGAACAAAATATAATGCCCCGGGTGAGGATCGAACTCACGACCTTAAGATTATGAGACTTACGCGCTGCCTACTGCGCCACCGAGGCGGTTAATACCGATACGACGAAATAAATAACCTTTAATACCGACTTCAGTTAGTCATATCAGTTGTTTATTATCTCTAACGTGTTTTTTTTTGTATAAATTGTATTATCTCCGGTTGGTATCACAATCAATGTAATGAATAAATTAATTAAATTATGTGTGGAAACGAAGTATTAGTTTATTAATATTACCTTCCTATATATAATAGTACAGACACAAACAAAAATAATATAACATGCATAAAACGTGAATGCTTTGTCACCATTTGAATGTAGGTTCTGTACTTATATAATCCTTAAGGTCTTCTTCCCTTTCTAAAAGTATTTTAAAAGTACAATTTTGTTACTTATATAACAACATTTCCAACAATTTGCCATCTCCGCAAATCTGTTAGTTTAACCCTCCGAAAACGTACAGTTTTACGAGAAAACTTTTTGTAATCGACAGCTAACTGTCATTATTTTCGTATAAAATTCTCCCTAGAGTGGAAATTTTAAGACTTGTTTAACCCTTCTTTCGAGGCCGCGTGAATATTTAAAAAGTCGTCAAGCACGTTTTAATTGGACCATCTACAAGGATTAAAGTGTCATGTAACCTTTAGGAATACTTAAATATTTTTGGGATCTTTAGACCGCAACTGAAATAATAAAAAATACACAAATAATTTGTGTGGGTGATTGTAATTGGCGTTTAATTTTATGTTTTAGTAAATAAGTTAAACTGTAGCTAAGCTAAGTTAGCTGTAAATTATAAAATAGTTTTATTTATGAACAAGAGAACCGCCCCAACTTCGCACGGGTAAGATTTATTTTAAATATGTAAGGTAAATTCAATCACTGCTCACCCCATAAAAAATTTAGCGAGATTATAGCACTCCTGCATAGTTTAGTTTTTGATTTTGAGGATGATTTATAAAATTAGTATTAGATACATCAGATACGTTTGAAAGTTTTTAGCCGGGTATAGCCCAGTTTATTGTAATATAAAGAATGATTGATGCCAGCTCTGATGACTGTAATACGGGTTCGACCTACTACAGCATCAGCATGTGTAAACGACCGCTTTATTTTGTAAACTTGTTTCTTGTATTGTATTTAAGTCTTATCCATTAATTTCTTATCTGTATAAATAATCTTTACTTTCCAGCCACACCTTCCAAAATCACTCGAAAGTCCCAAAAACTCTAGCTCTAGCGACACTCGCGGCAATAAATGGGTTTAATTAAATCTTTTTGTTCATGAAAACCTCATATGGGTTAATACTATTTTAAGCTTACATCATCATCCAGTAAATTGTTAAAATGTCGATTGTTAGAAATTGGCCTCCTACAAATAACTTCACAACGACTGGCCCAGTACTGCCCTCATCCATCGGCTACTCGAGAGCCTTTACCAATTCATCGGTCCACCTTGTGTGCCGTCCGTCTGTCTGGATCTGTATGCAAAACGTGCTTTGCTCATTATCACTTAAGTTTCGCTGGTGGGTCACCTATCATTTGAACATTCCCAGATGTATAAGTTACCTTGTTCTACAACCTGGGAAAATGATGTTTTGTTTCAATGTATATACTTTTTATAATTTTGTTCTAGATGTAAAAAAGAAAAGCAGATTCTGTTTTATTTCTGAGAATCATAGTAAAAATTAAGGTACCAACGAATCATAGAAGTTTTACTTTTTTTAATGTTAGTACAAATGATAATTATAACTTAAAAAGATCCTGCATTCCGTCTCCGTCGACCTACCTAAACGTACAAAACATTTATATTCACAAAGTTCTTAAAATATCAAGAGGAGCGTAAAATGTTTACTCTGGCCAAGAGGGGACGTTATAACTTTATTATTTGGACTCTTTTGTCCCTTAATTTTTTACGGTAAATCCCGCAGGAGTGATCCCGGATTTGAAACACCGCCATTGCTTTAAACTTTTTAAGAGTTTGTAAAAAGTA
The DNA here is from genome assembly GCA_963576735.1 of Bedellia somnulentella. Lineage (NCBI taxonomy): Eukaryota > Metazoa > Arthropoda > Insecta > Lepidoptera > Bedelliidae > Bedellia > Bedellia somnulentella. The sequence continues at coordinate 9,504,041 of OY755180.1, forward strand.
CAATTTTGTATCGGGTTGCAATGAATATAAAAGTGGTGTAGGTACGTTAAGGTTTAATACAATGGGATGCCATTGGTAATCAAAAGTAAAATAAACTTTTTACAATATTGTTTGTTACAGAACATACCACATTCTGTTTTTTTTTATTATTTTCAACTTAAATATAATAACATCTAAATACATAATTTGAATGTTTTTGGTCATGAAAACCTCATGTGGGGAATTATTACTAATAATTAAAGAATGAATAAAGGAAAGAAAAATTTCGACACAAGCGGGCCAGGCCACAAGTGGCCTTCCGAATTTGTAAAAAATTCGGAGGTAGGGAACGCAAACACTACTTAAAAGTATAAAAGAAACAAAGGATAGAAGAATTTCGCGCTGGCAGCCATTGACACGGTAGCTCAATTGGCAAAGAGCGACGGGGGCGTATACCCGACTTTTCTTTCCTTTATTTATTCTTTAATTATCTACATACATACAAAAAGTTTCAACCACCTAAAACAGGTCAGCTATTAACACCTAGTTTGGCTTATCTTGTAATCGTATTGTTAAACAACTTACTATATATTCCTCTTGACGAATATGGTTTTAGGATATAGTTGTGCTAATCCAACTGCAAATATTCTGCATTAAAAAAAATATATTCACTCGCAACTTCGAATACGAAAGATCTAAATCTCTAAATCACTAGTGAATGTCTTTGTTTTTTCAATGATTATCATTTCTGCTCAGTTCTCATTGGTGTGGAAATAATTATTTATAGATTTTAGTACGTCCTCGATGAATGGGCTATCTTAGACTGAAATTACTTTTCAAACCATTGCGCATTTCAGAACAGTTAAAAAAACTAAATAAAATTCTCATCTAATTTGTTTTTTTATAAATGTAGAGTTTATATAATTAATATTTGCATATAATTTTAAATGTTCTACCTCTTTGAAATAATTTGAATTTGAAAAATTTAGAATACAGTCGTGTTTTATATCTTCAATTACTGTGAAAAAAACATCACCGAAACTTCATTACCTCATCACATTATGGATTATTTATCCATAATTTCAGCAAAAGGTAAAATAAAAAAGTTATACAAAAGAGCTAAATAATACTTCTTGAGGAAAATATTAGGAAATCACGAAATATAAGTTTGTAGATCAAAAACGAAAATTAGAACTCTCTTTAGCGATATAGATGAAAAAATTTAAAGCGCACGGAGCCCGCCGGATTGTTACGCCGGTCAATGTCGCATGTGTTGTAAGAAATATGTCTAACCTATGTATGAAAACTAGACCGCCGACAAAAAGTTGCTGACATATGTCGGCGGCCCGGCGGGCTCAGTGTGTATGGCGCTTTACAAGATGATAAACAACCTCCAAGACACAAGAGCATATAAAGTGACAGTAATTCAATATCAATACACAAAGTCATACACTCCATAGTAACGACAGTCACAAAACACACCACTAACAATATAAAAGCCATCCATAAATAAGCAGTCCTCGGGTGCCCCATACCTTTCAATTTGAGCCATTCCATCGTCTACAAAAGTCCCGGTACTGTACTAAACAACTGTCATTTTATTTTATCGCTCGGCTTTCGCGTAAACTCACTCTCTTGCGATAAATTTTAATGTTTCAAACAAAATATTGTCGCGAGAACATAAGCTTAGGGGATACGGGGTCTGGTAGGCAGGTACGTTCCTTTAGGGGCCTTTCAAATGCGCGATGTATAAGACCAGTTTATTATGGTTGACATGCGGTTTATATATAATTTTCTTATTCGTTATTGAAAAAATACATAGCTTTAATAAAGTGGAACTAATCGAATTTTACGTATCTTACCTTGTACCAACATTGTAATAACTCAAAAGAAATTGTCGACTCAGGGGATAGTATACCTTAGTATATTTACGCGTCAGAGATTGATTATATTTGGTTTAATTTAGCGACTTTTCAATGTATCTCATCTAACCGCATATGCCGTGACACTTTTGTCACTTTTGTTCAACACAGAGAAGCGGGACGTGTTTGAATCTTGAGTCAGGCCTAGACAAATGTGTCTTTTCTTAAGCGTTTTGTAAAATTATCAAGGTTTTAATGCTGAGGGATAACCTCGTGAGGAGACCCACATAGCTAAGGTGTACAAAGTCATATGATGTGGTATTTGTGTTTGCTCAAATACTTCAGTGAAGATATATCGGCTGTTATAAAATCTGACTGTGTATTTGTATAAAGTGATGATAGTTAAGTGGTAAGGTAACCCCTATCATAAAATAGGGAATGCGCGTAACGTCAAGTATAACCTGGTTAAGTACATTGAAAACCTGGTAACCATGCAGTGTCCAATTAATTATAATAAATCCTTGTTCACATCAATGAAGTCGTGATTGTAAAAACATAATGAGGACTCAATAGAACTTTATTTTATTGTAACGAACAAAGGTACAAAAGTTCCATTAAGAGAATCAAATGAACACCAAAATTTTAGGTATCAGTTTAAAAGAAAAAAAAAATACATTTAAGTATATACAATACAATTAAAAAACAGAACCGTGTTTTACTATTTACATTCCTTTTCCTCTATTCTTACTCCATTAAATAAATACAAAAAAGCAACCGGCTAACCCGCATCGACTTTTCCCACCTGCGGGTGTAACTAGTGTTTTTCAGGCAACTTTTATGTGCTATTATTTCTGGAAAGATATAAAACAAAGCCGGGAAAGGTTTATTGCACTCAGAGGTGGTCAGGCTAATCCGCTCCGTATAAACTACACCGGAGATCACCCTTTATATCTTGTTATAACATAAAATCCCTGTTTATGTACTCTCTGTGTTTATGTACAGGGTGGGTTGTTTTTTAAAATACCGTAAGGAGTCTGGAAATGTATGATGCAAAGTGAAAGAAGCATATTGATAACAAAACTAAGAGTTACTTTTGAATTTCGTATATGATGTTAGGGTTTATTTCTATGGATGAACACTATTAGTCATTTATTAGTAGAATGTTATTGTTAAGTTTAATTTAATGTTACATAGGTAAACAAAATCATTAAAATTAATTACTTTACGAATGACAATATAATACGAAATCAATATTTGAACCTTTATATTTTATGCGAGAAGATTGATAAATATAAGATACCAGATTTAAGTCAAAGAACAATCATAAGAAGAAACTGTCCAGCTTGATATAAATTCCTAATGTTTCAATAAATCGCGGAGACCCTACACCGTACGGTAACTGAATGAAACAAACAACTTTTATATCTCATTAAACATTAAAGAATTAATCGCGATTTGGAAGCGTCGCCTTAACTGCGGATTTAAGGACTGCGTCGTATCATTCATCATAAAAACTTACTCCATAAACTGTGAAAGTTAAATAATGCTTTCTTTTGATCTAATTAATATTAATAATTGAAATCACTGCTTTTAATGTCGTAACTTTATTTCAGTTCCAGATGGACGATGATTTGTGGGGAGAAAGCCCTGACTATTCATATGTTTGTATAATACGATCATTTCACCTTACGCTCCTGTGATAGTAGCAAAACAACTTTTAGAGTTAGCATTTTAGTTTTACATTAGATCAGCTAACAATAAAACTGAACATAAAATCAGTTAATACGATTTTGAATAAAAATATAAATAAAATATGCAACCCACCATTCCGAACTTTCCTCAAATAAAACCTATTAAATTCTATTACACAAAAACGATGCCCCAAACAAAAACATGTCCATAATATAGCATAAAACAGAGACGATGCAAAACAAAGCGTATTACGGAGTCTGGCTCCAACTTTGTGTGATCCTTCAAAAGTATCCCTTATAATGTTGGTATGTCATTTGAAATATAATATATTAGGTTAGCCGGACCGCTGGCTCCTTAGGGAGGGACCGTTAATTACCAAGTACAAGTCAGTCTGCCGAATGTGTAGGTAGATAATCAAATGTTGTTTGTTTGTTTTTTTGTGCGGAGAATATATTATTTCTTTGGAACTTGTGATATAAATAATTCAGATAGTAACTGTGCTTTTCTAATCATCATGATATGTCGCTTCTTTTATTACTCAATCAAAAATCTCTGCAATCTAAACTATATCAGGGTTGTAAAAGAAAATATGTTTAATATTAGTAAGATTAAGACATTAATTATAATCCTGCTTTTCAAATCGATAAACCATACGAAAGATTTTCGGTGAAACGTGATTCGCGTCAACGTCTTTCGAGCTGGCGGTTTTCGAATTCACACACTTTCGAGCTGGCGTACCACTCAAATATTATTTCGAGCTCGCGTTCGTCGAGCTCGAAATCATATTTGAGTATGACACCCAAATCATTTTTATAACTTAAATTTACTAGCTCAAATCCATTCTAAATTTAGACTTCGATGTGCATGAAACCCCATGTGGGGATTATTTTACTTATTAATCAAGTTAAAATTTGTTACGACAAAACGCACGCTAATCCCAAACATTTGAACCTAATAAAAAATACTTAATGTCACAGGCCCTAAAAATATATCAACTAGTAATCTATTCCCTGCTTTGCACAGGTGCTTATTAAATAATATATTATAATAAAAACAGTAACTTTTTAATCATTAGCTACTTCAGTTAACACCCGTAAATATAAAAGTCAGACAATAATTTAGAAAAATGTTATCTTCATTCATATGTTAAGGGCAGGAGTGATCTTTGCTAAGCTCTTTGTCCGTCTAAGCCTCCAAAAGGCAACATTTATTTAATAACGATAGAATAGGAGTGACGTATTACTTATTTCGTCGTCTATGGTGAGCGATATTGCGAAAATAACATTTGAATTAGATCTAAATGTCACATTATGATTATTTCCGAAAGTTTTTAGTTTTTAGACTAATAGGAATTTATTGAAATATGTTTAAGAATAAGGTCAATAGGTAGCTAGACCAACGGAACCAACAACATCATTACAGTTCAGGCACTGTAAAATATTAAGAGGGGAAAACATAAACATAAAAACATAAACGTTCACGCCGAATATTCACGAAAGGGTTGGCAGAGGTACTAATACTTCTGAACATCACGTGACTTTGTCACCCGGTGTTCAGAGTACCTACGTTTTGCATGGACAGTGTACTCACGTGATAGGGGGCAGGCCTATAGCCGTTTTGTACGAATACACTGTCACATGACTAATTACAACTCAGCCATGTGGGTTTCCTCACGATGTTTTCCCTCACCATTAACAACCATGATAAATTAACCACACATATGTCTTTAGAAAAGACAAATTGGTGTAGGCCCGAACCAGGGTTTGAACACTAGTCGTTTGCACGATAACCGAGTGTTCTACCCACTGGGCTATCACTGGGAAAACATAGTAAATTAAATTCAAAACAATGTAATTCATTTTATTGAACAACTATAATAAAATTCAACTAAATAAATTTTGTGTGTGTATGGTTAAATACAGATAACCTACCCTATGATACATATAATACGTTGAGAGAAAATATAATTATATTTTTTAAAAAAGATCTCATTGGCCAACGTTAATAAAACTTCCGAATTCTAATTAAATGTCAACAGATACTAAGCACTCGTTAGCTAGTGTAGTTGCCACACTTTATTTTACGTATAAATTGCCATAGGTCGAATTGAAACCCATTAATATGAATCCTTTAAAAGCCATTTTTCTCCTGAAGCTATGACGAGGATAACGATGACCCTCATTAGTCAGAGGATCGAAAATAGTTTTTTTTCCGTAAAACAAAATTAAAATACATACCTGTCAAAGAACCTGGGTTTTATTTTGGAAAATATGACGGAACAAATATACGATTTAATTAAATTTCACTCGTTTGAGAATATATACTCATAAATAAAATTGGTGTTTCTATACGTACTACATCGATCGATAATGACAATACTTTAAGTGGTAGATGGTTGATATTCAATATTGTAAATTTAGCTGTAACCCCCCCCCCCCCACAAGAAAATGAAATAAAAAATATTTAATTTTATCTTTACTTATTATAAATAAAAAGCCTACAATTCATGCCAAGTCCGGTTGGATCGCTAGTATAATAATAAAATTTGTATTGTAATAAAAGAAGCAATTTGAAAGTATTTTTCTTAAGATTCCGCGACTTTTTGGAATTGGAACTCGCAAGGGATGTTTTATGTTGTTCAAGTTCGGAAATTAAATTTAAAATCCCTCGCGTTTTTTGCCTTCCGCCCTCTCCATTATTTGAGTAAGTACTTTTCCGTATATTGTTTCTAATTTCACTGGGGTCAAACGAATTTGTTACTGGTAAAAATTACACTTTTGGATTAAACCACCTTAGCTGGTGTATTATACATACTAAACGACCATACATGTTCATATATCGTCTTAGATCTGAAAATTAACTAGTCCCATTGGCGACAATAGTAATAAAATCGTTAATAAGTAAAATACGAATACTACCATATTAAACATGGTTGGCAATACTAAAGTAAATATGAACTACTGTCAATTAAACTGTTAGGTTTTATGGACTTTCTAATATTTTTAGTACTACCATACAATATCAGTATTAAATGGTTACGGTAAGATCATTTTAATTGATAACTTTCTTAATTTATCCGTCTAATCTCTTATTTCATTTGACTAACCTAAAGATTATACAAAATGTATATATAAGCAAAAATATTAACTCAAACAAGAAAAACCCAAAAGCTTAATCTAAAGAACAAAAGATTGAGCCGCCAAAGTTTGTTTAACTCAATACATATTTACATTATGCCCGTAAAAGCAGACATTGCTTACGGGCCATAACCTTAGACTCTGAGCCACCATCCTGGGACACCGGAGGGCAGCTTTCGAGGCACTTGTCAAAGCTCGTAATATTTTATTAGATAACCAAATAAAGCACCGCCTTTGTTTTGAATTTTCACCTGAATTTTTCTCGCGCGCCGCCCCTGTAGCTCGACAATATTGAGTTAGCTTAAAATCATGTATTTGTATTTTATATCTTATTATATCTGGTTAATTTATTTATAAGTTCTTATATCTGGTTTATGTATTGGGTTTTATGGTTACAAAGCTTAGATTTGCCAATCTCAAGGTCAGATAATTAAACTAAGAGGTTTAAGGGTGATGTGATGGCCACGTACTAAATTACGTGTTGCGGGTCAGGACTCCTTTAAGAAAGACCGATGGTTTGATAAGATGACAAAATGTGAAGGATGCAGAAAGCAAATAATTATCTAATCACTTTGTGCTAACTTGTTGAGATTTTAAGCGTATGTTATTCGAATTTAGTGGAATAATAATAAGAACAACTTAAAACGATGTTCTGTTTATAAATATATCCTAACAAGGAACAGCTGACTGTATAATTACATCCGTACTTAAAACAACAATGCACGTAATCATAACAAAGGTAAGGTTTTATCTTTTCTTAAATATGTTAAAATATTAACGTCTCACTTACGGTCGGTAACTGTCATCATAATTTTGGCGCGAAAATCTGAAGGTATAACCCGACCCAATTCCGTACGTAACCAACACACACGTCTATTAATATTCATAATACAATTCAACGTAACGAGGTTAATTTCACCTAAATATGTAAATTATCATGAGCCGACCATCGTTAATTTTAGGTGTCACTTCGCAAATTTATCTATCCTTTTCTCTCCCGTGTACTTCGGTTGGGTTAGAGTAAGACGGAGCTGTAATATGTGCATTATGAATACAGGCAGGGAAATTTTAACGGTGCCTACGAGGGTTGTATGAGCTGAAATAACTTTCAAATATTGTCGCTAGGTGGACGGAAAGTTTGGCTCCTATGGGAGGTTGTTTGGGACGAAGCTGTCTCTCTGTTTATAAATGAGAGTCGTCCAAAGTATCGTGGTGTGCGGCCAGCTTTATAATCAACACAACGCCAAACTTTCGTTGTCAAATTTCAGAAGTAACGCAATGAGCATACGGGTAAATATTATAGTGAAATAGCCACAATTAAATATGTATTTTATCTGCAGATGCTAATAGGACATATTTTATATATAAATGGTATATTTTGCGTGCATACTAATGAAATTATTTTTAGACTAGATATATCGATAATGGTTGTTATTAATATTTTATAATTTTTATACTCTTGGCGAATATTTGAAGAACTTTTATAACCGGCACTCTGGAAAAAAGCAATCAAAATAATATGGAATTTAAGAGAAAGATATTAAGAAATTAATCAACTTTAGAAGTTACTCCAATATGTTACATTAGATTAATATGATTTCAATGGACATCTTTATTCCATTCAAATAATAACTGTGTGCCGTTCTCGCCCTTAATTAAGTCACATAGTGTGCGAAGTCGTTACGAGTCGGAAAATGTTCTAAACTTTCTAGCTAATGAGAATTTACTATTAAAGTTTCTGGGAACGAATTATGGAGTGCAAATATTATCATAACGTTGAATGTTTCACACTCACACACTTATAATCAAATACTGTTTAACCAGAACTCAAAATGTGCGACACTGTGTGTTCATATGAATCATATAAGAACGTTTTAAATTATTTACACTAATTACTGCTTTAGTTCGACTTGTAAGAGAGATTATACGATACCTTCACAATACCTCGATGAGAGATGAGAGAAGCTTCTAATCAGCCTGAGTCAAGCCAAAATCTATGCTACATTTCTTAAGTCATACGTGTGATTTATGAAAGTTATTGTATTGTGTGTACAGAAAGTGTCGTTATATTCTCGCAAATTAGAGTTCATTCACCAATTTTAGGTTTTAAATAGACGAAGTGTTGGACGATGGCTCAAAGGATTGATGCATGCAAATTTATCGCCTACTACGCCACATACTCGTAAAATCTAAATTTAATGTTAATATTCTATAAGTGATGCTATATAATTTCATAATATTATTTTTTTTACCATGTACTTTAAGTGTCATGTAGTGTCGGCTTAGAATAACACTACCCCATTTCTACCCGTGGGTGATCGTAAAAGGCGACTGAGGGTATAGGGCTTTTTAAGTGATTTTTAGGGGTTTTGGTTGGAAACCCGTCACCAAAAACGCTTATTATAATAATCTTTTCCCCAATCAACTTCCAAAAGTGAAGCTGAAGAATTTATCATTCCAAAGCTCTGGCTACCCTTTTAAGAGATTTATAGCCGTGAGTATATGTAGTTTTAGCTTTGCCTGCTCAAAAATAGAGCCGAAATCTATACATTTTATACATATTATGAAGGCTTAAGCAAATGTACAGTATATTTTTTCATAGTTATTACACTGTACGAGTGTTTGTCAATTGTCAATATTATATAAATTTCATGTAATATATTTAATAATACTTAGCTTTTATTGTAAAACTTATGGCACGGTTTACTTCATTGCTGATATGGATCAATAAATACGTTCATAGTTTCTAGTGTAGCTTTTTATTCAGTTTTATATGAAAAACATGATGTTGCGAACAAAAAAGCAATTAATCTCTCAGTCTATCGCGAGCCCATAAAAAGTAATTAAAAAGAGAAAATAAAAAAAATGGCGGTGGAAAGGCGCGAAAAATCCGCGTCATCAATCTGGAGAATTATTTCATTTGCGTATTAAAATTCTCGTTTTGTCGGTTCGTGAATTATTTCGTTTCCCGTTAATTACTCACCCCTGCTTTATTGTGCCCTTGCGATTAGATGCCAGCTTCATAGACTACATCAGTCTACAGATAAAACAGGGTTAAATTTGTTGTATTCAATTTTGCAGAAGCGATAGATTTATATTCGAAAATATTAGTGCTTTTACCAAGACAAATTTAATATTTCCCTCCTAGTATGTTTGTATATATTTTTTCATTTTTAAATATTTATGCATTTAGCTGCCTACGTTTGAACAATAACCTTATAATTAAACGAAAGGTGAAATCATTATCTGCACCAGGTTATTATTTCACAGAGTTCTCTAGTCTAAAGTTCAAAGAGGCTACAGTTTAAGAACACACATAATCAGAATTACTATTGCAATTTTTATACACCATATTTTATGAAATTATATTATACTAGCTAAAAGATACATTATTTCTATGAAAACCGACCTACCGATAATAGGTTCTGCTGAATTAGTAAGCGGGTAGGCAATTGAAATGACTAAGCACTAGACCTGCTCGTGACAGCGCACGTTCTAATAGACTTTGATGTGGACCACCGCAAATGTATTTACTACGTTAGTGATGTTCCGAATTATTTATATCGGCTTTAGTACCATAAATGAACCATAGTAGAAGTCATTTCTGTGATAATTTAGCTACCTATGCTGAAAACATTTGTTATTTTAAAGATATAATACTACTTTCGTTTGATATTCTGTAATAACATACATGCATACATATACTCACGGCTATATTTTCCTAGAAGGGGTAGCCAGAGCTAAGGAATTATAAATTCCTCAGCCACTTTTGGAAGTTGAGTGGGGAAAAGATGGAAAAAATAAAGGTTATTGGTGATGGGTCTCCAACCGCATCGCCCAAAAATCCAATAAAAAGCCCCAATACCCTTAGTCGCCTCTTACGACACCCTTGGGTAGAAAGGGGTAGCGACATTCTAAGCCGGCACTACAAGGCATTCTGAAATTAGCATGTAATATTTTAAAATTAATATGTAATAATATTAAACTTTCTACATTTAATCATATATTTGCTAACGGTTTTTTATACCAAAAAGGGGAAGCCAGAGCGTCGATCATAGTTGGTGCAATTCTAAGACGTATATATTTTTACTTCGAGTACTTTCTGTATTTTTGAAGTGATTGTTTGAAACAAAACCAATTTTATTTTAACCTTAAACCCACAAATCCCCATAAAAGCCCAAACACAACGACACTTTCAAATATTTAAAGTTTAATTTCCATTCCACCGCATGTAACAGAATCGCAGAGTGGCGCATAGAAGTGTCTCGGTAAGTGGTCGTAGCAACTGCCGTTACGCTATCTACGAATGCTACGAGCCGATAATGGAGCGTGAACTCTCGTAGCTGCTACAAAGTGTCGCTTGCATTCAATACAGATACTTGTTTTAGTACAACAATGGTCGAATAATATATTATTTATATTTAGAATGTATAAACATGGAGGAAGCCTTTAGATGTAATAGATAATGTCTTAAAAGGTAAGTGTGAAATATAATGCATATATGAAAAGATGTACGAAAGTACATTAGGGTTCAAATTTAATTTTTATTAATAATTTATATGTACATACATACAAACATATACTCACGGCTATGAATCCCTTGAAGGGGTAAGCTATCAGAAATTAGGAACCAGAGCTAAGGAATCAGAAATTCCTCAGCCACTTTTTGAAGATGCGTGGGGAAAAGATGGTGAATTAAAGGTTTTTGGTGATGGGTCTCCAACAGCATCGCCCAAAAATCCCTTAAAAGCCCCGAAACCGTTTGTCGCCTCCTACGTACATCCACCGGAAGAAATGGGGTAGTGTTATTCTATGCCGACACTACACGGCAAAATATTAAATATTAAATTTATATGTATTGTTTGTTATTATATAGTAACTAAATATGCTGATTGATGTGCCGTGTAGTGCCGGCTAAGAGGCTTATTCCACTTTTATACTATACTAAAATCAAAATATTTACTATTATTTACGTTTCTTCGATAATGATTGAGCTGTTAATAACAAAACGTAAGTACAAACTATAAAATAAAATACAGACAGTTACTTTCAAGTAATAACTGGTTTTACATTTCTTACTGCCTTATCGAAGAAACGTAAATAATAGTAAAATTTTTGATTTTAGTATAAATGGTGTTGTAATCAAGCTTAAATTTTATTTCATTTGATTATAACAATAATCAATAAGTGAGTTCTTATCCAATAATAAATAGAAGGTTCCTGATTCTTACATGATTATTTTATTTTGAACGTAACGGGGATTAATGAACTTTTTAGTTCACTAATCCCCATTACACGCTCCAATTTGTGTTAACGGGGATTTGTGAACAAAAAGTTCACTTTTCCCCGGCTAAGAATGTCGCTACCCCTATCTACCCACGGGTGTCGTAAGAGGCGACTAAGGGTATTGGGGCTTTTTATTGGATTTTTGGGCGATGCGGTTGGAGACCCATGACCAACAACCTTTATTTTAGCATCATTTCCCCACTTAACTTTCCAAAAGTGGCTGAGGAAATTAACTCCTTAGCTCTGACTACCCCTTCAAGGGATTTATAGCCGTGAGTATATGTATGTATGTATGTATGTATATGCTGATTCAAGAACAATTAAAAGCTAATATGTTATTTGATTAATTCTTTAAGGATAGGAAAAAGACAGTGAGAATTTATGATGTGTGTGTAAGTTTTTTAATAACGATATAATTTAATTATTCATATATATATCTATATAAAGATAATTTAATCAGCTAGTTAATTAAGATATCACTTCACTTATCCCTTATTTTATTCCGTTTTAATGGTTTTAGGGAAAAAATAATAATAAATAAATAAGTTGTTTAGCTTCTTTAAATATAAAAAAATAATAATTGCAAACCTTAAAAACCTGGAAGTAAAAATAATTGTGACTTACCAACATCACTATCTACTGTTTGTCTTCTCTAATAAGACACAAGATTGTCCATCTGACAGTTAAGATCGCCATATATACCATACATACCATAGGTTTTTAACCTACCAAATATTTTTATTATTATATTACAATAATAATATTAATAAGTTTCTTCGATTAATTCCGCTAAATACATGCAACATGCACTGCCCGTCCTCCTATTTACAAGAAATCGAAAAGCAGACAATGCACCACACACACCCGCAAACGAAAACCACATGCAACCACAAATATGCGACGCATTTCGACTCAATACGAGTCATTATCGAGCAGTAGACAGTTCGGCAGCTCGGTCAAAGTAACGCCTGATTCAATCCAATATATTATATTACAATCCATAAGTTTGGAAGTTCCAATCCAACTAACTTCCAAAAGTGGCTAAGGAATTTCTCATTCCAAAGCTCTGGCCACCCCGTTAAGGGTTTTATGGCCGTGAGTATATGTATGTATGTATAAGTTTGCACACCGTGGGACGTGTATCGTGGACCTGTCCTGAAGATATAGAAATAGATTAACCCATTATCTACTACGCTGGCCAAGTGCTGGCAGGCACACTAACGACTATTACTGTGATAGAGCCGAGACCAACAAGACTTACCCTCCAAAGCATCATCTTGAGGAATCATCTTTAGTTCTTATAATCTGGTAATTCTAGCCCGTCGTATCCTAATTGATATGGCTAATTCTTAAATTTAAATCGTAAGTTTAGGCCCCGGGAATCGAGTCTGGGACATCCAAATAATAAGCCGAACGCTCCACCAAGGAGGCAGTTATCAAATATAGAAACCGTTTGCACCATATACAATACAGCAAAATAGAATAATTTATTCAATATAATATTCAGCAATATGCAGTAGAGCAATAAAAAGCATAGTAAGCAGTATAAACATTGGTGAGCTAACGACATTCGGAATGTGTCCTGATGGACTCCCGGGACTGAGCCACGGCGAAATTGTAAATAGTGCTGCCTCCCGTTTAGTTTGCAATATTTGTGCGGTTCGTGTAAATGGAAAAAGGTAGCGGTGGGGTTAGAAATAATCATAGACAAGGAGTAATTTCTTTTACTTGGTTTTAAAAGAATTGAGAAAATTACCTGAAACTTAGGCTTTACTTTTTTAACCTGATGTTGTTAGGTACATTTCTTGTTATGCAGTAAAAAAAATAATGCATAACTGATTCGGTTTTATCAATATATTTATTATAAGTAGTCTAATATTGTTCATAGTTGATGAAATAAGTGTACGCTTTTGTGGATTTACAATATATAATATTTTATGATAAAACTTTAACATGCACTATTTAGCTCACATGCTTGATCTTTAGCTACAGTCCAAAAAACATTCTAAACTCCCCAATCTATTGCTAATAAATAAAGGAAAGAAAAATTTCGACACAGGCGGGGATCGAACCCGCGACCTCGGGTAAACGCCCCGGACGCTCTGCCAACTGAGCTACCGTGTCAATTGGCTGCCAGTGCGAAATTCTTCTATCCTTTATTTCTTTTACACGTTTAAGTAGTGTTTGCGTTTCCTTTTTTTATTAGCAATAATCCCCACATGAGGGTTTCATGAACAAAAAGATTTAAATTCCCCAATCTATTGTTCAATTCTAAACATTCCCCAGTCTATAATCGGATGGGGTACGTAACTATGTATCGGAAACGCTGACGTGAGTAAGTCGACGGAAATTAGACGTTACGACGATAGGGAATTGCCTCAGACCGTGCAAATGTAAGCCCGAGCGCACACGGAGCAAGGTTCGCGCGTTAACTGTTATGTTGGGAACCAATGGTTGTTTAGCGGTTGAACGGCCGGAGTCTGCCAATTTCACGTTTTGTTCTGAGAGTATGGAAAACTGCTTGTTTTTGGTTATATCTTCTCTTTAAGTGTTGACATAGTAAAGAGTTAAGGAAGCAGTCACTGTTAATTTAATCATTCATGTTTATAGTTAATCTCAAGCGCCCCGATCTGAGGACCTACTGGTCCAGTTATAAAATACATTTCAGTTTTAGATAGTTAATTGAGAATGCTGCATATTGCACCCTGAAACGAATAAGAGTAAAATATATATAGTCCTGGAATTTCATATCCAAATTGGCGTGGTTATAGTGCGTATTACAATATAATTATAAATTATATATATTATTTAAATATGCTCTAAACCCCTTGCTTTCCTTTTTCAGCAATTTACTTATGATTTCATAACCACTGAGAAGTAACACAACCAAATCAACCTACAGGTTGCATCACATTATAGCAAATCATCACGTAATTCGTCATACGCCGCCCGCCCAACCGTCACGCGCCCGCCTAATCGCGTCACGAGCGAGTAATTCAACTCTGACGTGTTTAATTGGACGTTACGATCCGTGATTTGTGTTCACGTATGCGATTGTAGTGATCGAATGATTTTGGATGTATTTGAGATCTGTAATGGTTTGTTAAGCGCTCTCTAAATTGAGTTGGATGGGAGTTTTGATTCGCTAATTAAGCGATGCATATTGATGAAAGACTTTACTATAAACTTCAAATACTTATATCTATTCTAAAATCGCATTCATTTTGTTGTTTTGTAGTTTAATTTTTCATATTTATTTTGTGTGTATTATTTTGTGTACTATGTTCAAAATCACATTCCTTTCAAGAATCTTGTGTAGTTATCATACTTAACTGGTAATACTGAACTAATTTCAATTTTACCATTTTTTTTGTCTTAATGTATTTAGACTGTATAAATTCTAACGGTAAAAGTTTTATTATAGAAAAAATATATAAGAATTGTTTTGTCGATATAAGTATATACTCTTGCGCTACATAGAGCTTCATGTTTTTTTTAATGTTGTCTGGCTAACTGGTGCTGGCTTAAAACCAGTGTGCAGTAGCTGACGTGTGCTGCGAGACACGCGGCTGAGGCACATATGCTGAGCCAGAACCAATTTGGCAATATGATATATTATTTTTCTTCCTTTCTTTCTTTCTTTAATAGTTAAACAATTTAAGCTTCTTTTTACTAATAATTCCTATTGATACTCAACTCAACATTCACGCGATACATTCCTGAAAGTATGGATTATATATTTTCCATAACATAAACATATATACATAAACGTTCACGCCGAATATCCCCGAAGGGGTTGGCAGAGGTACTAATACTTCTGAACTTCACGTGACTGTCACGTGGTGTTCAGAGTACCCACGTTTTGCATGGACAGTGTACTCACGTGATAGGGGGCAGGCCTATCGCCGTTTTGTACGAATACACTGTCACATGACAAAGTACAACTGAGCCATGTGGGTTTCCTCACGATGTTTTCCCTCACCGTTAACAACCATGATAAATTAACCACACATATGTCTTTAGAAAAGACAAATTGGTGTAGGCCCGACCCAGGATTTGAACACTAGTCGTTTGCACGATAACCGAGTGTTCTACCCACTCCATATATTCATTCATTCCATCTGTGTTTATCAAGCGACATTTGTATCTCGTATTTTCAGTGTATAGCGACAGTGCATCCACGTGATAGAGGACAAACCTATTCCGTTTTGCTTGAATACACTGTGATGTGACTAAATTCTCCTCAGCCATCTGGGTTTCCTTAATAAAATATCTATGCAATGTTAATTTATTTGGTGGAAAAGATGTGCATATATTATGCATACGTTTTTGCGTCGTAATTATCTAAAAATCTTTTAGTCATTCTCAACAGATTTCAGTGATAAATGATGAAAATCCAATGCGATCTTAAAAATAATTTAGGTTAAAATTGAACTATACCACTCTTCAAAACGTTATGAATATGATTGTAGTTCGATTTAATTAATTACAATTAGCGGAAGCCTCACCTATATGGCATAACTACCAACTACTGACTCCAACTACCACACAACACTCGATTTCCCATGAGTCCGTATTCAACGTACCGACAAAGATCAATCAGCCCTGTTTAGTGCAGAAGGTACACTTTACGCACAAGGAAACTCAGTTTAATTTACATAAATTACTTTTCTTATTTAAAAATGACACTGTAATCTCTTCTTTCTTATTGATTTACAAAATTTTGTCGATTTTCAAACCATTCTAATATATGCAGCATAAACGATGAGATGAGATGTAAGGTCAAAAAATATACATAAACATAACATATAAATATTCAAGCCGTTTATCCCTGAAGGGGTTGGCAGAATACCAATACTACTGAACTCACATAGCAGCGCCACCTAGTGTCCAGAGAAGATTTGCCCACGTTTGCTTGGACAGTGTACTCACGTGATAGGGGGCAGGCCTATCGCCGTTTTGTACGAATACACTGTCACATGACTAAGTACAACTTAGCAATGTGGGTTTCCTCACGATGTCATCCCTCACCGCTACACACAAAAAAATATACAAATATATAAAAGGATAGCCAGAGCTTCAGAATTGGAATTAATTCAGTCATTTTCGGAAGTAGAGTAGCAATGGGATTGCTGATGGGTCTCTACCCACATCCGCCAAAAATTACTTAAAAAAAGAAAATGGTTGCCTGTAAAGTCGGTTTTACGGGCGAAGATTTTACGTGACAACGTCTTTTTCTCGGTAGAATATTTTAAGATATGAATATAATTAAATTGCACAATAGGAACAAGGAATTGAATGAAAATAAGAATTGCACAAATTTTAACTATAGAAATATATTTTGTTTACATTGTACATGTAAACTTAAACTTAACTAATTCCTATTTGAGTGATTTCAACATTACACAAGTGATTTGTCTAGTGCTGCGCGCGCGGCAGACCGATCATAGTTGAGTGGGAGAGAGACGCAAGGCATTCAGCGGACCTCTCTCTCGTTCGGTGACTCATCGTAACGTTACCGGGCGTTACACTTTTTCATAAGTGACTCCCAGCCGCAACCTAATTTAAGACGTTGTCACGTCAAAAGCCCCTATCCCTATACCTTAAATCGCTTCTTACGGGATTATTTCACTAATCAACTAAGGAAAAAAAAACAACACCAGCAGGTCTCGAACCCGCGACAACTGACACCAGTAAGGTGTTAAGAAGAAGGAAAGACAAATTTCGCATTATTAATTACTTGACACCATAGCTCAGTTGGCAGAGCGACCAGGGCGTAGACCGGGATATCGCGGGTTCGAGTCTTGCTGGTGTCGATGTTTTTTTCCTTAATTGATTAGTTAAAGGTTTAAAGTTGAATGAAGAAAGATGGGACCACCAAATCGTATTGTCCTAGTAGCTATCTTGAATACATGGAATGCTCTAAATGTTCCATGATCTACGACCTTAAGTGTATCAATTTCGGCAATGATACTTTCCAACAGGCCTCTGATCAATTCAAAAGTAACTGGCTTTGCCCTTCTTGTAAATGCAGACAGCCTAAAACTGACAATACTTCTACTCCTATACGACCTGGATTTGATCTCGATGGGTTTGATGAAACTTATATGTGTACCAATAACATTAATATTGTCAGAGGCTCTAAAGCTACAACATCCACACAGGAAGCTTTATCTCTTACCACAATAATTGACGAAATACGTCAACTTCGACAGGAAGTTCATGAGCTTACAGCTAACTTCAATAAACGGTTGATCGACATCGAAAGTAAATCAAGCAAACAGGATCAAGAAATTCTGTCACTACGTGCAAGAGTATTGGAACTAGAGACCAGGTCCGAAACAAAAGACCAAGCTTGTCTGAGAAATCAAGTTGAAATTGTGGGTCTGCCAGAGGAGCCGAATGAAAACGTGGAACATCTTCTTTTGGCCGCAGCAAAGAAGTTAAATTGTGATATCTTATCTGAGGATATAGCAGACATATATCGTTCCGGTCCAGCTACCCGTTCCATATCAACTGTTGAACAGAAAACTAGACCGAGACCGTAGTTAAATTTGTAAGGCAACAAAAACGTGACGGATTTTTATCTGCTTCAAAAAATAGACGTAATACTACGTCGGAGGGCATTACTTTATCGTCACCTCCCAGCATCTTATATTTTAATGAGCGTCTCACGAAATCAAGACAACTTTTATTTCGTGAAGCAAGGTCGAGAGCGCGACAGCATAATTTTAAGTTCTGTTGGATTAGAAACGGCAACATTTACATCCGCAAGGCAGAAAAGCAACCTCCAATTAAAATATCACACTTGTGTGATTTGGACCAACGTATCGGAGATTCTATGCCTGTACCAAGTGAAAATGTTAAGAGTTAATAAGGATAGTTTTCATAATTCCTTGTTCCTAGTTGTAATTGAAACATATTTCAGATTATCTCTTTTTAACGATTTTTTTACTGTTTTTAAATTTACAATAATATTCACTCAATACTTTACACACATCTACACTCTACTTACACTATATACACAATACTACAAACCTTACAACAACCATTATCAGTTAAAGAGCAACTTCTTTTTAAAATATATAATTTATTTTTTATATGTAGCTTCCAAAATAAAAACTAATAATCACTCCCCACTCTTTTCGCTCTTTCTCACGCCTACTGATCCTGAGGAAATTATAGAACTTATACTTGCTTTGGAACCACAAAAAGCCCCGGGTTTAGATGGAATCAGTAATGAACTGACTAAATCTCTTGCCCCACTTATAGCCTTGCCTTTATCTAGCATCTTCAATAAAAGTATACTGAATGGTTCTTTTCCGAAACAGTGGAAGACTTCATTAGTGAAACCTATCTACAAATCTGGTGATAAACGTATACCTGGTAATTACCGTCCTATCACATTACTAGGGGTTTTCTCCAAACTTCTAGAGAGGTTAATTAATGATAGGTTAGTCAAATATCTGGAGTCAAACAATTTGCTTATGGAAAACCAATTCGGCTTTCGAAGGGGTAGATCTACTGAGGATGCGATAGGACTAATGGTTGATATTGTATCAAATCATCTTGATCGTGGTCGTAAAGCACTAGGAGTATTCTTGGATCTGGCCAAGGCGTTCGACACCGTGTCCATTAAGATCTTGCTTAAAAAAAATGGAAGCTTTAGGTATTCGCGGAGTAGCTATCAACTGGTTTACAAGCTATCTTACCGGGAGAAAACAGTGCACCAAGATTGGTAGTGCAATTAGTTCTCTTGGTGATGTATCTTATGGCGTACCACAGGGTAGTATACTCGGGCCAACACTGTTCTTAATATATATTAATGACATTTGCTCTAAAGTTATATTAAATGCAGACATTGTATGCTACGCTGATGATACTGCCATAATTTTTCAGGGGAACTCTTGGGAAGATGTACAAGTAACTGCACAGCTAGGTCTTTCGCAAATATCTAACTGGCTGAAAATAAATCTTTTAAGCCTTAACGTATCAAAAACGCACTTTTTGTGTTTTCACAAGACTAAGTCGTCAGCCCCACCTTCGAACTTAACCACTGTAAAATCCACGATGTAATGTGCTCAAATGTCAATTCATCAACACATCCATGTACATGTGCTTCTATAAATAAAACTAAAAATGTAAAATATCTAGGAATTAACATTGATGAAAATTTAAATTTTAAGGAGCATATCTCCATCACTTCCTCTAGAGTACGAAAATTGATATTTGCTATGAAACTTCTTCGAGAGTTCACTGAGGGAAGGGTTCTCAAGATGGTGTATTATGCTTTGTGCCAATCCGTACTGAACTATTGCATTTTGATTTGGGGTGGATGTGCTGTTTCAGTCCTCATAATATTAGAAAGGGCCCAAAGGGCTGTGCTAAAAACCCTTCTCCGGAAACCTCGCAGATATTCCACATCACTTTTATTCGCAGATTCAAAAGTTCTAAGCGTACGCAAACTATTTATTCTGAAAGCAGTGTTGTATGCTCACCGTAATATAGCTCAAAGTCCATTATATAAAGAACTGTTGAAAAAACGAAAATTTACAATTCCTGTACCTTCTTTTATAACCAGTTTTGGCCAACGATTTAGAAATTTTTTGTCCCCTTTTATGTACAATAAATTAATTTCCAAATTTCCTGACTTAAAATCTTATGGTAACTGGGATTTTAAAAAGAAGGTATCTGCTATAATTATGGAAATCAGTTTTGATGAAGCGGAATCTTTGTTAAAAGTATTGAATTAATATTGCTCTTTAATAAACACACACACACACACACACACACACACACACTAGTGTTGCCGGATAATCGATTATAGATTAATCGATTATGCTCACCCAAAATAATCTAATAATCGATAGTATTATCGATACTATCGATTATATCGATACTATCGATTATTAGATTATAATCGAAGAACGATATAATCGATTATGATCGATTAATCGATTATAATTGTAATGTAATCGATAATAATCGATATAATCGATTAATCGACTAATCGATTATAATCTAATAATCGATTAATCGATTATATCGTCATTAGATTATAATCGATTAGTCGATTAATCGATTATAATTGTAAATTTTACACACTGTGATAAAAATAGAATAAATAAAAATATAAATGATTTTATCGTAGATTGATCGATACATATATATACTCACAGCTATAATTTCTTAGAAGGGGTAGCCAGAGCCAAGGAATTATAAATTCCATAGCCACTTTTGGTGGTTGAGTGGGGAAAAGATGGTAAAATAAAGGTTTTTACATAATAATCGATAGTAAAGATTATATTTATATGTTATATAATATTTTATATAAAGTTTATGTATTGTATTTTATATATATTGTATTTTTATCACAGTGTGAAAAATTGACAATTATAATCGATTAATCAACTAATCGATTATAATCTAATGACGATATAATCGATTAATCGATTATTAGATTATAATCGATTAGTCGATTAATCGATAATATCGATTATTATCGATTACATTACAATTATAATCGATTAATCGATCATATCGTTCTTCGATTATAATCTAATAATCGATAGTATCGATATAATCGATAGTATCGATAATACTATCGATTATTAGATTATTTGGGCCTCATTTGCATAATCGATTATAATCGATACACAATCGATTATCCGGCAACACTAACACACACACACACACACACTCACATACACACACACACACACACTCACACACACTCTCACTCACACACACACATACACGCGCGCGCGCACAAACACGCATCTCTCTCAGTTATTATAATATATAACTGTTTTTCTTTTACCTTGTTTCTTTGTGGCAGTTAATATTATTTTCTATTAATATATCATTTTTTTTTATGTTTTTGTAGTCTAACAATCTTAAAATTAAGTAAAATGTACAATTTTTATTACTAAGATCTCTTTTTGTAAACAATTAATTAGTAAGCTTTTTTTGGTAGTTTTTGTTTTACCGATCCCTGCGATACAGGCTCCGCCTAGTGCAAGGATCATCAATTTACTATGTATCTGTAATTTTTGGTGTGTTAATAAACAGTTTTTTTTTTTTTTTTTTTTCTATCTTAGGCTAGTTCCTGAAACCAGATTTAATACGAGTATAACTAGTTATAAACTTACGATTTAGGCTATAACACCTTTATTATAATTATAATCATATAATAATAATACATACATACATACATATTCTCACGGATATAAATCCCTAGAAGGGGTAGCCAGAGCTAAGGAATTAGAAATTCCTCAGCCACTTTTGGAAGTTGAGTGGGGAAAAGGTGGTAAAATAAAGGTTTTTGGTGATGGGTCTCCTACCGCATCGCCCAAAAATCCAATAAAAAGCCCCAATACCGTTAGTCGCCTCTTACGACACCCGTGGGTAGAAAGGGGTAGCGACATTCTAAGCCGGCACTACACGGCAATAATAAATTAATGCAATTAATGGTACACCTATATAAAAATGGTGGATGTTTTACATGGGCAGTATTTCAAACTATAAAAATAATTTCCCATCTGGAATTATTCTACAAATCTGTACTATATTCTTGCTGGAGGTTACTACTTTGAAGGGTCTTTAAAACTAAATATATATTTTTAGCGTGTCCTTATATGAACTTACGACTAAAAACCCTCTGCCAACCCCTTCGGGGATAAAACAGCGTGAACGTTTATGTTATGTTATGTTTATGTTCTTACCCCTGGCCTTATCGGCTTTTCCAGCATAAATAGCATATCTATTCGTAAAGATACTCTTTGTGCGAAGGTAGAAGCGCCCTGCCATGTTATTTCAGCCATTAAGGCACCTGTCATGCGAGTTTACAATAAGTAAATAAACGCAACCAACAATTGGGGTCTTTACCCTATTAGTGCGTTATATTAGTTTGGCTTGTTGACCGGAAAAATTAGTTGTCATTCTAGTAGGGTAGCTGTTTTCTTTATAACATTTGAGCGTATGTAAAAATATTATTTTGTAACAAAAATTTTGAACATTACGCTTGGGACTCTCCTAGATAACAATCTTCAGGTGTTTGAATTAGTTATAGACTTGAGATTATTATGTAGTCAGGACATTTTTTTCCCTCGCAGTATGAGGCGGTGTTTCATACGAAAGGTAAAACACTAACAGATTGAACTATTAATTTTACAACATACTAGTTCTCACGCGCTTACTCAACTCAACACAAACTCAAACGTTTACGCCGTGTTTTTCGAAAAGGTTGGCAGAGGTACTAATACTCCTGAACATTACTTGTCATTTTTAGCACTCACGTGACAGGGGGCAATCCTCAGCCATTTTGTACGAATATTTTGTCACATGACAAAGTAAAACATAGCCATTTGGGTTACCTCACAATGCTTTCCCTCACCATTAACAACCATGATAAATTAACCACAAATTTGTCTTTAGAAAAGACAAATTGGTGAGGGCGTGACCCGGGATTTGAACCCTCATAGTCTGTACGATAACCGGTGTTCTACTCACTATATTCTAACCACTGTAACTGATCGGATTTGGTAAATAGATTTTTGAAAATAAGAAAGTTTAAAAGAAGAAAATTAACCATTCTCATTGTCCATAGGGACATATAGGGGATTAATCTATATATTTTTCATAATTAGTTGTACCCCTGTCTCGGAATCTTAAAGACTTAACTTTCTAGGTTTTTTAGACTTTGCGAGGTATAATGCGGTCAGCAAACGGGCATGGCGAAGATATAAGAGCCTTTGCCTGGCTCTTTTAAGTCGTAGGCGCGTTTTCCCGCAGAAGTCAGGTGGTATTATAAGTTTGTTGCTGTTTGTTGTTTAAAATATTGGGTACGTCGATTTTTTAATTTATTTATCATTTTATAATATAACCGAGTTTATATTTTCATCGCAATGTATAAACGTAATCAATTTATTATTCGTAAACATTTAGTTTATTTGACATACGAATAATTAAAAACAGAATCATGAGAAGAATGCTTCACATAAAATTTCACAAAAAAGGCTGTAACTTGGAGAGATTGGCCATCCTATTCATCATTTGTTATGCAAATAAACCGACACTACCAATAAACAGTATATCGAAATAAAAAGGTATTTCAATAAATCATAATTTCAGCAGTAATACAAATAAAACATAATATTTTATATTCACAGAAAAAGGGTGGAAAATAAAACAATAATCCGACGAGGTGCATCCCGAGAGGGTCATTCGCGCCTCAATAACACTTTTTATCATATTTATTGACTGAAAAATGGCCGGAACAAAACAGAAAAATGCATTTACGGCTAAATAGCAATACAATACATTACATGTTAGAAAAATCAGACTAATGATTGAGACCAGTTTATTAAATTAAAGTCAGATTTTATTTTTTATACATGGTTTAGTAATAATAAAGATTGTGACGGGTTTTCTGAAGTATTGACTTGATTGAGGAAGAATGACTCAAAAGTCTCAATAACCTTCGTTTCTTATTAATACACCCATTGGAATAAATACGTTTGATTATTCATACAATAGCTATAAGTTAACTGACAATTTGAATATGATGCTTAATAACATTTACACATAACATTTACATTGCCGTGTAGTGTCGGCTTAGAATAACACTACCCCATTTCTACCCGTGGGTGATTGTAAGAGGCGATTAAGGGTATAGAGGCTTTTGTAAGTGATTTTTGGGCGATGTGGTTGGAGACCCGTCACCAAAAACGTTTATTATTATCATTATTTCCCCAATCAACTTCCAAAAGTGGCTAAAGAATTTATCATTCCAAAGCTCTGGCTACCCCTTTAAGGGATTTATAGCGGTGGGTATAATATATTTGTATTACATATTATGTATGTATATGTATGTATGTAACATCATATATAGCTTCTACCGAGTGGTCTTCAAAGCCCTCCGAAACATAGAATCTTCTTAATTTTCTGGAAATCAGGTCGTTCAGCTTATTTTATTCCAATATGTTAAAAAAGGGGGTTAAGGGATTTACAAACACACAACGACTAAGGTCTACTTGATAGGTTGTTCATAGTTAATCTATATTTAAAGGTCGCAAATTATCTCTAATGATATAAACATTCGTACGATAAACATTGATAATTGTTTTATATTCAACGTGGTATCCTATACTACTAATTAAACGTAATTTGGGGTCCACTTGACTCGATGTAAACATTTATTACCTTATTTAATTTGTAAGTTTACGTCCTTACGCAACTAAGATATTTTTGAGTCGAAGGCAGATGCAACAGAATTAAATCAAATAAAATAAAAAAATAAGATATTGAGATCTAGTTTATACATAACATTAATGTATTTTCTTGATGTCTATTATCATATCAGGTTAATAAATCGGAACCCATATTATAAATCACTGATTTAAACAGCATCATCTGGGAACTGAAAAAGCATACAATACTTCATTTAACAACATAACATAACATAAACGTTCACGCCGAATATCCCCGAAGGGGTTGGCAGAGGTACTAATACTTCTGAGCATGACGTGACTTTGTCACCTGGTGTTCAGAGTACCCACGTTTTGCATTGACAGTGTACTCACGTGATAGGGGGCAGGCCTATCGCCGTTTTGTACGAATACACTGTCACATGACTAAGTACAACTCAGCCATGTGGGTTTCCTCACGCTGTTTTCCCTCACCGTTAACAACCATGATATATTAACCACACATATGTCTTTAGAAAAGACAAATTGGTGTAGGCCCGACCCAGGATTTTAACACTAGTCGTTTGCACGATAACCCACTGGGCTATCACGGGTTTAACAAATATTATATTATCACTTTTACAGTAAGTTTTTACCCTCTGCTTTGGTGACGTTAGTTTATGGATTGATATTGAAACCGAAAGATTCGCAAAAAAGCGGCGAACATAAAACCCCACTTGAAATTCGAAACCTGTAGACGACATGAAATCTGAATACCGATGCTTTTATGTGGCAAGAGAAACACTCTATCTGTTATCAAGTAATGTCACTTGGGATATCAAAGTAGTGCTTTGACGTACAAAGGGTTACGTTTGTGTATACTCGAAATCTGTTTTATGGAGCAAATTTTGGAGTAGTTTTTGATAAAAATATTTTTTTTCATCGGAAAATATAAAATGGCAAATAAATAATACAAAATTGCCCTTCTAAAAATCTGCTTGAAATTTGTTTAAAATTAAAGAAAGGTCACGTCAATCTATTGAATTTTTAGCACCAATCGCCAACTTCCAGTGAAAAAATTGTTCCTTTTTTGAAAACCATTTCAGATTAGTAATACAGTGATTGTACTCCTGAGTTACTTTGTAGCCTATATTTATAGCTATTTTGGTTATTGTGAAAATTGTAGAAATAATCGTTGACTATTCTGACCTGAACATATTTAAAAGAATGAGTTTGTTTTTTTATCTTTGATATAAAGGAACACAACGAACTATTTTAAACTGTGTTGTTTGTGAAGTTTTTCAAACATTATGTACACAAAAAATACATTCTTAACCTGAAAAAGACTTCTATTAGAGAAAAAGTTATTCACACTGGAACACAAATTGGAAAAAAATCTATCTTAATTTATATCCCAAAGTTAGTAATTTTGTGGCTTGTCGGTTGTCGGTTAGGTTAGTGGAGATAGTTGATTCCATATTATATATTATGATTACCTCAGAATGTATCGTGCATCACCTAAGGCAAACTAAGTTATCATTCAAATGACAAGTAGAACAAGAAGATCCCTCAACGTATAATAATTTATAGTCTAATTAATTAAAAGTCAGCGGGAACCGTTAAAAAACCTATTACCTACTAAAGCCAGAGTCCCTTGAGTAGGACATTATCAAATTTGTTTAGCCTTCCCCATTTTATAAGTGCGCTCGTGTAGTTGTCATTCAGTGGCAAAGTAAACAAAATTCTTGTCACTATACTCAATGACATTAAACGTGTCACGGGGATGACTTCAAACTTATGACGTGGGGACACGCAACGTGCCACGGTAATGACATGATAATAAATTAAGTTGTAATAAGTTATTATTATGTGGAACAAGTTTTATGATAGGCCTTCGTGGGGAGTAATGCGTTTTTGGGTGTTGGTTTAATTACTCGATATTAATTTTGACGTTTATATTTATCTTAGTTTGTATCTATGCTTTTCTATGTAGATGTGGGATATAAACGTGGGACAACAAAGAGACCGTCACAGTTTTACAAAAAATGTGGCTCTACCTACAATTGGCGTTTTTAAAACGTTATTTAAAACGAGGTCCTTTATGTAGCATCACTAAGTTTTGTCTAACTCAGAAGCATAAGATGTGACATCACTATGTTTTTACACCCATTATATTTATTTAGGCTACGCATCACTTAGCAATATTTAACAATATCATTACTTTTAAGGAAACACCGCGATATAGGCCTGGCGCCAAATTCATACCCCACAACATACACACATACAAAGTCTTAAAAAGGTTGCCAGAACTTCAGAATCAAGCTGGAGGACATAAGATAATAGTTATGTTTGTCATGTCCTAAACCAACACTAAAGTGACTTGCCGTAAGTATCATAATCAATGTAAAAACCTCAAAAGCGGGCTAACTTGAGTTTCCGCATTGGAAATTTTGCAACCCTGTTTTAAAAGATTAGTAAGAAAAAAGATGACAAAATATAGAGTGTTTAGTGATGGACTTCTATCCACATCGCCCAAAAATTACTAATGAATCCCCTAAAAACATACCCGCGGTGATAAATGGGTTAGAATAGAATAGAATAGAATAGAATAACACTTTATTGCACATCAAACACAAATTTACAAAAGTAATAATATGATCAAACAGTTTACAGTAAGGTACAATTGGCGGTCTTATCGCTAAAAGCGATCTCTTCCAGACAACCTTTGGAAGGTGAGATCAATAAATTAATTATTTGGGTAGATGCACAAAACAAGTTAGTGTTTTTCTAAGCCAACATCACATAGTTCTTCATCTACTTTATTTAATAATATAACATACTTATTCTAAACACCAAATACATGTTTTATTTAAAAAGACTACTTATAATTTCGTTTTTATTCGTTTAATTTTATTAGAAACCCTTATGGAGTCCATTTCCAAAAACAAATTTAATTTTCTCCTTAGTTGTAAATTTAACTAGTTTACTTTAGTTCGGTAAACAAAATGTGCCCGTTATCAAACTACTTAATATGCACCCTTAAAGGGCGAAAAGCTCGTATCAAATACTTAATTTTTAATTACAATTTTATTACGGAGGAGCATCCCATCCAATTACCAAAAGAAATATGAGAAGCCTACTCTAATACAAATTACATTTTAATGCTTTCATAAATGTATTCCAGTTTAGACGGATTACATTGGAAATGTCCTATGTTATTATAACTTATGAAAAGTTTGTAATGTAAAAGGAAACTGAATGTCAGTATGGTTATTTATGGAATTTTCAGTTAGACAGATTTTGTTGAAATCAAATTAATTGGTTTTAACCGAAAAGTAGTTTTTCCAAATGAATTTCTGTTACTACTTGTGCCGAAAGGGTAGTTAACGCGTGTTTTATTTATGCAGCCTATTGAGTAATACTAATTTTGTTTGTCATGGTTCTATAGCATGATCAAGACGCTAATAATAAGGTTTAATTATGTAATTGTTACAGATATTGATAAATACTTATATAAACACATCGTTTAAACTCATAACCCTCCTTTAGCTTCACCGCAGCCGGGTAATGACGTATTAGTTAAACGTTTGAAATACCTAGTTCAAAATGTAATATTAAAGTTTAAATATAATTGAATAAAATGAAAATTACACAGTGTAACCAAAAAAATTGTATGTAACCATGACTGTTATTTTTGTATGTAACATTGGTTTTCGCTTTCGAAAATAAGCTTTACCCTTGGGAGCCGGTGTTCAGTTAGAGATAGGAAAAGTTACATCGTGTGAATCTTTGAGCGATGTAATCCCGGTACTTTTGTGCTGAGAATACTGATAAGTGCGGAGAACTTATTGCGTGGAACGGTAATTCAGTTGTATTTACCATTGTCACGGAGTAATTTATTATACGTTGTTGAAATACAATTACCTCAAATAATATTTTTATTTTAAAAAAACGCCTGGTGCCAAGAAAAACCTTAATAGCTGTCAGATTTAAATTTAGGCGTCATCACGACACGTCTATGTCCCGCTGCGAGACTAAAGCCTACTCTGAGAAGGGTGATCTATCCACATGGGTCACCACGCTGGTCATGTGCGGGTTGGCAAAGAGACTGTCATAGTATCTGAGGCCGATTGCACAACCAGCCCTCAGCAGTTCCAAGAAAGTAAGTCAAACTACAAAATACTAACAGGTGAGGATAAATCTTAAAAAATATATTTGTGAGTGATTCAAAACCAGAACTCCAAGCCCTGACCAGAAAGGCAGTTACAAACGTTATTTAATTATCAGTTTAACAACAAGAAAAGTCTTTTTTAGTTTATTAAAACGCGCAAGCGAAAACTTTGGAATAATGTTTAGGAATATTGCGCAGGAATGCGACTGTAATATTTTATACACTTATCGATACAAAAGGAGTGCAATAAAATTATGCATTTAATATACATTAACTCAAAGAAAAATGGGTTAAACATGACACAATTGCATAAATACACTTTAATTTATTGTCAAAATTAGATTATTTTAAAAGTTATGTGGCTATAGTTTTACTATGCTTTTACTGAAATTAATTTTGATTACTAGTCAACCTCTAGTAATATTTGTTCTGAAACAATCAGAAAATTTAATCCGAGCTATATTTTATTTACTGTGCATAATCTTTTCAAAACAGTAAATAAAAGCTATTAATTGAATTGTATTTTTTTTAAGTGCTATCATTATTACTTTTAACTCAAAATGCGGTCTTTTTTCTACCGATGTGTTGTCATTTTGTAGTTATATTACACCATATTTTTTTTAACTAAAGTTGATTTCCAATTTAAAGAAGTTAATAATGCATTCATATATTTTACTCTCATTATAAGGTCCTATTGAGATATAATTGAGTGAGTTTTATTATCTATCAGTATTTAAATGTATTTGGTTAAGTCTATGGAGCCAATAACAAATTGTTCAGCCGAGTTCCCCGTTCGCAGGACACGTCTCTCGTAAACTGAGTGAGTAACAACAGTTCTTACTAAAGCGGACAAGGCATCAATTGCTCCGTATTATTGATATTGCTCACTCCCGGTTTGTTAGGTTTTGGTTATGGTTAGTATTATAGGTACTCTTATATTATACTAATATATATTTACAAAAATCCGATATTGACGTTAAGTTTTTATGCCCCAAGTTGTAGTTTGACTCGTATATTATTTCAAAGGTTAAATAATAACATCAAATTTAACCAAATATTCATATACTCACGGCTAAAATCGCAAAAAATGCTAGCTAGAGCTTCAAAATCGGAATTAAATAGAACAGAAGAAACCATTTTAGAAAGTGAGCGAGGAAAAGATGGTTGAACAATATAAAACAAGTTATACGTTAGCAAAATTAAAACAAATAATATATATAATAACTTCAACTTTACCTACAACGCGTGAATGGAATTTAATGCGACCAAACATGACGAAATAATCCACGATACAATATTCCAAACCAAAACAAACGGTCAGAAAAGCATGAAAAACAAATAGAAATCCTTTTCACACGAAACAACACCTGCATTACCATAACAAGACGTGAAATTTGAATGTCCACAAATCGAATAACCTGAGGCCGCCGCCCGTCTGGTTGGCGACCCCGGAATTAAGTTATCCACTTTTTGCAAGAAAAGACGGGCACGTTAACATATGAATATGACAAATTGCCGGACCGCGGTCAAGCTGAGCCGGGGCCGACGGAATTTTACGGCACTCTAGGGACCAGAGGGGACCAACTTGAAAATTTTTCATTCCACACCACTAGCGGCGGAAGAAAAATGGCGAGGTCACTCGTCAAAACTGTAACAATTTCTCAAAAAACAATAATGGAACCCCCGTTTCCGTCCAGCCAAACCTATTACAGCTACTGTCAATGTTATTTATTTTGCAGCGCATGTTGAGAATTTTTATTCTATCTAGGGACTCGAACTTTTATTGGTGTTAGGAATTTCCATTGCACATCGGTTGGGCCTGGCTATTTTGATGTGTACTTTGTCTTTTAGTTATAAAATAGTTAAAAAGTATTGGTTACCTATCAATAAAAATCCGTGCTCTTATTCAGGTCTTGCAATTCATGGTCGTTGAATAATTAAATGCAACATTTATCTATAAATAAAAAAACTTATCGGTCGAGGATTTTCACTTATGACTTTACTTAAATCATCGTGTAATCGGCATCGTGTAAAAAGGTTGTTAGTCTACTGTGCTGGCCATGTACGATTTAGAAAACATAAACGACCACTTACGATGAAAGAGGCCAAGGACATTTACTTTCCATTGAACTACATAATACTCCTACATACTAACAACAATATATATCATTTCGTAAATTCTGATAATAATCTTCTCTGTTAATAGTTTACACTAACAACTCTAGTTTTCCAAATATTCACACAATTAATAAAAAAACAAACTAGTTGTATTTAGACAAAAATATTTTCTATTGTATAAAATGACGTTAGACTGGAAAAACATGATATCACAAAATGAAAATTCGCTGATAGGAAAACAGGAGACGTGGTAATGAATACCGTGATTTGCGAGGTTGGTGGGACACTTGTATTCCCAGTTGGAATCAGAAAGAGTGCAGCCGCAGCCGTGGATCGAATACCAATGCGAATATTCTAGATTGTTAGTCGATTCGGAGTTCGGCCTTAGATACATACATATACTCACGGCTATAAATCCCTTAACGGGGTAGCCCGAGCTTTGGAATAAAAAATTCCTCAGCCACTTTTGGAAGTTGATTGGGAAAAGATGGTTATAATAAATGTTTTTGGTGACGGGTATCCAACCACATCGCCAAAAAATCACTTAAAAAGCCCTCTATACCCTTAGTCGCCTCTTACGATCACCCACGGGTAGAAATGGGGTAGTGTTATTCTAAGCCTGCACTACACGTCTAAGATATGTGTTGAATTATAAAACTATTCGCGTCACTAAAGATTCAGCTGCAAACATAATAACTTATTTAATTTCAACTTCACGCACTAGGGTAGTGTGGAATGTGTTAGGCATAGCAACGCTTTGTTCTATTGTTTGAGGTCCCAAAATTCAGGATAATTGTATTTATAAGTAAAATTACAATATGACTATAAACTAAATAAAAAAAAATGCGTAGGTTGTAGTTTTTTATAAATAACCTTTATGTGCAATTAGTTTGATTTCACACTTTTTTCCAAAGTAATGGTCACTTTACTACACTTGTAGTTTTTTATGGATTGCATATTTATAATTTATCTAATTAAAGTGCAAAAATAGATTGTATTAATATCGGCTAACATTTTTGTCAGATGGAAAATGAGCTAAACCAAACTAAGTAATTTTATTCTCATACACATACTGTTCTAATAATACCAAACTCAATCTAAAACAGTGGCCTACAAAAGAGCAACAATGAAGCGTACAGAGTTTTCAATATAAATGTAAATAGAGGGAGCCACCGTGAAATATGACAGTTATAATTGCTTTATTGTACTTGGTGGTCGGATTGGCGGTATGCTAATCATGTGTATACTGACATGGATTCCACTGGGCTCGCTCTCCGTTTTGCACACGTTCTAAGCTTCAGTGAAAATGAAGGGCTGTGAATTCTGAGAATTAAGCTTGTTAAAAAATTTGTTGCGGTTAGATGTTATAAAAAAAACATGCAAAATATTTGCTGTGTAGTGTCGTCGGCTAAGAATAGCACTACCACATTTCTTCCGGTGGGTGTACGTTAGAGGCGACTAACGGTATTGGGGCTTTTAAGGGATTTTTGGGCGATGCGGTTGAAGACCCATCACCAACAACCTTTATTTTACCATCTTTTCCCCACACAACTTTCCAAAAGTGGCTGAGGAATTTCTTATTCCTTAGCTCTGGCTACCCCTTCTAGGGATTTACAGCCGTGGGTATATGTATGTACGTATGTATTTACAAAATATATAGAACAATATGCTTAATTTTACAATCTTTTCCCCTCTCGACTTCCAAGAGTGGGTGAGGAATAACAAATTCTGAGACTCTGCGGCTACAATTTTGTGGGATTCATATCTTTCAAATATTTATTTAATTATATTATTATTGTTTTAATTGTATTGCAGCAATAGAAATACATCATTTGTTTAAGTAAGTTAATAAGTAAGTCTTAGGCTCTGTTCTTACGTTAATGAAAACCTAGGAACCAAGCTTAAAAATACAGAAGTATTGTGCCAACTGTATTAACCTAAATGAGCTTAATAAGCAAAGATTGAAGAAGATTTGTAAGCAGATTAAATAATTGTTTTAATCACAAGCATTTTTAATGTATTCTTAAATCGTTTGTACCCAATTGATGGCCTTCTATTTGCTCTTTTTAAGTAAAGTCAGTCGGAAAAGCTCTCTTGTGGATTAAGCCAATATAGCAAAAAGAGGGGCCAAACTAAATGAGGCATCTCGTATGACTTGTGAATATTTATGAGAGGATATTCGTTGAATAAATTAGCTCTAGTCAAGTAGTTAGCGGGAGTGTCAAGTGTAATGGCGTTTTTTATTTCGTGATTTTTATATATTTATAGGGCTTGTTATTTTAAGCTTAAGTAAATTAATCAAGCTCAAATTCAAACATAGGTCTGTTGACAAGGAGTGGTACATCATATGGTAGCATTGCCGAAAATTTCTAACATTTAAGGGAGAAGAGACCAAAGGCTGGCATTCGTGAAATCATGCTGCATCACGACAATGCCTTTTACATAGATCCATTAAAATGAAGGTGATTATTGAATAGTTTGGAATAGAAATCCAGCTTCTTGCGATTTCTTAGAGTTCCCGACAGTAAAGTTTTATTTTTCTTTTCGTGTCCCAAAGATATGGTATACAGAAGTAATTTTTATATACATTACACTTATGCATAGAAAATGAGGAAGAGTTATTCCAAAAAAATAAATAACATTAATATTTATTTTCGTTTTTATAGCTTTTTAGTACTGGTTTAGAATTGCGCTATCACATTTATTCACGTGGGTGCTCGTAGGAGGTGACTAAGGAATTAGGGATAATTGGACGATGCGTTCAATAAATGGCTGAGGAAGTTCTAATTCTGAAGCTCTGGTAACCCTTTCTAAGGATTCATAGCCGTGAATTTATGTGTGAGTATTTGGTTATTTTTTGTCGCAAAACTTATTGAGTGACCAACGTAGATTATCAAATAATGGATGATTTTGCTGATGGGCCTCTAGCGACTTCCGAGGAAAAATATTGGTAAGTGCTACTTTAAGCCTATATTCCGCATAACATAACATAGCATAAACGTTCACGCCGTTTATCCCCGAAGGGGTTGGCAGAGGTACCAATACTTCTGAAGAGAAAGGTACCCACGTTTTGCTTTGACAGTGTACTCACGTGATAGGGGGCAGGCCTATCGCCGTTTTGTACGAATACACTGTCACATGACTAAGTACAACTCAGCCATGTGGGTTTCCTCACGACGTTTTCCCTCACCGTTATCAACCATGATGAATTAACCACACATATGACTTTAGAAAACACAAATTGGTGTAGGCCCGATCCAGGATTGGAACTCACGCCCTTCTGTTTTCGGGCAGGTGTTCTACCCACTGGACTATCATGGCTATGTCCGCATATATCATATATTTTAATTATTTCGATACGAATTCGTAAATTGTTACGGTAATAGGTTATTACAACATGATTGATTCTTATCATTTAGTAGGTCAACTACTTAAATACTATAAAAATGTTACTAGCACACACCTACCACTGATAGACAACATAAATCTCTGATCCATTGTTTAGGGAATTGATCAACAGTTAAGTCACGATTGTTGCACCGGCCCAGTGTGTCCCGCGGGACTCATTATCCGGAACAACGGGACTGATTGGTCCGACTTGAGCTAGGTCGACGTGTTCGACTTGTATGTAGTTAGTATAGTACTCGGCTACATACGAAGATATGATAATATACACATAGTCACGGCTCTAAATCATATAAAGGGATGTCAGAGCTATAGTATTAGTGAATTATTTAGCCACTTTTGGAAGTTGAATTTGAAAAGGTTAAATTTGTTGATGATGGTAATATTTCAAATCCCGGGTCGGGCCTACACCAATTTGTCTTTTCTAAAAGTCATATGTGTGGTTAATTTATCCAGGTTGTAAACGGTGAGGGAAAACATCGTGAGGAAACCCACATGTCTGAGTTGTACTTAGTCATGTGACAGTGTATTCGTACACAACGGCGATAGGCCTGCCCCCTATCACGTGAGTACACTGTCCAAGCAAAACGTGGGTACCTTCTCCGGACACAAGATGGCGCTGCCATGTGAGTTCAGAGGTATTGGTAACTCTGCCAACCCCTTCGGGGACAAACGGCGTGAACGTTTATGTTATATGTTATTATGGTAATATTTAGTAAAGTAACTAACTGTGATAGCTCAGTGGGAAGTTCTGAAGAATACCGGGTTGGGCATACAATAATTTATCATTTTTAAAGTCATATGAGTGGCTAATTCAACATGTCTACTGGTTAGTACTTTGTCATGTGACAGTGTATTTTTCAAAACAGCGATAGGTCTGCCCCCTATTACTATTAAGTGAGTACACTGTCCAAGCAAAACCTGGATACTCCAAACACCAGATGGCAATATCACGTGATGTGCAGAGGTATTAGTACCTCTGCCAACCCCTTCGAAGATATAAGTTCAGTAGAGTTTCGAGT
Source organism: Bedellia somnulentella (assembly GCA_963576735.1). Taxonomy (NCBI): domain Eukaryota; kingdom Metazoa; phylum Arthropoda; class Insecta; order Lepidoptera; family Bedelliidae; genus Bedellia; species Bedellia somnulentella. Next base: position 9,539,900 of record OY755180.1, read on the forward strand.
AGTAAATATATCCTGTGTGCTGTGTGAAGTGTCAGCTTAGAATAACAATAAAATTTAATCAAGCGGCTGGCGTACGAGGCGACTAAGGATGTGTAGCTTTTAAAGTGATGGTTAAGCGACGTGCGTGGAGACCGATATTCTACTTTTACCATCTTCTTCCCTTCCATCATCTTCTGACTAAAGTTCTGACTTCCGCTTTTTGGTATTTATATTCGAGAGGATATATACATATAGATATATATATATCTAAATGTATTTAGAACGCATGCCCTAATTTAGTTTGAGTAAAAATAGTAGTTTATTTGTAGGCATTAAAGGTTGTAAGTATATATATTCAAAATTCAAACAATGATGCGCAAACGAAGTCTCGTCTCGACCTCAACAGATGTGAAAATAATATTGAAGCAAGTATAAATATCAATAGAAATTTGCGCATTGAATATGATGTTCATAACATTTATAATCAGCTCTCTTTTGTTGCTACAAATAATGACTCGCTGCAAAAGAGGGCGTGTTGTGTTTGCGCTAAATAATTTATTCAGCGCAGCGGGTGATTTTTGCAGCGCAAATTGAAGTAACATGTGGGCTTGTAGCTACTTGAAATTGATATTGAGTGTTCATTTGGGTTCTTATTTTTGTGTGTATTTGTGAGATTTATGTTAACTTGTAACGTTTTTAACATTGAAGTTTTCATTCTTATACTCTGTCTGCCTAATTTTGGCATTTGGAAGAGATTTGTATTTGTGAGTGTGGAAATTTTAACTTGTAATAATTATAAATTATGATTAGTGTGTTTTCACTACTTCACATGTTACTTTTAAATTCATTCCATATTTTTCATATTTGTAAAAGTTAGCCATGCAGGCATATTTATTCTAAAATGCGTTAGCTACCAATGTATTGTATAACATTCACGAAATAGAATAAAACAATTTTAAATTTTTATTATCATCGAATTTTTGTTTTATTTCAATTTAAAGTTTGTGACAAATAAATAGCTAGATTAGTTTGTGTAAGATTTGTGTAAAATTATTTAATGGGAAACTTACTTAGGATATTGAAATTGCGTATAGTGATTTGAATTCAGTTACAGGTTTTGTTGGATATGAAACTATAACTTTGTTACTTCTATGCTTTTGCCCAACATTGCATACTTATAAGTATAATAACCATTTATAAATTAAAAAAATATTGCTTTTACTTCAAAGAGTAATAATTAAATTTGACATTTAGCGTAAAATTGTAAAAACTTTTTGTAAAACCTTCATTTCTTCAGAAAGTATAAACTCTCCATTAATAAAATACTGTAAGAAATTGTTTGAACGGTTTCAGAGCACATTCATCACAAACAATCAAACAAACGCTCACAAATCTTTCCTCTTTATAAAATTTGTATATATCTATAGCAAGAACCAAAGTTTAAGTTACAATTTTATTCTCTTTTTAGTATCTTATCACCAATTAGTGCAAAATTTCAAAAGATATTAAAGATATTAGGATAATCCCATAAACACTCGAACTCGAACAATATATTATCTCCTCTTCATTATAAAAAAAAAACAAACTGATCTTTTATACATTTTGCCATTACAAAGATATAATACTAAAAGCTAATGCGTTCAGATATAAGGGTATAATGGAATTTATCAAAAATCGAAGGGGTGTGGCGCGTTGCATAATCTTCCCCTCGTTTTGTTTTTATTTTATTTGCCACCCTAGAGGGGGCAGTGTGTGGAATTAGTCTTACCATATGCGAGGCTACTTGTGTTACACTTAGTTTTGAATGTTCATTTAGAGTGTCTGTTATGCTGGCTGACTATATGTTGTTGCATTATTGTAAGTAAAATTGTGCATTTCAAAACTTGAGCATGCTTTTTGTAATAAAACTTAGTGTTAGCCATTGATAAAGAAAGAGTCCTTCTGTAAAGGCTAAAGGGTACTTCAATGTCCATGTTAGGTTTTTTTTATATACTTTGATCATAAAAAATATTTGTTTCACATTAAACATATAAGATATATTTTGAAGATTTTGGTAACATAAAAATAAGTGCATATTGTTTTCTTGATTTTTTTAAATTATTAATATACTTTAATTATTGACATATAAGAGCACGCGAGCTTATTCCGTTTAAGTAGAACTAAATTTATAATTTAAAGCAAATGTTCAGAATAGTGCGAGTAAAATATATGGTCAGCTAGAACAACGTACACACAAGGGGTAACATAACATAACTTAATCCAAGCACTGAACATGTGCGCGTGGTTTTAAATTCTGATCTAATACCGATTACCAGCACGCACCAGCGGATCCATCAAGAACAATATTACTGCAAGACTTATTTTATTTGAGACTAGTGGATTGGCCCAGCTTCGCATGGGTAGCGTTGTTTTTTAAATATCTGAGTTTTCTTTCTCTGAAGTGCCAGAGAACTGCCCAAGCATTATGAAATTTAGCGCAATGATTTCAATTTATTAAATTTATAGCACTCCTGAACAGTGTAGTTGGTGATTTTGAATGCACTTTGATTAACGGTTCAGTATTTCCATTTACATGCTTACCCCAATTAGTACTACGAGTACTAGCGTGTTTTGTGACGACAACGAGAAATAAAAATGTATGTAAGTAAATATCTTTTTGAATAACAAGCGATAGATATGTTTTTGAAAAAAAGGCATCATTGTAACTTTATTAATGTGTATAGATACGATCCAACAATTCATGACACAAAAATTACAAAGAAAAACAATTTGATTTGCATAAGACATCACACATCCGTTTATCTTAAACCATTACAACTTTTTAAGATACTTACACACATGATATCGCACACTTGATCTTCGAACAAAAACATTAAATTCGAAAGCCCGTTTAATCTATAATGCTCCTTATCGCAATATTTTCCATTTCCGGCAACGTCGGGGCATCGTCAAGGGAAATAAGGAAGGCAGAGTTTCCACTTTGTTTTTTTCTTTTTCAGGCGGGAATTTTTTTTCTATTTTTTACTTCGTTTACACTTACAACAGTTACCGGTGTTGCCGTGCTCGATTGTTGCCAGCTTCGGATGTTCTGAATTAAATATTATTCTCGGGAAAGGGTAAAAGTCTGGCTCGTACTGTTCAACGAATTTAGATTGAGTTCGAAACATTTGTTTGAGTTTTTTTCTGTAATTACGTATAGTTGTTGCTTGTTTGAAGCAGTTCATGAAATTAAATTTATTTTTAAAAATATTACATTACATAAACCATACACATTATGTTTTTATTTAGCTTACCTAGTGAAAAGGTATTTATATATTATATACTATTGTAATATCTTTAAAACTTATTTGTCTGCTAATAGCTATAACACAAAAAAAGAATAAGCCATTTTGTCATTTAATTAAGCAATGTGTTTGCTTAAAAGAGGCCAAATAAAAGATTGAGAGTCAAACAATATCAAAACATCGTCGCTTGGAGTGCTGAAAACTATATAAGTCTAGCTACTGCCTCTCTTTTCTATCACTAAATATACCCCTTTATTATTGATTAACTGAGTGTCTTGTATAAAATACATACATTTATATACTCACGCCGTTAATTCCCATTGGGGTAAGCAGAGACTATCGATCGCCACTTCGTACGATCCTGGCAAACCTCTCTTGCTTCGTCTACATCCATCAATCTTTTCATACATGCTCTTTTATTCTTCATACTTCAGACGCCTGCCTTTTTGAGCACACTTTCAATTTGTATAAAATATATATAATATTATGTGAAACATAACCTAAAGATACATTTCAAAGGAAATTGCGCAAACGAAAGAACATTAAATTTACACACTTCAATTAATTATGCATTAATTAAAAATTTATTGCACACACTACCGTAAATTCGAAAGGACATATTTTTATTCATCTCGATAAACCTTTTTAATGTGACTAATAGGGTTACAGTGATACAAATACAAATTAATAGTTAAAGACAATATCTAATTATTAAGAGTTATCTACTCTATCTATTAAATAAATAATTTGACATACTAATTAAAACCTTACCTTATTGACTTAGTACTTAATATCGCATCATTATCGCACTTAGCGTTGTACATATACACATACATACATATACTCACGGCTATAAATCCCTAGAAGGGGTAGCCAGAGCTAAGGAATCAGAAATTCCTCAGCCACTTTTGGAAGTTGTGTGGGGAAAAGATGGTGAAATAAAGGTTGTTGGTGATGGGTCTCCATCCGCATTGCCCAAAAATTCCTCCAAAGCCCTAAAGCCGTTAGTCGCCTCTTACGTACACCCACCGGAAGAAATGGGGTAGTGCTATTCTAAGCCGACACTACACAGCAAACACTCTAGAAGTTAGCGTTGTATTAAAATAAAATTTGTTAAATGACGGATTGGGTTGATGTTGATAGATGAATAGCCGCATAACCCCACAAATATTTTAAATCCCTATTATTCTTTCGTCGTTTCGTATGAGTGATGTATATGTACCCACCTATTGAAATTGTACAGCGCGCTGCGCCCGCGCATTCGTCAGCTTTGACAGTAATAAACCAGTACGTGTGTTAAACGGTCGTTTCACTTATCTCAATACTTATCACTGGCGACGAGGATTTTTTCGAATTACCTGCGCGAGTAAAAGTTACGATGGCGTTTTTGGGTAATTTGCCTATATTTGACCACAAAAGTGGTGAATGGTCACTATTTAAGGGACGTTTAACACAGTTTCTAAATTCGGTGGAAGGAGAGTTTATGAGTGCAATTCTCATCACTCATTTGTCCGATGAGTCGTATCGTTTGTTGCGAAACCTTGCCTACCCGATAGACGTGGATACGCTTAGCTACGTAAGACTGGTTGAATTACTCGATAATCACTTCAAACCGAAGAGTTGTTCATACGCGGACAGAGCGAAGTTTTATGGAGCAACAAAGAGTCCAGGCGAAAGTTTGGGAGATTGGGCGGCGCGACTCAGAGGTCTAGCGACCTATTGTGATTTTGGCACCGCCTTGGAAACGAATCTCACGGATCGTTTCGTCCTTGGCCTAGACTCAGGTCCCGAACGCGATAAATTGTTCTAGCAAATTCCGGCCAAAATGACTATTGGAAGGGCTTTGGAGATAGCTGAACAAGCAGCATCGGCTAGAGCAGCAAGGTCGCTTGTCACGAGCATTAAAGACGAACTCATCTACTTCGTAGCGCGAGACGGTAGCAGCAAACACGGGCCCGGCTCACATCGCGCGGGAGCCGGCGGCGGCGGTGGCAGCGGCAGCGGCCGGGCGGACGTGACTACCTTTTCGCCGCGCCGAGAGCGTGATGATATTTTGTGTATAGTTTGCGGTATGAAAAATCATACTAGTTCGAAGTGCCGTTATAAAAATTACAAGTGTAATAAATGTGGTGAAAAGGGTCATTTAAAAAAAATGTGTAGTAAAAAAAACAGTGCTCATTCACGTCTTAATAAAATAAGTGATGAGGAGTGCGACGCTAGCGGCTGTGAGGAATGCCATAATTTTAATTTGAGGTATGTCACTGATAAGCCTATTAAAGTAAATATAACCATAGATAGTACGAATATTGACATGGAGCTAGATTCTGGTTCGGGTGTATCAGTTATTTCAGAGAAACTGTATCTTAAATTCTTTTCGAATTATTCTCTAATGGAAAGTAACTTGAAAATGTGCTTATATAACGGACATAAAATTGCACCTTTAGGATATTTTAAAGCAGTTGTCATATTTAATCAATTGATTAAAAAGATCATATTTTTTGTTGTTAAAAACGGAGGGCCGCCACTACTGGGTCGCAATTTTATGTCAGCATTTGATGTAACGTTTTCTACTAAATTAAATAATATTTTCTGCGAACCAAACGAATTAAACAAGTTATTGGAACAATATTCCGATTTATGGCGGGATGAATTAGGATCATTTAATAAATTTAAAGTACATTTACAGCTAAAAGAAAATGCTATGCCTAAGTTTTTTAAATCGAGGACAGTCCCTTTCGCTTTGAAAGACAAAGTAGAACAAGAGTTAGAGAGGTTAGTCAGTTTAGGGATTTTAGTTCCTGTTAACCACTCGGAGTACGCCACCCCAATAGTTCCAGTGCCTAAGGAGAACGGTAAAGTAAGAATAGCGGGTGACTACTCGGTAACCTTAAATAAAGACTTAGTAGTCGAAAAATATCCTCTGCCCAGAATAGAGGAGGTGTTCGCTAAGCTCGGAGGGGGTCAGCATTACTCAAAAATCGACTTAAAAAACGCATACAATCAATTTATTTTGAGCGATTCCTCACAAAACCTTACAACCATTAACACCTCCAAAGGATTGTTTAAATATACGCGCCTGGTTTACGGATTAGCTAACGCGCCGGCTATCTTCCAGAAATCGATGGAACAACTCCTTTCAGGCATAGGTGAGGGTGTAAGCTGCTGGATTGATGACATCTGCGTTACGGGGCCCGACAGACAAACACACTTAAAGCGACTAAAAGAAGTACTGAGTAGGTTAAGTGATGCAGGGTTGAGGTTACAAAAAGAAAAGTGTGAGTTTTTTTAAGGATAGTGTAACATATTTAGGCTACGTTATTGACAAAAATGGATTACGGACGTGTCCAGAGAAAGTTCGTGCTATCATAAAAGCTCCGGAACCGACAAATATTACAGAAGTAAAGAGATTTTTAGGAATAGTAAATTACTATCGAAATTTTGTACCAAACGCATCTTCTGTATTGAGTCCACTCCATGAATTATTGCGAAATGGGGCACCTTGGCAATGGGGTGAGCGCCACCGTCACGCCATGCGCCGCGTGCAGCGCGAGCTGGCATCGGAGCGGGTGCTGGCGCACTTCGACCCCGGCGCGCAGCTCGTGCTGACCGTGGACGCGGGGCCGGCCGGGCTGGGCGCGGTGCTCGCGCAGCGGGGGGCGGACGGTGCGGAGCGGCCTCTCGCCTTTGGGTCGCGGTCTTTGACGGCTAGCGAGCGTAACTATAGCCAGATCCAAAAAGAAGCGACGGCCATTATTTTCGGAGTGAAAAGGTTTCACCAATATCTTTACGGTATTAGCGTTCCGTTCATATTAAAAACTGATCATAGACCTTTAGTTTCGATATTTAATACACAAACGGGCATATCGGTTACGACAGCCTTGCGACTACAGCGATATGCTATAATACTATCCGCCTATAATTATGTAGTTCAGTACGTGTCTAGTGAAAATAATGTAGTTGCCGATTATTTTTCCCGTGCGCCTCTCCGTGAAACTAGCTATAATAGTGATAGTGAGATTCAGACAAATTACCAAATTAACTTCTTAAGTTCTTGTATTCCGGCTGTTAGCTCGTCTGACATTAAACTGGCTATCAATGAAGACAAAACAATAAAAATGGTTTTAAAGTATATGGAACGTGGCTGGCCGCGTAAATTGAAGTGTAGATCTGTATTGCCGTATTTTCTATGTAGGACGGATTTACAATTCGAAAACGGTTATTTATTACGTGGTCATAAAGTAGTTATTCCAGCTAAATTAAGGGCGAAAATGTTACATGAATTACATAGCACTCATCTCGGTATTATTAAAATGAAAAGTAATGCACGTAGTCGAATGTGGTGGCCAGGTATCGATGGTGATATAGAGCGGTTTATCGGTTCATGCGAAACTTGTGCCAGCATTCGAGCGGCGCCGCCGCGCGAGTCGCCCGCGCCGTGGCCGCGTCCGGCGGCTCCCTGGCAGCGCGTACACATCGATTACATGATGATAGGGCAGAGAGTGTATTTGGTGGTCGTTGATGCGTTTACTAAGTGGTTGGAATGCATTTATATGAGTAATGGAACTACGACGCAGGCCTTGATCTCAAAACTTAAGCATGTTTTTTCAGTATTCGGTATTCCAAATCTTATAGTGTCCGATAATGATGCCAAAATAAATTCCACAGAATTCAAAGAATTTTGTTCCAATAACGGTATCAAATACATGACGTCACCGATTTACCATCCATGTAGTAACGGGCAAGCAGAAAATTCTGTAAGAATTTGTAAAAGAATGTTAAAATGTGTATTGAGGGACAATTTAGCGCCCAACATTGTGCATGAAAAATTATTGGGTTATTTATTTGAGTATAGGAATACCGTGCATTGTACCACGGGACATACCCCGGCAAAATTAATGTTTGGTAGAAATTTACGATCTCGTCTTGATTTAATATCACCATTAAATGATAAGGTTGACTGTTTAGATATTAATAGCGCATACCGAAGACAATTTGAAGTAGGCGATGCAATTTGGGTTAGACGGTACAATGCAAGAAGGGAAAGCTGGGAATCAGGTATAATTAAGGAAAAAATTGGTAATAGAATGTTTAAAGTTTTTATAACTCGATTTAATGAAACGTGTATTAGACATGTCGATCAACTTCTTAGAAATTATTCTGATAAATGTAAAAATCCAGAACCTAGTACGATGACACACCAACCGTCTTCATTCATCTCGCCGCCTGAATCGATACCAGAAAGCTCGCCGGTTCACTCACCTCCGGGTATTAATTGTCCATCTATTGTTAACAATGAGGGAGAGGTGGTTGGGGTCCACCCCAGTGCGTCATTGGTAGATGAACAGGCCGTAGGTGTGGCAGCCGTACCTCCTCGTGATGACGATGGAGAGGAATGGAATGATTGTGAGGATGAGAGGTGTGAACAAGGGGCTCAAGCGTCAAGCGTTCAGATTGATATGCCACTGAGTAATCCGACTGAGTCAGTCGCATTAGTCTCCGTTGCTCACACGTCAGCTACGTCCCAAAAAACCAATAGATTACACTAAGTTTTTAAAGTAGTTTTAACTAAATTAATTGTTGTTATTGTTTGTTACCAGGTTTCTAAATTAAGTGTGAAGGGATGATGTATATGTACCCACCTATTGAAATTGTACAGCGCGCTGCGCCCGCGCATTCGTCAGCTTTGACAGTAATAAACCAGTACGTGTGTTAAACGGTCGTTTCACTTATCTCAATACTTATCAATGAGACCGACTAGAAGAAAGTGTGGTAGTGCCGTTGATGTATTAATTCATTATATATATAGTATGTTGTATTATTTTATAACTAGATTTAAGTATGACTGGATTGTTGTATTGTTTGTGCAGATTAACGCATAGTTATCATGCAATGATAGAATTGATAGACGTGTTTGCTTGTTGAATGTACGTTTATTACTGCTTAAGGCTTAGGACTAACTTACAAGATATGATGGCAAGAGGGGGACAAGATACACTCACACTACACCACACCTTCCCCCTTTGCAAATAAAAAAAATATTTATAAATAACATATTTTTTTTAAAGAAATTATTATCCATTAATCTATTCACTTAAGTACTATAATATCAATTAGAGTGGAATATCAAATAAAATTTAATTTTATATCTTTAAGAACTTGTTTATCTATTTAATAAAACTTAACTACTATACTTAAATAAATCTATTGGTAAAATCCGGGATAAGTCGAACAAATCGTAGGCCAAACGATTTGCTGCGTAATCACACAATCAAGTAAATTTTTAAATACATGCCATAGTACTGTTATCATATATAGATTTTTTTATACATTTCAACTTCGTAATAGTCATTAACTTTATTATATTTCATTATGTTTTTATAATATTCTCTCTTATATTTTTATCATATATTTAAAATAGCTGTGGACAACCATGCTTCTATCTCAAGTCATATATTTTTTATTTATACTTCATTTCTTATCAAGGTACACTAACATTGTTATTGGGTCGGCCACCCTTATACATAATATAATATTCGTTCATTTTATTTCATTTCAAGGTACAAATAATATTAAACATCACATGCGCATTTATTTATATACTTATAAACAGTTTCTCTCTTTTAACATTCTTTAGGTGTCCAATTTTCTTCACGAAGGGTATTCAACCGCGTCATGATCAGATAAAAAGGATTCAGAGATCTGCTTTGTACCTTGGTGTACCTTGTATGACTTTTTATACTGCATTCAAAAACCTTCTGTTATTCTTACATTCCATATTTAGTTATCAATTAATAAATGATCGAAAAAACATTTGAGTGATCAAGTCAAATGTACATCAAAAACTTATAAATTGAAACTATCTTTCTACAAACTACATTTCATAAACTTTCAAATTCATCATACTAACTTTAGCTACATTCCATTACCTTTTTAAATCATAACAATCAAATCACCTTACCAGCTCAATCGTAACATACCACACACAACGATGATATCATACAATTCTTCACTCCATATGTATACGACACTTTGCTCTCATCTTCCATTGCCATAACATAAAATACGCAAAATCAGCTTAGTAACAAACAACTAGCTTATAACACTTCATTAACTTCATCAAATTAACTTCTTTCGTAATCATCTTTAAATATAAAATTTACCTATCTTTACTCACAGATTTTCTTCAATTACAGCCATGCTAATTTAATATTTCCGTTAACGTACAATATATGAGTAGATACAATATGATATTACAGTATTTAATTCAAATTGACGTTTTTTCAGTAGGTAATAGGTATACAATATAATTATAGTTCATATATCATGTTTTCAAACACGTAATATTATATTAAGAACACAGTATAGCAACAAAAAAAACATTTTAACATGAAATGAACCAAAAATATACTAGGAAACTATGTACTTAACATATTGTATTAATATTTACTTATTTAGATATGTATTAAACCAATAATTGTTATTGCAAGACATCCATTGAATGTTGACCTAAATAATGAAATTCGATATCAGCAAGCAGCAATCAGCAAGCTAGAAAACTCGTGTAGCTCCAAAAATGCAACTAAACAAATTGCAACTTGCGATAACGCTCAAACGCGCTCGTCTTAGTTAATTTTATTTATTTAAATATAACTTCAAGCTTATTGAAAACTGTTGCAGTACCTACTGTTCATGATTAGCTTTAAAAATAATATTAAAATTGGAGATAATGACTATTCACTTATTATGACTTTTGACAGATTTATATACCAAAAAAAAACTTATTTAATGTTTAATCTGACAACTTATTTTTATAATATCGAAATTATTTATCACAAAACGTTTGCCTGACATATTACATGAATTCATGACACATTCAGTATACCTATATTTTAATACGAAATGATTATATTTGAATTGTTTATCACCAATAGAATGAATACGCAAGATGTAATTGATAGAAAATACACGTAAATACTTATAATAATATTATAATAAGTACTCAGTTAACATAACAAAATACTACCTATCAGAAAAGAATCAAATTTTTCAAATGCAAACACATGTTGAAAATTTGTATGTAAGTTACATGAATATTATATAACTAAATTAAAAATAAACTACCGATAAAACTAAACCTTAATGCAATTTCACTTTTTTCACACACGGGCACCATTAATAGTCTTATAATTCAGCCATTTCAAGATTTTCTTGCCAATGAAAGACGTCACTTCATCTGAGAGACGTCAGCTAGAGTCCATACTGGTATGTTCGGGATATTCTTGTGGGATTTTCCTTTTCAATATAATGATGTTTAAATGTTAGTTTACGAAATAACTTTTCTTCAGTGAGGTTCTAGGTTTCATCTTAAACGGATATTGGTTGGTGTGGTATTATATTATAACTGCGGGACCACGTCACTATGTACATGTTTGTCGAAATATTTTAATTAGCACTTATAGTATTTTCGTTACACTTGTTATTTTCACAGTTATTATACTTCACTTCAACACTTAATGTTAAAAAATTGTCTGTACTCGTGCGCAGCGCAGCCGCGTGGCCGCACTGGCAGGGTCGCCATGCAATGATAGAATTGATAGACGTGTTTCTTGGTTGAATATACGTTTATTACTGCTAAAGACTTACAGCTAACTTACATTATATAATGGCAAGAGGGGGACAAGATGCACTCACACTACACTACACCTTCCCCCTTTGCAAATAAAAAAATATTTATAAATAACATATTTTTTTAAAGAAATTATTATCCTTTTCATTATAATGAATCCTGGTAATAAAATCCTGGCAAGGTCGCCATGCAATGATAGAATTGATAGACGTGTTTGCTTGTTGAATGTACGTTTATTACTGCTTAAGACTTAGGACTAACTTACAAGATATGATGGCAAGAGGGGGACAAGATACACTCACACTACACCACAATCAGTTTCACCATGTTGTTGTACATCTATCTCACATGACTCTAATTTATTGACCTCTCCATTCAAAGGTTGTCTGGAAGAGATCGCTTTTAGTGATAAGACCGCCAATTTTACTTTTGTTAATTCATTCTGTGTATTTGTAATTGTTTTTCCATATTTGATGTACAATAAAGAGTTTTCTATTCTATTCTATTCTATAGCTGTGTTGTATCGGCGTAGAATAGCACTACCGCGCTTCTTCCCGTGGGTGTACGTAAGAGGAGACTAAGCGTATTGGGGCTTTTTGGGCGATGCCGTTGGCGACCCATCACCAACAACCTTCATTTTACCATCTTTTCCCCACTTAACTTCCAAAAGTGGCTAAGGTATTTCTAATTCCTTAGCTCTTTCTACCCCTTCTAAGGATTAGGAGCTGTGAGTATAGGTATGTATGTATCTTATAGCAAAATCAATAATATATTGCTCGGGCCTTACCCAACCTATGCTCACGACTATGAACACCAAAAAAGTGTAGCCAAAGCTACAGAATTAGCAATTCCTCAGGCAGCTTTGAAAGTTAACTGTGGTGATTCAACCATAAATATATTAATTATTTCAAAATCATTATTCATTAAAAAAAAAAAAACTTGGTGGGGCGCATACCCTTAATCACCTCGTTAGATACGTATCGAAGTTGATAACCTCGTGAATAAATGGGTTTGTGTTATTCATAGTCGATACTGCTCAGCTACCCAGGTCACGTGACCAAATTTTCTTTACATGACTCATAGTAACGTAAATCCATTATAACAAGTATCCTTTTTAAAATGCATAAAACTTAAGTCTTCATCTGTCTCTCCTATTATTTACTCCCTCTAAAACCTAGAAGTTAAAACACTTAATTACTCATAACATAACATAAACGTTCACGCCGAATATCCCCGAAGGGGTTGGCAGAGGTACTAATACTTCTGAACATCACGTGACTTTGTCACCTGGTGTTCAGAGTACCCACGTTTTGCATGGACAGTGTACTCACGTGATAGGGGGCAGGCCTATCGCCATTTTGTACGAATACACTGTCACATGACTAAGTACAACTCAGCCATGTGGGTTTCCTCACGATGTTTTCCCTCACCGTTAACAACCATGATAAATTAACCACACATATGTCTTTAGAAAAGACAAATTGGTTTAGGCCCGACCCAGGATTTCAACACTAGTCGTTTGCACGATAACCGAGTGTTCTACCCACTGGGCTATCACGGTTGCTTACTTAATTACTCAAAAACATTAATATCGGATGCTAGTATCGATGTCTCAGTAATTAGTTAATGTTTTCACCCATCTATTTAATAAGTTTCCTTTTTAAAATGCATAAAACATCAGTCTTTATCTATCTTTCCCTTTTATTCACTCCCTGAAACCTCTAGATGTTAAAACACTTAATTACTCTAAAACATTAATATCGGATACTAGTATCGATGTCTCAGTAATTAGTTAATGTTCTCACCCATCTTCGATAATTTATTGAGACGGAGCGTTCCCCCCTCCCCTTCCGAGTGCCAAGCTCCGGGGAATTGGCGGTGAAAAACTCAACCGAAATATTAATGCATCTTTCTCTATGAGATGGAATCGACATAACAGAGTAAGTTATATTGTCTTGATACTTATAGTTTAATGATTTATTTTGACTTCGTAATATAAATTAATGACCACCGGCTCCTGTTCGTAGTGAAGGGTCAGTTTAAAAGGACACTCTACCTTATTTCTTCTGATATATTTTTAAATAGTTTTTGGGCGATGCGGCTAGATACCAATCACCAACCAATATATTTTCAAAGTTACTAGTTAGGCTACCCCATTTAAGGGTTTGTAGCTGTATATGTATGCATGAATATATTTATGTGGGTGCATATATGAGAACCGGCAAAATATACAAAAAAAATAACATTCCGCCAGCGCGTTAAAACATTTATCAATGAGATAAAAATTACAAAAATTTACCATATAATAAAATAGACAATAGTTTTTAAATATCGTCAAGTTAAATAATTTTATTGTTATGTAATTCTAATTATATAGATGTTCTCTGAATTTCTTGTAATTGAATTGTTCACAACAGCTAAGTTGTAATAAACGTGGAGTACACAGTAATTTTGGTTTTCAATCGGCCCAATAGTTGAACAATGTAATCTTTTAAAACATTACTTCAAAGAGACAAGTATCAAATCTCCATACTTGTACTATAAATTCCATTTTCCGTCTAAACAGCTCCGCTCTCGGTCGGATTAATCAGGAATTGTTCTGTTCTCGCGCCGAGCTGAAAAATTGTCACCATCAGCGGCTTCGTCGGTAATAACTCGATGATGTATTGATGCTAGTCACTCTTCTGCGAAGTTATTTCGAGTTCCTTTAGAATTCATTGAAATATCTCTTTGGAAACTTCAGCGCCACTTTTCATTTTGCTTTCTTTGTTGATAATACTTAGGGATATACTGATTGTATTTTCTGTGAAGAATTGGTTTAGTGTATCGTGATTTTAATGTATTAGTTCTTTGATGAAAAAAGATATCTAAATAAGTTTTAGAGTCTTCTATCATTATTGTGCGTGTCTGTTGCTGTATGTATGCCTCCGCAAAATGTCGCTGCTAATAATAGAGTTCCCACGACCTCTTCCGAGTCCTTGTTATACCCTCAAGATAAGAAAACTAACTTAAAATTTGAGAAGAGTTGCAAGTACGTTCTTATGAAGTCTTATAAACCACCGTCAAGATATAATTTTCTCATTTCTAAATAATTATCTTTACCTACACTCCAAACAATATACACCAAGAAAGAGAAGCTTTAGATTCACCAAAATCCTCAGTCACTTCAAGGAGATCAGTTGGGAAAAGGATATATTATTTTATGTTAAACCCGTTTAAAGATCCCTGCCACGCCTTGATACTACGTTTTATTCATTCATACATACATATACTCACGGCTGTAAATCCCTTGAAGGGGTAGCCAGAGCTAAGGAATTAGAAATTCTTCAGCCACTTTTGGGAAGTTGAGTGAGGAAAAGATGGTAAAATAAAGGTTGTTGGTGATGGGTCTCCAACCGCATCGCCCAAAAATCCCTTAAAAGCCCCAATACCGTTAGTCGCCTTTTACGTACACCCACCGGAAGAAATGGGGTAGTGCTATTCTAAGCCGACACTACACAGCAAACCACGACACCGTCACTACGTTTTATACAATGAATATAATCAGGTGCAAATTTAATAATACCGTAGTTGAATCTTTTGTTATTACCAAAAATGGTTTCCCTTCCACCTCACAAATACAGTATCATACTTTTTCTCATAACAACTTTACCCTGACGCTCGGGCCCGTGATTGGTTCGGCTCCCCCGAGACGTGAACTTCATCAGCAAATGAGTAAGCCTACACGATAATAATTTATAAGACAACACCGCTTTATTTATGATTGGTGTTACACACTGCGACACGGCTGTTTGCTGTGATTTTTATGATGGAGCTCTGAATTTTATGCTTTGCCGTAAGTGAATGGGTGCATTATTTTTGCGTAAAATATTGCATTGAAATTTTGAGGTATCGTATCACATTAAAAGAGACTTTGTCAGGTAGAAATAACTTGTTTTCAAATACAGGACCAATGGGTTCAACTTCTGAATAAAGTTTATATCTCTGTGTATTTTTCAAAGTCATATAATTGATTCATAAAATCTACATAAAATATGTTAATTATATGTTTGCCAAACTGATATTGATGATACGCTTCTAATATTCTTACGCCATTACTATTGTAATTTACATTTATGTCTGTTCTATTACTAATCTGGGAACGTTCAATCATTATTTTCCATTAAAAGATGTATAGGTTTTAGTATTAATCTAGCTTACAGATTTAATCATTATGTTTTGCTTCGCATAACATTTTATTACTTCAATTATTGCTAAGAGTGAAAGTTCTATGACGCATAAATTAAGAATATCGTAGTTACAGGAATGGAGTTAGAGTCTATCCAAAAATAAATAATTAAAATGCTAAAAAAATTATAAACATATTAATTATTTACAAACAAATTCTTCTTACTTTACATAATAATAAAATTTCAAAAGCACTGTCGTTTCTTGCTTTTTTATTATTATTTTTAAAATTAAAATTCTACACCTGAAAACATAATGAAATAAATATGTTCCTCTTTAACTTTTTCTATACATTGAACATTTTCTTATTGTATATTATTCAGCAGTGCATTTCAATGTTTTAAAACTCAATGTTTCGGAGGAATAAATACACGTACAAAGTTTCCCGAGTGAAGAAGATATATGGCGTGGCGAGGGAATACAATTCAGCGAGAGAGGTCGCCCGCGTTAGTGCAAATGTACTCGTAAGTAAATTTGAATAAAACATCGCGGGTTGCGTTGTTTATACGAAACAACGATATCCCAGCCTTTTTAATCCGAATCTATGTAACTACATGCTTTTTTACCTGAATCTGAAATGCAGTGTTTTTTTGGGCGGTTCGGGGAATTCTATTTATGTTATGAATTGTTATCTTGTGGTATTTTGCCATGTCTTTAGGCAAAGTTTTTATGCGCGCAATTTCATACAAATCATAACAGTTGCACAGTACCACTTGTTTATATAATGAAAACTCTTTAAAGCCTTGATTAAAACTATAAATTTCATTTCATTGGGACTTAAGCAATTAGAGTAATGGCTACATTCATCATCTTAACTCTAACCTGTATGTTTTTCATTCACGATGATAAAAGACCTAGGCATTAAAGGTTTACAGTGAATTGAATCCACACCTTTTAAAAAAGAGAGATAATTATGGTTCCACTAGCAAATGATCTAAGAAAACATAGGAATAACTGAATACACATAGTTGAGTCATACTGAGCCATATGACAAAATGGTGATAGCGTTTCCCCTTGTACTGTAGATTGCGAAAGTTAAAACACAATTACTCGTGGTGAGCAGAAGTTTAAGTTTTCTACCTCATAGTAATTTGGAAAAGGAAAGTCAGAAGAAAAGACTAAGCAATATGTTCTGGCTAAGTGACTAGAGCTATATTCAAATAAAATACACATTGAAGTTTGTTGTTTCATTTTTTAACTTTGTCTGGTGAAAATAATGTTCTACGAGGAGCTTATACTGCTTTCTTTTTAACCGACTTCAAAAAAAGGAGTGTTCTCAATTCGACCGGTATATTTCGCCTCTTTACAAGAACAATGTGACATCTCAGCAAAAACGATTTTTTTATTGTTTGATATTCAAATCCGCGATGTCGAATTTTATTTTCTACAAAAACGCGGCATTTTTTAAGTGAATCTTCGAGAATTTTGAGTGAAAGAGACGACACGGTGTCGTGGCAAATGGCGTTATCACGTTGTCTCTTTTTGTGTGGCGCTCAACTTCGACAGCGCGACAAGTTAGTTGGCCCTGCACTCGTGACCAGTGAAGTGCTCCCGCTTTTCACAAAAAACGTGTCATCACGAGTATATCACGTTTTTATTGCAAACGTAAGTTTCTTTTTGTTAAATAGTTTTAATTAAATAATGTGATACACTTATTTAACTCGTTTTTGTTGTAAAATTCGTGTGTATTAAAAATGGGATAACTAATATTGTCACGTTATTGATGAAAAAGTTACAAGTTTTCTTTATGATATCTTTTATTGTAACCATTTTGTTGATGAATCATTTAATAATACTATGGGTTATTTTATTTAAAATCTTTTTTTTTGAAAAATTTCAGTTTGGCCTTATAATTGTTCTAATATATTACATTATACATGCTAAAATAAAGCAACGTTTACGAATTTATTTTTCAGATGGGATCGCGATCTAGGAAGTTAGTTCAATTGGCTACAGGTGATAAAAGTAATTCAAGTGTACAAATAAGTGATTTAAACTCTCAGATAGACATTTTAACACAAGACGAGAATGAAAATGCTCAAAGCTCAACCAATACATTGCAGACACCAAAAGAAGGTATTTTTTAACTTGTAATAATATAAATTGTTTAAGTTATAATTTAATTCGTTTTGTTCATGAAAACCTCATGTGGGGATTATTACTAATTAATAAAGAATAAATAAGGGAAAGAAAAATCCCGCCTGTGTCGAAATTTTTCTTTCCCTTATTTATTCTTTATTTATTTGTTTAAGTTATGTTCCTATTAGTTCATTCATTAATTCAATCTACTTTGTAGATAAAGAAATCGCAGTATCTTCCAACCGACCTCGTAGTAATTCGATTAATAGCAGTAGTTCCTTCAGTTCAAGCAGTTCTTCGGATTCTAGCAGTTCTTCAAGCTGTACTCCATCTATGTATCAAGGTAAGTTAGTTTAAAGTCAGTGTGTCTATGTCATCAATAACTAAGTTATAAGAAAAGTTACGGAATATGAAAAAAGTTAATAGATACGAAGCAGTATTAATGTTTATTTTAAATTTAGAAGCTTAAAAATGACTATGTGTTTGATTTTACTAACCTCAATTTTTCAATACAAGTAGCAGCCCGTCGTAGTTTATATCCTCAATTTTTGTGATAATATTGGAATGCAACCTATTAACACCTCACATTTCAAGAAATTGATTGCATTTATGATGTTTCAGACAGCGACGACTCTCTAAAGGATCCTAATTATGAAGTTCAACCATCAAAACCTGCTGAGTATTCTTCTGATTCTGATGAAGCACAGGATGCCACTACCAACTGGTATAACATTTCGGATGATCAAAATTTGTTTACATCTAATATTGTTTCAATAAACACGGAAAACTACAAACAACCACTTCCTTCTACAAGTGAAAATGCTATAGTATTACAGGATCTTGGTGTGATAGAGAACAACAACTCCTCTGCGATTGAAAACATAAGTAACGGAAATGCTGTAAGTCCCATAGTGTATAATTCTAGTCCAACTAAAACTGGTAAAAAAAGAAGATTAAATAAAGCAAACTGGAAAACCAATGTAGCTAAACGACTAAGAAATAGTGGGAAGCCTTATCAATGTACCGAATCAAAAAAATACATACCAAGTCGTGATTTGAAACCTTGTTGTACAGAAAAATGTAAATTTAAATGTAGATCTAAATTTACGGAGGATCAAAGGCAGACCATTTTAAATGACTTCTGGAGCTTAGGCGCAATAGAAAAACAATGGTCATTTATTGCTAATAGCGTAGACATAGTCAAACCAAAACAACGTTACGTTAAAGTTGACTCTGATGGAAATGTTGCATCTGTTCGAAACAACAACAACGCTTTTTTTTTGACTATGTCTGGTGAAAAAAAAAGAGTTTGTAAATTGTTCTTTAAAAACACCTTGGCAATTAATAATAGACCCATAGAAACAGCTTTAAAAAAGAAAAATCGCAATACTAGTATTTCTACCATGAAAGATAACCGAGGTACTCATTCAAAACATCATACAATAGACGAAAGCGTTAAAAATGGTATCAAACTGTTTATCCAGTCTATACCGAAGATTGAATCACATTACATCCGGGCAAACTCAAACCGATACTATATTGATGGTAGCAAAGCTGTGACGGATCTTCATAGAGACTACATAGAAAAATGCAAACAGGAAAACGCCCCCTATGGAACTTACATTACCTTTTACCGTATTTTTACACAAGATTTTAACATTTCGTTTTTCACTCCTAAAAAAGATTTATGCGATCTATGCGAAGCTTATAAAAACCTCACGAATGAAGAGAAAGAATCTAAGAAACAAGATTACGATTTACATATTAAAGAAAAGAATTTATCTCGTATTGAGAAAGAAAAAGATAAGAACAACAAAAATATTTTTGTAGCGGTGTATGATCTTCAAGCAGTGTTCCAATGTCCCAAAGGAGACGTATCAGTTTTTTATTATAAGTCCAAACTAAATGTTCTTAATTTAACAATTTACAACTTACAAAATAATTCAGTTGAGAGTTATGTATGGGATGAGTCGAACGCTAGTAGAGGCGTAAACGAAATTGGTACGTGTGTTTACAAATACTTGGAGAAAATTTCCGCAACAGCTGCTGATGGCCTCGATGTAGTATTTTATTCAGACAATTGTGCTGGACAGCAAAAAAATAAGTTTATGATCTCAATGTATACTTACGCAGTCAAAACTCTGCCGAATCTCAAATCGATTACACACAAATTTCTCATTAAGGGGCATACGCAGAACGAGGGCGATTCAGCTCACTCTCAAATAGAGAGAGAAGTTAAAAGGCAATTGAGATCAGGACCAATGTACACACCTGACGCATTTATCGGTGCTATAAAGGCGGCACGTAAAAAGAGCGAGCCATTTCATGTCAATGAATTGTGTTTCGATGATTTTTTTGATTGGAAAAGTATATGTACTCAAATGAACTTTGCAATCACAAAAGATGAAGACAATAATACTGTAAAACTGGCTGGACTAAAGATGATAAAAGTTCAAAGTTCTGATCCCGATGCCATATTTTTTAAAGTATCATACGCTGATGAATTATTCAAGAAAGCTATAGTGGTGAGAAATAAGAGAAATAATAGCGCAAGCATAAATTTAGATTTGAAAAAAGCCTATGTTCAAAAACCTGGACTAGCCGAAAGAAAAAAAGCTGATCTCATGGATTTGGTCAATAAAAATCTAATTCCTAGATACCATAAGCCATTTTATGAATCATTGTAATAGAAAAGACTGACAAAGTAACTGATTTTTTTAAAAATATTTAAGTGTTTTATTGGTAAAGAAAATTAGTAATTCTTTTTTAAGAAAAAAGACTGATTAAGTATTTGATTTTTTAGAAAATGTCTTCGATAAAGTGACAGTACCTCCTAACTGCAGCTGTGTTGAATTTTAAGTCCATTTAATTAAAAACGACGATATTCTTTAAAATTGTTAGGATTAGTATTTATTGTCACTTTAACGAAGATACAAGTGTTTTTATTTGTAATTAGAGAATTTGTGATAGTTCATCAAAGATGAGGGTTATGTTTCTTTTTTAATTTTTATTTCGTGATACTTTAAAACTCGGTGCCATAATTGTGAAAGAAGTGGTTAATTATTGTTAGGTAACTTTAAGTAGGTACAGTTAACTTTTTGATTTTTATTATTTTTATGAAAGTAATTTTTTAGCTAAGTATCTACCTTATTATAATTTTAAGTTACCTTATAATTTAACGAAGTTCTTAGTACGATGTGATTGATTGGTCTATTGTTGTTATTGCCTTAAACTACTTTCATGGTGTGGTAATGCCATTGTTTTTGTAAAAATTGTTTTTAAAATACAATATCTTTTTTTAACAGCGTGTTTTATTTAAGTTATCACTCAGCCTTACACCTAAATTTAACACCGTCAATGTGATATATAAATATGTTACAATCATTTTTTGACATATTTTCATCAAAAACGTGACATGTGATTCTGTGTTTTTTAAAACCAGTTTTTTTTACTTATTTCATATTGAACTGAGGTTCTTTAGATAATGTTCAGAAAGAACATTAATAACAGCAAAAATTTCATTCCTTTCATACAGTAAAATTATCAATGTTTTAAAATTTATCAACACTTAAATGTTTAAAACTGCTCTCCTGTAAAGTTGTGGTTTAAAAAATATCACATTGTTCTTGTAAAGAGGCGATTTGTTTTTTTTTTTTTTTTTTTTTATGTTTGTTCGCCGATTACTTTGCCATTTATGAACCGATTTTGATTATTATTTTTTTATTCGAAAGAAGATACTCCCGAATTGGTACCATGATGAGGATATCAGGGTCTGATGATGGGATCCTGGAGAAATCGAGGGGAACCCTCAAATTTTATAGGCAAATGTACCGCGTTTTACATATTTTCTGAACGTATATTGGCATTTGTTTCTGAAAATCATATTGTTATGCTGCTGAGCTGATGATAGAAGGTGTGGATCCTCAATCACTAGGTATTAGGAAACAGTTCTTTCCACATTCTATATAGATTTATACTCCTCTTCGTAGCTTTTATGAAGAGAAGTACAGGTTCACTAAACATTTCTTTTGTTATGTTATTGTTATCGAGAAAGTACCATGAGACCAGGATCTGATGATGGCATCCCAGGAAATTGAGGAGACTGTCGAAACTCACAATCATGTGACAGTTTATTTGTTCAAAAGGCCGATAGGCCTGCCCTGTATAACGTGAGAACACTGCCCAAGCAAATCGTGGGTACTCTGAACAACAGGTGACAATGTCACGTGATATTCAGTAGTATTACTACCTCTGCTAACCCCTTCAGGGATATTCGGCGTGAGCGTTTGAGTCTTTCTTGAGATGTAGAATTGAAGACCATCGCCTTTCGAAGGATTTTAAGAACAATGTAAGGTTACATATGGTTGAGCCTATTTAATATCGTACTATAATAGAAATACCGGAAATACGAAGAATAATACAGTAACTGTCGCTTCCTCATCCGAGAGGCATCTTTGCCAGGTCTACCCATCTCTAAAACTCGTAAAATAAAATAATTTTTAACAAAAAGAAAACCGACTTCATAGAAAAACAACCGAAAAGAGACAATCTAGTACTAAAAAGTACGAAATAACTTTTTTAAATTGAATATGAGTACTGTGATTGATACCTTAGCAATTTCTTTATTCCACACGCGTCAGTTCAACCTACCTAAATATTACAATTCTCTTAAATTAATTTTTGAGTCGGTGCCAGACAAACAAAAGTATATTGACCCTGCTATCTATCTCTGATTATTACAATCTGAACAATATATATCTATCGCCTAACGTTTTGAATGATAATACGTACAAAAATCAATTTACCCTACAACTACAAGGTACCCTACATTTTACATGTATATGAAGTGCGAAATACACACTTCTTATTATCAATTATCATCGAGGCTGGCACCGGCTCACAAATTAATTTAACAGAATTGTAATATTTAGGTAGGTTGAACTGACGCGTGTGGAATAAAGAAATTGCTAAGGTATCAATCACAGTACTCATATTCAATTTAAAAAAGTTATTTCGTACTTTTTAGTACTAGATTGTCTCTTTTCGGTTGTTTTTCTATGAAGTCGGTTTTCTTTTTTTCAATTTACAAAACATAAACGCATGATCATGCTTTTGAATAAAAAGTATATCATTATACTTGTTGTATCAAACATATTTTTATATTAGAAGATTAGAATTCTATATTAGAAGGTAAAGTTATTTATGAACAAGATAGAAGTAGTGTATATTAGTATATATTGAAATTGTATAGTGAAAGGTTCAAGGCCCCTCAAATCATAATTAATTTCAGTTTTGTCCAAGACCTTTAGTTTATCTAGTCAAACAGAAGAGTGCCCGAGTTTCTAATACGTTATAATTTTTAGGGTTTGTTTAGTCAAAGTTGTTTTACTGTAATAGTAAAAGTAATGATAATAAATCTATTCCAATTGTGTTATTTTGTTCAAATATTTTCATTAACAGAAAGTGCTTCAAACATGTTGCGTTCTGTTTAAACATTATCTATTCGCCTATATATTATGTTGACAGGCCAATATATAAAAAGAAAAGGGTTGAGGCGCACCACAAATAGACAACAGACATAAACTCAACTTAATTTTCATTAATAGTCAACCCCACATGATTAAAGTAATTAATTTATTTTAGTAATGAGTCATTTGTTCTACTTTATACTTCCATTTATATTGGGTGTATCTGTTTTAAGTTATACCGTGCTTAACATCTAAAATTGACGCTCTATACTGTGTAAGTGTAGACAACTTCTGAAAATGATGTGCTATTTGATACACCCACTTTTAATAAGGGGTGTGCCTCCATAGTTGGACATTGTCATTGAAATTTGCTAGGATATTCTGTCACCTGATTAAGTTTTGCTCAGCCTTTATTTCCTCGCCATGCGTTACCGCATAGTAGCAACTTGGCATCCTTGTCCCTGTCGACCACACATGATTTAAGAATAACACAGATATTTAGACCTAATCCATAATTAAAATCCATGCTTTTTGCATTTGAGCTCTTTCCACAGAGCTACAATATGCGGCGATCGATAGTCTCTGCCTACACCAATGGGAACTAACGGTGTAACTACATGTATGCATGTATATAAGAATAAAATACATTTATATTTCCATTAACTACAATTATAAGAAACACGAAGCAAACAACACGATATGACTCAGTATAATGCTTGCCGTTAAAGCGCCGTTCTCCCGCTGGCAAATCTGATCTTAACTGAAACTCAACGTTTAACAGCGAAGTATTTTCTAAGATTTTCACGATTGCACATTATAACTGAAACAATTATTGATTTTCGGATATTTTAATCGCGTGTTATTACATTAATTTTAAAGCTCGACATTTCGAAAACTTTTCAGTTATCATGGACACGGAAAGACTTTAAAAATAATGTAATAACACGCGATAAAAATATCCGAAAATCAATAGTTGTTTCAGTTTAACAGCTAAGCCTCCAAAAGGGTGGCAGAGGAAGTAAAAATTCTAAAATTTAAAGTGGAATAATTAATGGCCTCTCCCAAGTGTTATTATAAGTTATCCCACCACCAAACTGAAGTGACTGAGCAGTTTATGATTCTGAAACTAAAGCTGCCACAAGAAGGAATTGTCATAACTATACTACCTACCCAGGTAGGTAGCCAATAACATAGCTGAAGGATAGCAGGTTGTTGTGCGCCTGCTGCTCGATCACGAAGTTGACCCACGTTGTAGGGGCCTCTTGAAGGTTGGTGATGCAGATGGTTGCAGAAGTAAAAGGCAGATTTGCTGCGACTAGGGTTTATTGTGAAACTGTTACAATTAGCTTAGTATTTAATTGAACAATCTAAATGACTTCGCGTCTTCTGTCTGTGTCTTCTTGTGGTAGATAAAAAAGAGAGAGAGTTGAGCCGGTATCCTCGTATAAATAGCTGAATGTATTGACAGCTGTTTGTCTCTACTGTCAAAGTGACGCGCCTCTGGCTTCTCCCATGTTTTCAGCCAGTGTCAGCGCGCTTCTGTTGAAACGCTTCAACATACTGGGGGGCCATTGAAGACTAGTCTTCAATCGAACTTCCACATCTCTCCAGTTGTCGCGGTAGGTCTGGTGGCTCTTGCTTGGTGAGTGACCTGCCGAGGAGAAAGTGCCTTGGTGTGAGAACTGCCAAATCATTTGGGAGGAGGAAGAGAGGGGAGAGGTAGGTCAAGTTTAGGATGACCTCAACCCGAGCAAAAAAGGGAAGATAGTTCCTCATATGTGAGGTGGGTGTTACCCATATATTAAATTAAATTGGGCTAGCTGAATGCCAGCCTCTGTGCTTCAATTGTTATTGAAGAAAGGATGCGTAAGCCAGAGAAAGATTATTAAAAATCATGAACACCAGCAACTACACAAATGAAATGATTGAATTTAAATAGTTAAATTTAACAATGGCAACGAAATGTGTTCGTTGTCATGAAATATTTTCTTGGGCTTTCCCCTTGAGAAAATAAAGTATAAAGAAGATGATGATGATGACCATCGTTGATGATGATGACCATCGTTGATGATGATGACCATGGTGATTGATCATCGCGCTGATTCAAATACATTTGATAAAGGAATCTAAAAAATAATAATACCAAAGTTCAAAGTCGATGAACTTGTAAGGTCAACTACCTCGATGTCAATGACCTTTAGGTAGTCAGCTGTTTACTGTATCTAGAAGGAAAGACATAACAAAATAGCAAATAGTGTGATTGATCCATGTGTAGGAATCATGTTTGTAAAGTGTATAAGTGTGTGTGTATTGTATAAAATAAAATATTTGTATATGAATGTAAATTAAAAGTAAACCATAAACAATTGTTGAATGTTTGTTGTGTATGAATTCATTCAACTTAGGTTATTAATAACCAATTCGTTTTGGTAAGGTGTAAGTATCACCAAGACGGTAATCTGCTGCCTTGAGTGGGCTGAGAGGACAGAAACGTCTAGTTTTTAGTCTATGAGTTCTAGTTAACTTGGTAAAAGAACTGCTACTAACAAAATTACAAGTTTGTGAATTTTGTGGTAATGAATGGGAAATCTTGCCAGCTATAATCCAGCCTAGCTGTGAATGATGCAGCATGGGTAGGCCTGGACCTAAGGTGAGCCTTTCGGAGCCAAGTAGATCCCAGAATAGATCGCCTCCAATCATAATATCAACCTTTAGTGGTTGATTGAATTGAGGATCAGCTAATGTGATAGCTGAGGGAAGGGTGATATTTGAAACATCAATGGGTTGATTAGAATGCCTTCTTGCAATGGAAGGCAACACCAAAAAGGTGTGAAGATGTGAGTACGTACCTGTGTGGGCACGAATCAACGCTGAGCACTGTTGTGGTCTCAGGTTAAGAGAGGTGTTCCCAACGCCTGCAACACTGTTGTGTATTGAGGGTGTGGAAGCTAACTTAAGGCGATTCCTTAAGTCAGCGGAAAGAAAAGAGTAGTCAGAGCCGCTATCTAGCAAGCATCTGACTGTCTCCACCTTACCATTTTGGGGATTGATGATGTCAATCATGGCAGTGGAGCGAATGATCCCTGAAGGGGAAACTGGAGGACTGAGAGAAAGCGACTGAGGCATTGAAGTGACAGGATGGGATGATGGAGCAACATCATTTTGAAGAAGGGGAGAGCTGTGTAATAAAGTGTGATGGCGTCCACCACACTTACGACAGTCTCCATAGGGACACTTGGCAACCATATGGTCAGACCGAAGGCAATTTGTGCAAACCTTAAGCCCAGTGACCCTACTCCGTCTGTCAGCCAATGTGAGCTTTCTGAAACGTAAGCATCGGAACAGTAAATGTTTACCCTTGCAAACGGAGCACTTGAAATTAGTATTGGTTGTAACTGTTGATGCTAGAGTGGCATTGGGTAAACGTGAGGGCAATTGAGGATGGCTAGCCTCATCGCTTACCTTACCTGAAGTGGAAACAATAAAGGCTTGAGGTGGATTTATTGTTTGTTTAATATGACTGTTGTTACTATGATAGTGCTTAAATTCATGATTATTGTTATTATGACTGTTATTTGAACCCTGTGATGTGTTAACCTTTACCTTACTTTGAGGTAATGTCTCTAATATGTCAGCTCTTATCTTTAAAAATTCCTTTAAGTCATTAAAGGTTGGCAACTCTGAATGAAGATTGCCTTTGTATTCTTCCCATTTGATATTAGTATTTAGATCAAACTTTGATGAAGCTAAATAAATTAAAATAGAATCCCAGTGTTGAACTGGTTGACCTAAAGTTTGTAGGGCCCTAACATTCTTAGTGATGTGGTCACTTAAGAACCTAAGAGACTTATCTGATTCACTCTGCATAACCTTAAAGTTAAAGAGGGCACTGAGGTGATTATTAACTAATTGTTTTGTATTGTTATACCTTTCACATAATATATTCCATGCTTCTACATAATTGGAATCAGATACCTCAAGATTTGCTATAACCCTGGCTGCTTCACCTTGTAGGTATGAGCAGAGGTAATGAAATTTATGAATAGGTTTAATATGATTATTATTGTGAATTAATGATTCAAATGTATCTCTGAATTCAAGCCATTTGAAGTATGAACCATCAAACCTAAGTATAGTGATTTCAGGTAGCCTAAACCCCATTGTGCCTTGACCATTACAGTGGCATGGATGGGAGGCCTTTGACCCTTCAGTGGCATCTTGGAATTGGTCTGCAGGTTTGTTGACACCGAGCAGATTTCGTGCCTTCACAATATAAGAACAGAATTCATTTGATATGAGTTCTCTTTCATCTAATTCATAATCTAGGTTACTAAAATTAAGAGCTTCCATTTGTGATTGCAGGTGTTCAAATTGAGAGTTTAACTCCAAGAACTTATCTAGCTTTAATGATAACATCTGTTCATCCCTTGATGATAATGGATGGGATTCACAAAACTCTAATAAATTAAATAAATATTTCTTAAAGTGGGTTATTTGCCCTTTGATGGAACTGCGTTTATAACTGAGTGCAGTATATTCCTCACTAATGACTTTAGCAGGGCTAGAACCTCTGCTATGTTGTGAAGTAATTGGTTTGAGAGTTGACTGACTGTCTGTCATGATGAAATAAGTCAACAAATGTATAAATTAAATGTAAAAAATTGTAAAATGTTTGTAAATAATAAGTTCCTGGAGTTAATATGTTGTGTTAATTGGGGAAATGTTAAATACTAAAATTGAAATAAATGGCTTACGCTCCTTGTAAAAGTGAAGTGAAGCCACTGGAATGACAGGCTGTATGCAGTTGCTTGTTGTGCAGTCAACTACTTGTGGTACAGCTGGCTGTCTCCTCTGGTTGAGTTCAGTGTCAATATCGCTGAAATTGTTAAAGCACAAATGAGTATATGCACTTTGAAATTATTGCCCTTAAGTTTAAGAAGGACACAGAGACTGGCATGAACCTAAAGCAATGTGACAAATGAATAATTAAACAAATTAATTCAATAAAAGTAGAAGGCCACTATGGTTAGTGGTATGCCGGCACATGTGAGGTTAATCCTGCATGTGACAAACCTATATCAATATCTGCGCTGTTACTTCCACTGATTGAATGTAGATGAGTAAAGCGAGTATGTTGATCACAATGTGCACTTGGTGGCTGCAGAGGTGATGCCTCTGGTTGGTCAGACTGTTGTGCGAATGACCATGTGGTGTGCTAAGTTAAGTGGCTCATGCCAAAGGGACGGAAGACAAGATTAGTAAAAGTAAATGTGATTGTGAGAGGCTTATATCCTACAGCGGACCATGGAACCCAGCAGCAATGGCTCAGATTGGCGTGAACAATGATTACAAATGTGTTATCAGTTCAGCTCTGTGTCATCATGGAAACCATGCGGCTGGGAACCTATTTCCTGTTGGAAAATTAATGATTTTAATAAATAACCTATTTGGAGGTTATAATTTTATAGATTAAATTATTGTAATATGAAACTAATGCAAAATACAGGGGGATTGAATAGATAAAAGGGGATTAAACTTGTAGGTAAGTAAAAAACTAAATATATCTACCCTGTATTTGCCCGTGGTGAGGGGGTTTTACGGTGAGGAAAAGAAAGGAAATGAATTGGCTCACGACACTCTCCTCGGTCAGATGCTAGCAGGCGGGATGGCTGCTGTGTCCAACCCTTGGTCCTGGCTTCTTCACCGGCAGCGTGGCGTGACTTCAGCTCCTCCTCTTCCCCCGTGCGCATGCGGTTGTGGTAGTTTTTGTTCGGGCGCCAAATGAAGGATAGCAGGTTGTTGTGCGCCTGCTGCTCGATCACGAAGTTGACCCACGTTGTAGGGGCCTCTTGAAGGTTGGTGATGCAGATGGTTGCAGAAGTAAAAGGCAGATTTGCTGCGACTAGGGTTTATTGTGAAACTGTTACAATTAGCTTAGTATTTAATTGAACAATCTAAATGACTTCGCGTCTTCTGTCTGTGTCTTCTTGTGGTAGATAAAAAAGAGAGAGAGTTGAGCCGGTATCCTCGTATAAATAGCTGAATGTATTGACAGCTGTTTGTCTCTACTGTCAAAGTGACGCGCCTCTGGCTTCTCCCATGTTTTGAGCCAGTGTCAGCGCGCTTCTGTTGAAACGCTTCAACAATAGCTAAAATTGTTAATTTTTATGTACGTTGTTTCCATCATTAATTCTTTTTAAGAGTCAGAAAAGCAGATGTGATGAAGGGTGTTCACTAAATCAAAAGCTAGTTTAGATCTACGTAGCTTCTAATAGCACAGAACTAAACAAAGCTATATTTTTGAACGTAACCCTAAATTGAAATAAGCACTTTTCTTTCCAAAAGGGCGTTAAATTAATGTCATATGTTTATGGGATTCCTGTGTTTATGTTAATGTGGCTGGGTAAGCCTAGATTGTGATTAAGTGTGTGTGCGTCTTGAATTTGAATATATCCGACGGATGCACGGATTTGAAATCGCTTAGGAATTGCGTTGAGTTTCATTTGATTTATTTGTCTCGGCTTTTTGAGTGATGTTATTTGTCAATTTTGTTATTGCTTTGTTGGGTGGAGATGCGGAGTTTACTTATGAAATTATCGATTGAATTTGAATGCTATGTATGATTGAGGTGCGAACTGCTTTTAAAATTGTTCATTATTTTTATTCCTATTAATTTATATCATTATCTAAATTAACTTAGTGATTATGATTTATACATGTTATAGTATAAATAATTCTAAATTTATTCAGAATGACTGACATAAATGAAAAATACATAATTAAGTAAAAAAAATACACTCTAATTCTAAGTTTTCAATTTATTTTAAACAACCCATTTTTATCCAAACAGGAATAGTTCCACACAAATTTCAATAGAATTTAGTGAAGGACAATAAGTCAATCAATGGCCAACTAGATTACCTCCCCCCGCACCGCACCCGTCTAACCCGATCACTCGCAATTTGCGACCAATTAGAATAATGGTGCAACCACCGTGATGTATGCAAGTGCGGGATGAACTGGGAAACATGTGGAACGGATTTTAAGTAGGTACTTAAGTTCTTTTGGCTAACACATTTTCTGTGGTTCCTTTTGTGGTGTGGTGTGGTTACGTTTCTACTTTTTATTTCAGTATCAATGTCCCATGTTTGAGCAAGATATAATATCCTAAGAAGGGGGTTCATTGAATGATTTTCAGAACGATGATACGAGAAGGGTAAACTAAGGGTAAATATTTTTTGCCAGCAAATGAAACTATAATATTCAATGAATTTCTCATCAATGAATCCTATGTTTTTAAAGGTTATTATTTCCTATAGACCGTTCAAATGATAATTTATTCCATCAATTTTAAGTATTTTACACGGAAAATTTAAAGTAAATCAACTCCACCCGCTCTCTAGCCGTTAATAAATGTTTGGGGTAACGTTTGTCCGGTCACAGAATGTCAATGTCGTCGATAGTAGTTACGTATTTACAACCGGAGCAGCCACCATGTCACTCACCACTGCAATTATGCTACATATATCTATTATTATCATTTTACCTGCCTAATTTCACAGAAATACTCCAAAAGAGCGAAGACTTGGCTTTGGTACTAGAAATTTCTCCGCCATTTATTGAGTTAGGGAAAAAAGATGGTTAGTTATGGGCTTTCGACCATTTCGAAAAACGAACGTCAAAACAAGGTTTAAAAGCTTTAGTTCGTCTTCTGAAACACCAAGAAGCGCCGATTTTTAATAACTTAATAATCAATAATTAATATATAATTATAACACAAAATAAATTTAGGCACAAAATATTATAGGTATCATAATTCAATAGCAAGTAAAAGGCAGTAGGTACCGGTTGTTAACAATCAAATTCAATATTTTCTCCTGGATTCAATTTTAAGGGTAAGTGTTTTTTAAATAACAAGATATTTAAAAAACACTAATTCCTTAAATCGCCTATTACAACACACAGCGTCAGAAGAAATGGGTTAGCAATGTTCTATGCAGAGATTACACTGCAAATATCCTTCTAAGTTACCGCCGAAACGTTATTCTAATTCGTATTCTAAGTTACGTACGTATACGTTATTCTAAGTTAAACTATAAGAAAATATGTTATGCTGGTAATGTACCCAACCATATTACCAAGTTAGTACATACATCTTTGTGTAATTCAGAGTGACAGTAGATCAAGCTCGTCATTGCACCCGTGGGAGCCCAAACTTTGACAAGCTTCAATTATAACTATTGTTGCCTATGAATACGTAAGTATCTCCATCTAGATTAATCATACATTTATATGTTATTTGCTTTAAATATATGTGTACAATTGTGTGGAGTTAGTGACTATCAAGAAAATATCCAGAATTTAATTCGATTTGAAATATAATTTAAAACAAACACCATTTATATAATAAACCATCGTATACTCAAGCTCGCAAAATCGTCGTTTGCTCATGCTTCTCAAAATAATAATATGTTTTTAAAGATGTTTATAGTAAAAAAAATATTGAATTTTGCCAAACAACACAGATATTGAATGTCAAACTACATCATAAACGGTCATGCGAGGTAAAACCATACCACTTTTCCAGTCTCATATTATAATGAGTTACATTTAGATAGACATATCAGCTATCGCATTTTGGGCCGACTAGTAAAATAACTTTTATAGTTTTCTGAAGCCGCTGGATGAAATAAAGTTTCAATAGCTAGGATTCTGCCTACAAACAACATACAATAATTTAAGTATAAGTTTACACATGAAAAACTCGAGACAGCTCAACCCTAAATCGAATAAACGTTTTGGTCAAACAAATGTGGGTATAAATTAGCTGAAGATTGACGAGGGTACTTTGACACGGAGGCGTAAAGTATTAAGTGCCTTTTTATATACAACACATTTGTACAAAATCTTTTAAACAAATTTATAGCTTGTAGGAACCCCAGGTACAGAAGAATGGATTAAATTTGACACTCTGTCTTTGAACTGCGTTAATAACTTGGGTTATATACGAGTATGTAATATATAAAATCTGTAACTGAGATAGTTTGGTAATTAGCTTCTGGGTCCAGAGGTTGCGCGTTCAAATCTCTCTGAATCTGTGTAATATGTTTGTATAAATTTATTTACTTCTGTAATTTTCTTATTGCGGCTGAGATTATTTAACTAGATTCGTTAATGCTGCTTTATGTATAATCTATAATACGAGTATATGCTTTTGTAATACATACATACATACATATACTCACAGCTATAAATCTCTAAAAGGCATATTAGGAATTAGAAATTCCTCAGTCACTTTTGGAAAGCTGAGTGGGGAAAAGACGGTAAAATAAAGGTTGTTGGTGATGGGTCTCCAACCGCATCGCCCAAAAATCCCTTAAAAATCCCCAATACCGTTAGTCGCCTCTTACGTACACCCACCGGAAGAAATGGGATAGTGCTATTCTTAGCCGACACTACACAGCTTTTGTAATAATAAATGCTTATTTAAAAATGCAAATTCACGACCAAGTTAAATTAATGAAGAGTTTAAAGTAAGTAACCATTAACATGA
Source organism: Bedellia somnulentella (assembly GCA_963576735.1). Lineage (NCBI taxonomy): Eukaryota > Metazoa > Arthropoda > Insecta > Lepidoptera > Bedelliidae > Bedellia > Bedellia somnulentella. Next base: position 9,573,116 of record OY755180.1, read on the forward strand.
TGCGTTTAATTGTGGCGCGTAAATTGTGGGTTTTATTGATTGTTTACTGAAATGGTTTCTACGAGTAAAGGTAAGTGAAATATGGAGGAGACATTTTAATAATTTGAGTAGATAAAAAATAATTTTACTTAAGACTGTGTCATGTCATGTGTGACTATAAGTGCAAACAAATAATCAAGTATGATTATTATATATCAAAGTTTAAGTTAAAGTCAGAATTTACATTTAAAATTCGTATGGTATGATAGATAGTCTATATACATTTGTGAATTAGACAAATATTAAAAACTAAATAAAAAATAATTAATCATACATGTTTATTTATTAAAACCGGCTAATTTGAAGATGATTTATCCATAGTTCCCACGCTGGCTTAATGCGAGTTGGTAGACCAATGAAAGTATTCAAAGTAGTAACCATGATATACCAATACCCAGAAAGACCTAATTTTTGGATTATCAAAAATTATACAAATTTATTTAGTGAGTTGAATTAAATATAAATTTAGGAAATTGAACCCAATACAAGCTAGGTTGAGAGAAGAACTCCATACCGTGGGCTTAATAAAGTAAAATTAAAATATCTTTTCGAAAAATATTCATACATCCAAACAGAACAGCGATCATAAATACCGTCGACAATACAGGATAATAGCGACAATGCACACCCAATTTATCGCTAATTGCCGCACATTTATAATAATACGGACAGACGTAACTTTATCATGCTTATTTATTGGATCATTATCGACGACTAATGAGGTCTTTTTTGATGCTGAAAATGTCAGCAGCCAATAATTACATCAATTTACTTATTATTTCAGGCCAAAACATACAGTTCAAATTTTTAATTACTCAATCAAATACTCGTAAGATAATAATATCAGAATAGAAATGTTATAATAACTAACTTTCATAACATAATTGGAAATAAATAAAAGGGTTTTATAAATTATGCACAAGCTTATGTTTACAACCGCTAAATAAAGGTGGACAGTGCTCTTAAAAAAACTTTCGTTAGTATCTTATGATAGTTATACTGCATCCATCTTCATTACTTCTAAGCTGCAAATATAGGTTTCTATTAAGTCCACGGGAAGAGAATTTACAGTGCTATTTTATCCCAACCTTAAAATACCGACTATACTCGTTTGAGTTCATGACCATTTTTTATTGCTTACTTTTTTGTATTGCTTAGTTCTAATAAAATCCATACTATCCATACTATACTATACTATATACTATATATATAATAAATCGGAAAGTGAGTTTGTTTGTTTATTTGTTTGTTCCGCTTTCACGCCGTAACTACTAAACCGATTTCTTTGACATTTTGCAGAAGTATAGTTAAAAATCTAGATTAAATAATAAGGTACTTTTTATCTCGGAAAAAATATGTTCCCGAGGGAAAACTAAAATATTGTTTGCTTTCTGGGTAGATTAGATATGGCGTTGTGTGTCGTTTAAAAGAAAGTAATAAATTGCAAAATAATATAAAAAAGTAAATTTATAAGCTAAATGATACGATAATGAATCCCTGAAAAATGAGGAACTCCATAGGGAGGATGTTCTATTTGTTTTATCGTCTTAACTGTTTTTTACATATACTTATATATTGCAAACGAATATAAACATTTTAATTTTGAAGCTAAATGATGCGATGAGGAATCCTCAAAAATGAGGAATTTGCAAGGGTTCCCACAGGAGCATCAAAAAACCTTAACTCATTTATGGCTCAACATATTGCAGCGATTATTTTCTTTATCGGTGGACTTCACATAGCCTCTTTGTTAGTGGTAATTTTGGAAGAATTAAGGGGTTTCATCCATGTTCATCAAAATAAATATACATTTGATTGACATATTTGTTTGTCAATAGTAAGACAAATATAAAATAGAACGTAATAAAAATTTAACACCGCCGGTAACGTCCCCGTGGCGTAGTGGTATAACTAACTACCATCAATATTTAATTAGAACTATTATGAATCAATCATCCTGGTTTCGTATCTCAGGTGAATCAAGCTTTTTGTATTATTTATTTTTTGTTTTATTAGCTTAGAATATCAATATAATAGTAAGCACTATCCCTTCACTTCAGCAATTATTATGGATGGGGATCCACCACTAACCATCCTCATATTCGCGAGCAATCGCTGCAAGCTCTTTAACTATCATCAACGGTCAGTGTATTCATGAGTATATACTAACGGACAAAAATTGCATAAAAGGTTAGCCATAGCTTGACAGATTCTTTATCCACTTTAGGATATAAATTGGAGAAAAGATAGTTAAATAAAGGTTGTTAGTGATGGGTCACCAACTGCATCGCCCAACAATCACTTAAAAAGCCTCAATGTCTTTTATGTCCTTTACAACGCCCGCCCAAGGGTATATAAATATAAGAAACAGAAGATAAGATAGTGTTTAGGTATTTTGGATGAAAACCGGATGCAAAAAATTAAAACCACGCGGACGAAGTCACGGGCAAAAAGCTAGCATTAATTAAAACATTTTTCATGAATACGGATAAAAAGAGAGTACTATTAAATTCGGAGTGCAAAATATACATCAAGCCATTTTTCAGTATCATTCATATTCTCTAGAGTTGTTCGATTAAACTAGTTTGATCCGGTATGAAGCAGAATTTCACTAATGGCGTCCGAAATTGGCGGGCTCGCTTGATTTCGTTGTAGATGAGGCAAATTGGCCCGCGTTTTACGCTTCATTATGGTGGTCCCTTGCTAGTTTACCTGATTTTGATACTGTAATGGAGTTATCCCAAATGAACCCATGTTTCGTACGTAATGTATTGAAAACTAAGCTTGTTAAAGGCAAATATGACTTCGTCAATGTTGGAGTTTTGTTGTCTTTAGTTTTAAAATGGCATATTTAAATTGAAATAACACGACATAGTTTTTAAACCACACTAACAAAAACACTTTTTGAAATATATTTAAATGAGTAACATAACTTCACTTAACTTCCAAAAGTAGCTGAAGAATTTCTAATTTCTTAATTATGTATATATGTGAGTAATAACAATAAGTCTAACTAATTTCAGAAGTCGAAGGTTCCGCGATAGTATTCAATCAAACTGAGACTCACTATCGGAATTATCTGATAAACCAATTTCTTGGTGGGAAGAAACAAATGGTAATCTCAACACCAAAATAGATTCCGACCGATTAAAATAATAATAGTTATGTAATTTTTTATTAAAATAAATCTTAAATACTTCCAGTAGGCCAGAAGCCATTTATTTCTTATGTAAATTAAATATACACTTTTCAAATCGAACTTCCACACATACTAAAGAAGGTAGCACAGACTTCAGTATTATGTATATTTCCTATTTCATAGCGGACTGTCCATCCAGTATTTTATAATTTCATCTTACTTACTTTATTACATTATACACTTTTCAAATCGAACTTCCACACATACAAAATAAGTTAGCACACACTTCAATGTTCCGAGTAGGTACCAGTATTATGCATATTTCCTATGTCATAGCGGACTGTCCATCCAGTAGTTTATAATTTCATCTTACTTAGTTGCGGGTTTGTGGTCACAAAGATAAAGTGCCTGGAGACAGTAGCAACGTTCGGACTCGTTTCCTTTGGGAGCACCCTGTAGCCGATTGCTTTGGCCGTCTGCAATGAAATGTCTGTTACAGATCCACAATCTTAACTTGGCCGGTGGCGACTACTTGCACTACTGTCGCCATTTTGAAATTTTGGCCTGTCATTGTCAGTTAGTTCTCAACTAAATAAAAATTATAGGGTGACCTACGTATATAAAAAAATATCACTTTCATTAATATTTTTTGTAGTGGAAACGTTTTTTTAAAGACAATTATTTTTATGATGTATCTTTGCTTATTAATAAACGCTTTTATTTCCAATATTCAATATAAAAATTTATGAAAATTATTATTTCTTTTGTTAAATTTTATCTAAGTAGGCTAAAACCGTCCGAAAAGTTGTGCGCACATGACTACAGCGGTGCGGGTTACGGGAAGTGGGGAAATAATCCCGAATAAGATTTCACTTCGTATACACTGATGCGTGGGTTCTAATCCTAATGCGGGGATGTACCAATGTGTCATTTCTTAAGTCATAACATAACTGTCTGACATATATATAAAAATACAAGGCAAATACGACGTGATAACCGGTTTTGTACCTAATGGACCGTGCAAGCGACTAGTGATCAAATCCCGGATCGGGCCTACACCAATTTGTCTTTTCTAAAGACATATGTGTGGTTGATTTATCATGGTTGTTAACGGTGAGGGAAAACATCGTGAGGAAACACACATGGCTGAGTTGTACTTAGTGGTGTGACAGTGTATTCGTACAAAACAGCGATAGGCCTGCCCCCTATCACGTGAGTACACTGTCCATGCAAAACGTGGGTACTCTGAACACCAGGTGACAAAGTCACGTGATGTTCAGAAGTATTAGTACCTCTGCCAAACCCCTTCGGGGATATTCGGCGAGAACGTTTATGTTATGTTATGTTATATGTTACAAGGCTGTTAACAGCAATAAAAAAGTGCCCATAAATTCACTGACCCAGCAAAATGAATGACCCAAACGATATCTGATGTTTAGAATTATTTTTTCTGTGCCACCTTTTTAGGGGATTTATGTGTAAATATGAAATATAAAAGACAGTACACAACAAGGTAAGCCTCTAATTTTTAGGATTAAAAAAATGATTTTAAGTAGTTACCCACTTATTAACTCTGAGTGTCACAAATAACAAATCCTTGAGTATAAAATAATGAAACAGGTTGCAGAAAAGTACAATTGGCAGTGTTATCGCTAAAAGCTTCCAGACAACATTTGGGAGGTAAGATCATCAAATTTAGGATACACAGTCATTCGGGTAGACATACCAGACAAGGGCAAAAACAAATAAATATAATTAGCTTCCATTAAAACGAACTTGTTTACTTACAATAATAGTTATTACATACATACATACATATACTCAAGGCTGTAAATCCCTAGAAGGGGTAGCCCGAGCTAAGGAACTAGAAACTCCTCAGCCACTTTTGGAAGTTGAGTGGGGAAAAGATGGTAAATTAAAGGTTGTTGGTGATGGCTCCAACCGCATCGCCCAAAAATCTCTTAAAAGCCCCAATACCGTTAGTCGCCTCTTACGTACACCCACCGGCAGAAATGGGGTAGTGCTATTTTAAGCCGACACTACACAGCAACTAGTTATTAATTAAATGAATATTATATAAATTGTTTTATTAAGACATTTCAATACATTAATCAATTAGCCTGTATGATGTAAAGTTATTTCCCTTATAATGGTTAATTTTTATTTACTGGCAATACTAATATCGATGACAGCGACAACCCTTACCGGCCAAGATAAGATTGTGGATCTGTAATCCGTTTTCCTATTTTGATATTTCGCTGTCAGTTTTGGATTTTGAATACCAATTTTTATATTGTTGCTAAACATGAGCCAATGTAAATAGATATGTAGTAACCGACAAGAGTTTGCTGTATAAAATGGGTTAAATAAAACTTTTTTCTTGATCCTGTAGAAAGATAAATAAATTTATATTAACATAGTACAGCGAACGAGGTAGCCAAATGATAATTACTTTCCGTATGAGATGCTCATCTCTAGAATAAATTTAATAGCATATAATACACATAAAAATAATATTCAAGACTCATGTCATGACTGAATATATGATCACACCGTATATTTCCGAAGGTAAGGGGTCGGCAGAGGTCACCTAGTGTTCAGAGTATCCACGTTTTGCTTAAACAGTGTACTTACGTGATAGGGGACAGGTATAGCGTTTTGTACGAACACACTGTCACATGGCTGACTGCAACTTAGCCATGTGGGTTTCCTCACTATGTTTTCCCTCGCCTTTAATAACCATGATAATTTAACCACACATATGACTTTATAAAAGACAAAAGGCCCAACCCGACAGTTGCAGTCACGCCTATTTGTTATGTATTGACGGGTGGTCGTTGTACCCGTTGGATTATTACGACTGCACAAATATCCAAGACTAGGAAATAAACATTCGTATTCAATATATGAATGTTACCCTCAGCGTGAATCGAACATGCGACCTCCGAATCCAAAAGTTAGTCTATCAAAGGCAGAAGCAAGTTTATTATAATGCTTAACATGTTCATAAATCAATAGTGGTACAAAATTAAATACAACACTTACCGTGCTTTTAGTCTTTAAAGTGTAAAAATGGTTTGTCTTTAAATTTCATAGCAATTTTATTACACTTAACTTTACCATAACATAACATAAAATAAACGTTCACGCCGAATATCCCCGAAGGGGTTGGCAGAGGTACTAATACTTCTGAACATCACGTGACTTTGTCACCTGGTGTTCAGAGTACCCACGTTTTGCATGGACAGTGTACTCACGTGATAGGGGGCAGGCCTATCGCTGTTTTGTACGAATACACTGTCACATGACTAAGTACAACTCAGCCATGTGGGTTTCCTCACGATGTTTTCCCTCACCGTTAACAACCATGATAAATTAACCACACATATATCTTTAGAAAAGACAAATTGGTGTAGGCCCGACCCAGGATTTGAACACTAGTCGTTTGCACGATAACCGAGTGTTCTACCCACTGGGCTATCACGGTTGCTTTTCTTTACCACGCGTCAGTTAATGTGCTAAATAAATTGAGAACACAAGCATGTCTCCTTAAAATGCATAGTCTATTACGCGGGAAAGTTTATTGTGATTTTCTACTTAAAGCAAACGGGGGCTGTCATTTTTATAGGCTTTGTAATGAATTCCAAGATGGCGAGACATCGAGCGTTACTTAAAATATTCAGCAGGCAAGAGGGGCGCGAGGAAATCTCACGTCATTGAAAATTACCTACATAATAAACAAAAGCCTTTAAAGTTATAAGAAATTAAGTATATGTACGTGTAGGCTTAGAATTAAATTATATCGTCTCTTCCTGGGATGTTAGTGCATCTCTGACTTCCACTTTTGGGATCATAACCGTGAGTATAGATATAACCAATGATTTTATTTAATATCGCTCGTCCAATACGATCCATAAGCTTAAGCTTAGCTTATGTTCCAAATAGTATTATAGTTAGACCATAAAACTTCACTATGATTTTATCTTAACTTGAAGCCGCTTTATTAATATAAATCGCCAATTGCCGTAAGTCTCCTCTTTAGACAGCAGCGGCAAAAAGTAGGATATTACTATTCTAAGCCGACATAAAATCACAAATATGTGGAAAAATCCCAAAACCTCATATTCATATTATTAGTTTGGCAACTTAATTCTTGTCAGAACAAGTGGAACCAAGTGTATGATGTTATTCCCTCACCCCAAGAGGCCGTGAGGGAATGGGATCAAAGTTGTCACTAACACAATTAGGATAGACAGATTAGTTTCGGTCAGAGACGGGCAACTCAGTTTATTAGTTTTAATGTTTACCTGCCTCTTATTGGCGCTGCGATGATCAATTTCCATGTTATGTTAGGGTTGCTTCCTACTTATTAAGGTAGTTTGATTCGCAATGTTTATAAAGTCCGTTTGGTACAGATTTTGAGATTAAAATGCTGGTAGTTTTATGCTTTCGATATCTATTTGTGATACAAGCTTAATAAATACATATTCACTAATGTGACAGTGTATGAATACTTATTTGTAAGTATTTGAGTAGAGTGTAAACATGGGAATGGAATAAAAGTGTAAAAGAAATAAAGGATAGAAGAATTTCGCATTGGCAGCCAATTGACACGGTAGCTCAGTTGGAAGAGCGTCGGAGCGTATACCCGAGGTCGCGGGTTCAATTCCCGTCTGTGTCGAAATTGTTCTTGCCTTTATTTATTCTTTATTTATTATTTATTATGGGAATCGAATAATAAATAATTGTGTAGATAAGTTATCTGTTTTTTTAAACATTTTTTCTCTAAAACACACATAAGTTTAATAAAATAAATGTAAAATATTAAGATTTATAAACTTATGAAGGGGTTTAAAAACTTTTTTAATAGTCTTAATATGAAACGATAAAATTAAAATGTATTTATCTTTGACCACATTTAAATTTTAATTAGAAAACATTTAAAATTCAACTAAACCAGATATAAAAAAATACACATATCAGTAGTAAATACATTACACCTTACAGACAAAATTTCAAATAGAAGATAGTCAATTTACTGAAACGTACAGTACAAACCGACCTTCTGCATATTAAAAGAGGACGTCAAACACGAGAGGCTCCCCAAGTAATTACATGTTACCGTTCCCAATAATGTCCCTTCTTAAACATTAAAGATTCGAACCCACTGACGGGACACTAACCGGCCGAAATGAAATACACGTATGAATATTATACTGCCAATTTAAAAAATATACAGGCTGATTTGAATACATCTCGTAGTTATTGGTCTCGCTCTGTATTAAGAATTTCATTTATTTAGTTTCCTTTAAACATCACACTAGTATTCGTATTTTTGCTATGATGTCATTTTCTTCTTCTTGCCCATTTATTAAAACACGGGATGACTGCTTTTGTCAGAAATGATATATATTTAACTTGTTTGTAACTCATAATCAATAGAAATTTAACGAAATTTTATTTTAAAAACGTTTTTATTAGGACAAACATGTTTGTGGAGAATTAAAAGTAATATATAAATATGCGTGTAACTTATGAACGTATAAAACACTCCAAAATATAACCTACTTAAACCTGGCTGCGAGGTAGTTGCGGCCGAATTTGCAACGGCACCTATGGATTTTTATATTCTTTATATACATTGCTATGATGGGTATGTTATTACATTTCGAAAACAAGTGAACGAAATTTGTCTCCAAAAAATAATAAACATTAATTAAATTAAAATTACTTGCGGCCACTTTTGCCTGGCTGCGTCTTGTTAGTGTATTCTCCTATTCATAAACTTATGTTAAAATGTGTGTTTGACTTTGTACGTTATGAACGTAGAGATTCAGCAGCGGGATCTTATACTATAAAGTCTTGTCACATGAATTAAATAAATGCTCATAAAGATGTAACAAAAAATACGTCTAAATTTAACACGTCAATAATAATATATGTTAAAAAAACACAGCTTGACTGTACTTATTCATAAACAACTAGTTCTTAACTACTGCAACACCGCGCAATTATTCTTCAGTAACATTAAAACAGAAAGAATGAAATTGGTTAGCGCTGTTGTATATTATTTCAGTACACAATAAAATAACCTAAATAAAGCACTAGCGTTCGTTGACCCGAATATATTTGAAAGCACTCTGTATACAGAGTGTACATAATCATACATTTATAAGTAAAATAAAGTCAGGACGTTAGTCGCGACCTTTGGGGATTTGCTTGCGGCTGACATATTTAACTTCAACTATCTGTTATATTTGCTCTGACTCTGTAACTACGGTGGACATTTCGTTAATCCAAATATAGAACCTCTGTGTTTGGAGAGAGGTCATTATAATGACTTTGTGCGAGGGTTTGTTCTATTTGAACTCTTCTTTTTATAGTCAATATACATCATAATATAGGTATTTTAACGCCCCAAGAGTGAGGCAGAAAATAAATAGTTAAATGTTATATAAAAAAACAAATATTATCTAATTATACTTTTCGCTTGCACGGGAAAAGGATCCGATTGTGAGAATCTAACTATATGAAAATGACCACATATAACATAGTGGAACTTCAACAACAACAACAATTTTTGTATTTCAACAACATTATATATGAATAAATTTATTTAGCTACTTTTTCTGTAACTGCATTCAAATATACAATTACAACTACAGACAAATATATAATATGCAGTGAATTATGAGAATCCGGGCTGGCCAGTCCCTAGTGAGTTGAGTTATACGATCTATCATTTCATACGCGACGGCTACTTGCATAACCTTATTATGTGGTTTGCCTACTAAGATTTTGTACCAGGGTGGCACACGGGGCGCGAAGTATGATTTATTATTCGCAGATTCGATCCTTCTCGATTAATTTGTAAAAAAATAAGCGGCACTAGTTTTGTATTATACCTTTACCTTTCACACACTTTGGAATAGGTTATTAATAAGTCATTTTTAGATATTGAGTAGGGTAAAATGGTAAGATAAAGAATTGATGGTGATAGATTTCCAGCCATGTCTCTTACAATAACGTTTTAGTCTTCTCATGCGACATCAATAAATCAATAAAGTAGTGCTATTCCAAACCGATACTACACAATAAAAATCATCTTTGAAAATTATAGAAACGATTATATTTATACCTTTTAAAAAGTCTTGTTTGAATTTTCGCTTCTTGCACGGTTTTGGTAAGAGTATCAATTCAACACGACTGTAACGTTGAAGGAAACTATTTTCCGTAATAATGGTCGCCTTTACTTAGCACCACTTTTGCGCAAGGGCTGTAGTATGGCCAAGTACATTGTGATATTGGGTTGCTGATACCTTATAAAAAAATAAGTTTATGGTAACGAAATTTATTATAATTCATGTACCAAAATGCTTTAATTAAGCAAAATATTTATACCACATTTTAACAAATAACTTCAGGTATTTTTTGTATATAGCCTCTTTTTAGATGGCAAAGAAATTGTATAAAAAATCAATACCGTAACTAGTGCGTAATAACGGAAAAGTGCAGTGTGCCGGCTAAGAATGTCACTACCCCTTTCTACCCTCAGGTGTGGTAAGAGGCGACTGACGGTATGGGGCTTAATAAAGTGGTTTTTGCACGATGCGGTTGGACACCTATCCCCAAAGATGCTTTCTACCTCTATCATTTTCATAATGCGGCTGAGGTGTTTCTAGCTATTTTTACCTACCTCTTTTTGAGAATTTTTTTTTGATGACATGTTTTGGATAGTATAATATACAAACCTCATAGTTCCTAATGTTTGGGATAGGCAGAGTTCATTCTATACTTCAATATTTTCAATTACAAACGAAACTAGGAAAATTACATCATAAAGTTCCAATATCTTCGCCAAACTTTCTGCAAAGTTACAATCGTCTAGTAAAACCCTTTCGCAGAATGTAACTCGGCTACCAGGCGAGCAGAAAAAATTAAGAGTTGTAAGAGTATACGTGCGCGGTCCCACGGGAAATCCAGCCAATCACGGACCATGGAATTGCTCATTTCCAGAATTATGACCGGACTGCGCTACTATTGGACATTATTTTTATACTTCTTCCTTTTATGTATCCCTGGTGGTATTTGGAAGTTCCAGGGAAAGTCTATGGCAAGTTTGCATTTCTTGTTATTTATATATATTATTAAATAAGTAGTTTTTTTACGATTTTACATGATCTCAAATCTCAAATATTCGAGTGTCATACATATTATGGGAAAATATCACCGATTTCGTAAATTTGCTAATTGAAATGAAGAACTATAAAAATAAACTTTAAATACAAGTATTCCAAATTAAAAAAATAATTTGATGAACTATTACTAATGAAAAATAGTCCTAAGTGCAATTGTATCGCAGATTTACAAATCGGAGTACCTATATTTAAGATAGATGCTTCTATTTTGCTCTAACTTGATAAAAAAACATAGAAATCCTAATAAAATCAATAATTCATTACTATTTCAATAAAAATGTAACTCTTCATGAGCATGAAAGCCTACAACGCAATTTATCACACACACTCTCCTCAATTTTCTCCAGATGTTATGATGCTTATATCACACACAACTTAGTCCTAAATCATGGTTCTTATTTCCTGCGCAATAAAACTCATTTTTGTTCACTCATGTTAAGATTAAGTTTCGAGCCATACGCTTGCTTTCCTGCGCAAAGTGTTCTTGTTTTCAGTTTATTACTGCTAGTTTTACGACGCCTATTTCTTGTGTTCCTTACTTAATTGTTGGGTGACAGTAAAATAACTAAATAACTTATTTTAGTTCATTTCCAGTCTTAAATATGGAACACAACTCTTCATTGCATTTAACTAAATACACAACCTTTGTATAGAAAATACATATTTTCTCAAGAATTTTTAGACATACACCTTAATAAATAATAACATAGAACCAATAATGCCTCTGTAATACTTAATGTATATAATACTCTCGATTGTAGAAAGTAGGGACGATAGTTAAAAGTTATATAAAAAGATCAATTATGTTATGTTATGTTATCAATTAAAGGTTCAGATTTTTTATTTGCATCCCAAGCCAACATATACAATGCACGACAATTAAAAGAATAATCAGAAAAGAAAGATTTGCAAACAAAATACATTTAACGCAGACCAATTGTGAGTCAAATTATTTGAACCGGTAAATGCAAGGTGAATTCTTGTGGTACTTACTAATATTTTTCTAAAATCCATCATGAAATATTAGTAATAACTTGTCAAAACATCCATAATCACAAGAAGCCTCCCGAGGGGTGTCAAAGGCAAATTCCTCAAAACAAGCGTAAAAGCTTTTAAAATTATAGAACATTCGTTCGCAGTATTCTTTTGTCGGTTACCGAACGTCACCGCAGATTTCGAAAAAAAGAATCGAAATGGTAGGAGATATGAATCTTTGAATTTGAAAATGGATTCCCTAGTGATTTGCACGTCACAACTGCTCGCGACGCCTCTGAATTACTGATTGATTATGCATTCGCGTCACGGCTGACGAGGCGGGGCGACAAACAATATAATGCAACGGTATTTTTGTATTCCTTCAGCTACGCGGAAGTACAATGATGTGTCTCGACTGCTTTATTTGAATGTACAGCTACTTAGCTTTTTCTTTATCTTGTAAATACTTGTTATTTTTTTGTATGAATGACAAAATGTTAATGCTGAGAGATTTTTTGTCAGAGACAGAGGCAGGAAGTGATTGACAGACGCTATCTATTGCCCTTTCTCTTCTTGTCTCTTGCTTTAGTACGATTTTAGTTTGCATTGATACTTTGGATAACTCCCTTACACCACCCTTTGTAAATAATCCAGGTAAATAATTTGTGCATTCTTAATTTTCCATTTAAATCCAAAGGAAGCATCACAAATCATTAAACAAATATTCTTACAAAAACAAACCTCCTTGACATGCAGAAAGTCTCAACCATTCTTTACTCAAAATCTATTCCTAAACATTCACAGAAAAACATAACATATTTCTACTAAATTCCCCATATGCGCATATCCCCATTAGAAATCATAACAAGCTCATTATCAAATGACCCCGATAATAAAACAAGCTTTCCATCTTGACACGTGGGCTACCCCAAGACTTCAACCAACCAATTTACGACCCCAAAGATGGCGATCACCGATAGGCCAAATGTCCTGCGACGGTACTGATAAAACAGTAAAGGCCAAATGTCCTTTCCCCTTTAAAAGGGTCGGATTTAGGAGTTTGCGAGCATGTTAATTATCTTAATAAGCTGCTATATTTGGAAAGGTGATGGCATTCTCGTTAATAAAATGTGGTGATTTATTATCGTGTTTTGATTGATTATAAGTTGAATATTTGACAGATGTTAATGGTCTGTATTTATGCTATAATGAACTGTAGATAAATAAGAGTGCCCTCTTATCAGAAATCGGTGTGCTTATGCTTTAAAATGTTATTTACTATCAGTTTTACTTGACGAAGGGTTTTAGTTAGCAATGCATTTTATGTCTAAATAATTTAAAACAAAAAGTTAGGATAGGACCTATACGATTTTAAAGTCTTACGCAATTGCACCAAACTATCAAAAAGTATGTACGGTATATAAATTAAAAATCTATTAAAAACGAATTTGAGTGTTTAATTTAAATCAGTATTTTGTCATCCAATCTATTAGTCTATTCACGAGGGTTTTTTGTTAAAAGTAAACAGACAAAGTGTGAACATCACTATTTGGGAAAAGTATTTCTATAACGGCACCTTCGAATTGGACTTAATAAAACCTATCCTATTCTGTTACAGACAGTTATTTTGAACTGATGATGGTACAAACAACCTAATTTTTTTTTTCTGTAGTGATTTTGTAGTGGTTTTGTAAAGCCAGTAAATTCTTAACTCAGGCGTTCACGCCGAATATTCCCGAAACGGTTGGCACAGGTACTAATAATTCTGAACATCACGTGACATTCTCACTTACCTATCAAAGGTTAGAATGTTTTGTTCATGAAAACCTTATGTGAGGATTATTACCAAGTAAAGAAAATTTTCAACACCAGCGGGGTCAATATATTATAGATCAATTGGCAGAGTGACGGAGGCATATACCCGGAGATCGTGGGTTCAATCCCCGCTGGTGTCGAAATTTTTCTTCCCTTTACTTATTAGTAACAATCAAAGGTTTTAAAGAAGCAATCGCTTGAAGTGATTAGACCTCTATTTTTACTTCTATTCCTTAATTTAATTTCTTTTATTTTATAATGCGTATTATGCTTTAATTTTGTTTAACTAATCAAGTCACAGAACAATTCATAAAAAAGTGAAAACTGGCCAGTTTGCGACTTGATTTAAGACAATGATTATAAAAAATAGCACCCCTCTCACACTATATCTATGGTTTGTCTGATAAATTTTAACATACTATCCACAATATAACATATTCCAACAGGTCAAAATAAACAATTTCTCAGTATGCGGGGTGTACTCATCTTTTTAATGGGTGTAATTTTATATGAAGCCAGAACCGCACTAAAAAATATTAGAGCATATGTTTAAATAAACTTATAAATTCAACTAACTGTCTAAACAACCAATTAAAGCTCCCAATCGACAACTGTTTGCTTTAGGAGCAATATTTTTAATTGAGGCACACCACGCGTATTCTACGCACAATAGTTTTTGAGAACCACTATAACGTGAACTAGAGTTTTACAACAATTTTCCTTGCAACGCATGAAAAGAGTTCTATCGAAGGGTCTTCAATGTTGTTCGTTAGAAGCAGGGTCATTGTTTACTAAGCTACAGAGCAAATAATTAAGAATTTTCATTGGTTTTGTCAACACAATCTAGAAAGACTCAACGGAGTATGATTGGTTGGGGAGCATTATTTGTGGCCTGTTAAATGTGTACTGAAACGTTCATAATTTAGTGGAAATATTGATTGTTTGAATGAAAAAACAAGTAAGGCAATATCAGAATGTGATTGATTCAATCCCCTACTAGTTTTACACATACTTATACGTCGCATGTCACGGCTTTAGTATATTGTTTTGTAGTTTATCTACGATGAAATCGAATTATTCTTTCTAGTGTTACCATTTACTCACGGCTACAAATACAAAAAAAAGGGATAGCCAGTGCACTTTTAGATGATAAGCCAGCGGGAAAAGTTTGTATAAAGTAAAGGTAATGAATCTGCAATAACTCAATCTGCTTACAAAATACCCTTAGTCGCCACGTCCAAAAGACATGAAAAGAAATGGGTTATTGCAATTCTAAAGCAGCACTACACAGTTATACTTATATGCACACTATTACACGCTATTATAAATTAAATCGCAATTATAAATAATATAACTGATTATTGGTATATATGCTACACTACACTTTTGTCAATAGAGTGGCGATATTATACCTTAAATACGATTTATAATCTTAAGAAAAGCCCAAACCTAAATCAGATCGTTTTACAATCTGAAACAGTTAAAAACCCACAGCTAACATTACACAAAGAAAACTCCTTTATAATTCCGTTAAGTAAATTCTCTTTCCCTTTTAATTCAAAGAAACTCTTTTAAGGAAGTAATTCGTCGGCGGGTTTATTAGTAGCGAGCCTATTTGTTTGGGACCCGATTCAGGACATCGCTTGGGAGATTTTCGGGTCATTATACCCGGTACGGGACACGTGATGCGTGAAATTATTTCGTACTTTACTCAGTTTAGGGGCCGAGTGCGCGCGAGTCGTTCGTAGGGTAGCAGACGATGTTTGATGGTTAAGTGTGGATAAGACTGCGTAGCTGTTTTAGGCAATTATTAAACTTAACATTTTTTTTATTTCTGGATTAAGTTGTTCTTCTAAATGGTATCTTAATCATTCTTAGCATTTAAAAAAGTAATATTAACAAAATTACAAATTCATTTTTTAAAAGTCACATATTTCTTTTCTATTTACCGATTAGTGCAAATAATAATCACGCTTGGCATAGTTTGTTCTCATAGATGGCTGTACATACTTTCAATGAATTAGGACAATAACTACTCGTATATATGCATATATGCAAACAGCCCATGGCTGCACTTATAATGCAATAATAACGATTTTGAATTATTGGTTTAAAAAATATATGAAATAAAAACATGGGTTAACCAGTTATAACAACTGAGTTTTAAAATATATTTGTATATCAAAAGTAATGTGAAAATTTGCGCAACAGGCACGTCACATCCACACTATTAATATATCGTTGTTACAGAATCACAAAATGAATGCACCCCGGCTGACGACGATTTTCTAAAATGAAGTTGTTACACAATACATCTGGTACTGCACCCCGCTTGACACTTTGATACATTGTTACGAATGTCACAAATACGATTTAATCGATTTATATTAGGTAACCGTAATCGAAATTTATAATCGACTCAATTAACCATAGAGTGGAGTTCAATGTTGTGATAGGGAAACGTATTAGTACTTTTGTATATGTTGACAGTAAACATAGATTATACTTTAGTGTACAGATCCACAAACTTTTCTTGGCAGGTAAGGGCGTTGCTATCATCGATATTAGTATTGCCAGTAAATAATAATTAACCATTATAAGGGGAATTATTTTAAATCATTCAGGCAAATTTATTTATGTATTGAAATGTCTTCGTAAGACAATTTATATAATATTCATTTAATTAATAACTATTGTTGTAAGTAAATAAGTTCGTATTAATATAACCTAATTATAACATAACATAACATAAACGTTCACGCCGAATATCCTTAAGGGGTTGGCAGGGGTACTAATACTTCTGAACATCACGTGACTTTGTCACCTGGTGTTCAGAGTACCCACGTTTTGCATGGACAGTGTACTCACGTGATAGGGGGCAGGCCTATCGCCGTTTTGTACGAATACACTGTCACATGACTAAGTACAACTCAGCCATGTGGGTTTCCTCACGATGTTTTCCCTCACCGTTAGCAACCATGATAAATTAACCACACATATGTCTTTAGAAAGGACAAATTGGTGTAGGCCCGACCCAGGATTCGAACACTAGTCGTTTGTACGATAACCGAGTGTTCTACCCACTGGGCTATCACGGTTGTTTTTTTTTAACCTAACTATATTTTCAATTCGTAATTCGTAGCTCAATATCTAAAAAATATTAGATAGTACAGATCCACAAAATTTTTATTGGCTGACGGCTAGTACTGATACGGCCAGTATGAACCTGAGTACGAAAAAATTGAGAAAAACAAAAGTTTTTAACTAATAACAAACCTAAAAACTTGCATCATCTTAAAAGTGAATTCAAATATAGTAAACCTCTTAAATTTGGGTTGGATTAAATCTAGATATTTTTATAAATTGTAAACGAAAATAAATATGTTGACTAATCTAATGAAGACAGTCTGAAAGCGTAAAAATCTCATATATTCCTCCGCTCACCTGTCAAGCCTTGTTAAGGGGAATTAATGATGGCGTTCCATGAATTTTCAGCTCAATCTTGTTTTGTCAAGTTTCATTATTTGCAGAATTATATTAAACTGTTTTCGCTGAAATGATATTTTTATAGGGTTTCTTTATCTTAGTATTCCTGACATACAAACGGATATTGTATGACTGAAGATCCGTGTAAAATAACTTATGATGCCAGTTTAATGAAAGTGAAAAATTTTAAGAAGCGTCATCTGTGCTTATTGTGATATTCTTTGAGTAAAGAAATTCTGCGTAATCTAAGCTTGTTAAAATTTAGTTAGGTAGTTTGTTTGAGATAATTCAACGATCTACTATGTTTTCTTAAAACCCTTACATCACAAAACCCAGTCATATGGTCAAAAAGTCACTATTAAAGTCAAACATCTATAATACCAGTAATTGAGAGACATCACAAATGTCGGCAGTGCACATTACAAAACAATTTCACCGAACACTACACATGTCTAAACACAAATTGCAAATTAAATTTATAGTTTCTATTCACCATTGTTGTATAGTATTGTGCGTAGTGGTACCACTATTGTCGGTAATAGCTTCAACACATGGTATTATGACGCCGCGATAAAGGGGTTAGACTGACAGATGAAAATATTATAAATGTGCCCAACTGATTACAATGGTGAGTCGTTAAGACGCATTGAAGTTTGTAATTCAGTTTATATTGATTTAGTCACATTAGTTGGTAAATTAATGGTTGGCAAAAGGTTCTCGCAATGTTTAGAATCTTTTAAAGGTACTCTACACAATAAATGTTTCATACTTTATCACACCTAAAATATACACATTAACAATTTACAATATAACATTGAAGCTAAATACAGGATCAATGTCCATATTAATAAATGTGCACATAATTCAATTTTACATCATAATTGAATATGATTAAATTAAGTAATTAATTTCTTTAGATTACTATATTCTTTAGATAGACTTAGTCTTGGTAATAAATTTGATAAAGGCAAGGACGGGAAATATGTCAGCCTTGAAGCGGACTGATATGATTTTAAGCTTAATTAAAAATGCTTTAACTTCTCGCTTTATCGAAATGAAATTAATTTATGCATTTGCTTTCCAATTCTATCAAAATATAAGATTTATTTCTGTTTTTTGCAGTGTACTTAAAGATGAAACTATTTTCAACTCACAAGCTAAGCCAACAAAAGTGGCAATAAAGTTGTAAGTTTTTAAGTCTTCAATCTTCTCGTCCAGCTCACCGCACTCAAAACTCAAAACTAACCGAACAATTTCTAAAAGCTATATTAGTTTCTCCATCCACAGAACTGAAGGTAGAGTGCTAAGCCGTGTTGAGACTGTCGCTTATTCCCAAGGACGCGTAACATCACAGATTTTATCCATCAATATGTTTTGCATAAGAGGGGTGTGTGGCAAGACCACTAGTTAACTTGGTAGAAGCTTTTAAGGTTTGCAAAGTGCTTAGTTCGTAAATGCGGTTAGTTGTGACGTTATGATACTAGAAATAGTTTTATTAAGGTATTGTCTGTTTTTGGCATTTTAGAATGTCATGCGTTGCAAACAAATAAGCTTTTTAGAAAAAAATATGGGTAACTAAAAGTTCTTGTATAACACGAAATAGTTATTGTACAAACAAATCACGTGACATTGTTATAGTGTTTGAATATTCTCTCTTTCTTTTTGCTTCTTTGTCTCATTTAAAAGAACAATACTGTTACTGCAAATAACTGATATGGCCACATGGCGATATTGTGGCTTTTAAATATTTATATCATCCGAAAATCTTGTTTGTTCGATTGTTACTATAATTTTTGGAGCAATGTGGCTCGCTATACATTACCAACCATCCTTTATTTTACATTTTAAACACATAAATCCCAAAAATTGGTGAGGGATTTCTAATGCTGAATCTCTACCTACCTTTTCAGCAGGCTAATGTTATAGCTGTGAGTATATTTATGTAAGTTTAATCAGTTAATGGCTCGTATCGTATATCATTAATCATGCAACATACAAATCGTTTGTATTCGTACACCTGTATTTTTAATGCCACGATGAGCATTGTCCCATACCAATCAACTTCAATATATTGTGTCCGATCATAATTTCTCAATTACCTCGTGAAATGACTTCCAAAATTACAAATTGCTGCCAGTTTTTTTTATACCAAATCCCAGTAGGCATTGAAAACTCGGTAGGAGTGGTCGAATGACGCAAGACACTCCCATTGGCTCGCGAAGTACACACCCACTTGCGATAGCAAAAGGAATACTTGGTTCTAAAACCAGTTTGTCCCCAAGCGCTGTTTACAGTCAGAGCCTCGAGAATTTTTCTTTCCCTTTCTCGAATGCCGATAGCTGTTGAAGACAGTGTAAAGCCAGGTTTAGAACAGTTTGTGAAGATGGCGCCATCTCTTGGCGAAACTGAAAACTGAAAAGAGACTTCTGAAAAACAAGATGGCGTTGAACGTACTAACTGAAACGTAGAAAGTTTGTTTCTAATTTTGAGTTTGAACTTTTAGTTTAGAGATAGCTTTTGACAGTAGTCATCATTTGGTTATTAAAGCATATTGTATTGAATTTCGATAGTAACGTTTGGTAAAGATATAAAATTTCACTATTTCTACCAATTTGACCTATCTAAAAGAATATAAATAAACCAAAATATTATGATATCCCAACCAATAGACACATCGAAGGACTCAGAGCTCTCCTTAAATAACGGCTGGTTAGTGGTCTATCACTGCTCTAGAACTTACCATTTTAACATAGATTTTATTATTTTTACAACCTGTAAATAAAAAAGTTAAGAGATATTTGTTTTATGTAACCCTTCCATTGATAGGTATTTGGTTTTTACCAAATTATTGGCTACGAGAATATTTATATTTTCGTCACTAACTTTCGGTACTTGATAAAAAATTAAACTATACACGGAAAAGTAGTAAGTATTGGATATCTAGATATCCATAAAATATGTATATTTGTTTCGCCGCTGAACAGTTCGACACCAAAAAGTGTGGAACTATTATACTAAAAGAATTTGTTAATATTTTAACAAATGCCACTTTATGCACATTATTAATATTTCTATCTCTACTTATTCCTAAATAAACGACAACATATGCCTTTAAAAACCTATATAGTATTTCATACCTTTCTTCCTATACTCACGGTAAGCCAGATCTTCAAAATCCGTAAGTTTCGTTGAATCAAGATTATAACATAAAAACATAGATGGTTATGGGTCACCAAATCGAGCCACATTTCTCAAATGTAAAAAATCACATACCCATTTCATCTTCCACCAGCCAATGACAAAAAATATTTTTTATAATTTTTATCCAACACAACGTGTATTATTTTAATATTTAGATAAATTATCAGTTCAAACAACGAAGTAACGTGCTGCTATTCTGTAATAGCTAATTAGCGGTAATCCAATAATCGGTCAGGTTTAGATAATTATCCGCTTGGGCCCAATCGGCGGCAGTCACGATTACTCCCATAAACTGGCTCCGATCTTGATAAGGGCTGCCGAAAACCAATATTGCCTATATATTGTGAATTGCTGCCATTCTATTAATAAAATAATTGTTTATTTTTTGCCTATTCTTGCTTCTTTTTTTATGACTTGCTTGTTTTTTACTTTAAGAAATTAATATTTATTTGTATAGTGTGGTTGGTTATTTTTTGGTGACCTAGGCATGATTTTTAGGGATGAAAGGAAAATAGAGAATTGTATAAATATTTACACATATACATTAAGTTATTGTAATAAAATTTATAATGCAACAGATTTATAATATACCACTGATAAAATCATCAGATTTTCGCACTTGTACAGATACCTTATTCCAAAATTGAACATTCTAAATTTTTATCTTATTAGATTATAATATCTTTTTGACCAAAAATGGTACCGCCTTCACTTTTCATGCAAATTTCGAGGAACAACAGTGCATTTTGATATTTTTCAAATAAGTTTTAAACACACAACCAACCCCCATAAAAAATTAATGAGACTGCCTTAGAATCATATCCTACCAAACACAAAAACAACTTTAGAAATGCATTGTTTAATAACGTAGTAATCACGTAACATACAAAAAAATATACAATCGAAATGACTACCACCTTTTTTGAAATCACGAATTAATATAAAAAAAACACAGTACATTCTTATTATGGGTACTTCAGTTGTGCACAGGAGGAAAAATATTTGTTTTTGAGAGTTAATTTATGTGCAAGTAATTTCTGAAAGTTTAAAGGTTATTAAAGTAATAAAACTAAGACCTTGAAGTAAATGTTGCATTAAAATAAAGCACTCCAGCGAAAAATGCGTCATAAAATATTCAAAGCGCGCTCAGTTCATAATTTTATGTGAAACAGCCGCTAACTTTCTAGCAACTATTTGTAGTTTTTGTACAACTTTTGACAGCAACTATCCGAATACCCTTTTATGCCATTTCGTCCGAAACGAGGAGTGACTGCTGGTTAGCTTTCAAAACTAACTGCACGTTTTGCATAGAAAAAGTTTTTTTTGAATTTTTCACGCGTGCCTTGAGCAGACTGACAGGACGGTTGTTAGGGTAAATGAACCTAAAATGTTAGTGAGAACTTCAGTTTTATCAATCTTCTAGCCCACAGAAGAATGGTAAAAAAAGATATCATGATGAGTTGCCAACTGTATAGGCTGCCAATCTTTCCATAAAAACTGAAATTGTTTTTAAACTGATCTTGAAACATATATTTTGCTCTAAATGTTAGTAACATCGCTGTGTATTGACGGCTTAAAAATGCACTACTCCTCTTGGCATATTAGGCGACTAGGGGTACGGGGCTTTTTACGTGGTTGTTTGGCGAACTGGTTTGAGACTCATTACAATTGATACTTTATTTCTACTATCTTCTCCCCAAAAAACATCGAAGAGTGACTGATGAATGTATATTTCTGAGACTCTGGCTCCTCATTAGGATCAACCGCGACAATATTCATATGTATGTATGTAGAAAATAGCAAAATAGTAGACTCTCCCTAGCCCATGGTACTAATTAACAATTTACAGACAATGTTATGTTCTTAATTTTAAATTAAATTGGTTGTCTTATTACTTACAGGAAGCTCTCCCAGACAGCGTTTATGTATGTTTGTAAGATATAATAACACTTTGTTATAGACTATAAAACTCAAACGTTCACGCCGTATATCGCCCAAAGGGTGGCAGAAGTACTAATACTTCTGAACATTGTATGACATTGTCATCCAGTGTTAATTTTTCCAACTTTTTGCTGGGACATTGTACGCACATGATAGGGGCCAGTTCTATCCTATTTTGTAAGAATACACTGTCACATGACTAAGTAAAATTTAGCCATATGGATTTCCTCACATTTTTTTTCCTCACCGTTAACAACCATGATAAAAAACATAAAGACTTTAGAAGAGACAAAATTGTGTAGGCCAGACCCGGGATTTGAACCCGCGTGTGTCAGCACGTTAGGTAGGTGTTCTACCCACTGAGCTATCACGGTACAGGATATTGTGTATATATATATACACACGTATATATATATATATATATATAGTGTGTATATATATATATATATATATATTTATATATATATATATGTAAAGCGATAGTACGTGAACAAACGCTCATAGCTGAAAACTAAAATATTGAATGTAATAACTCATAAAATCGATAACAGTGAAGAAATAATTTGCTAATGTATAAATCTCTTTTTGGTCGATGCACTTATACTTTACATACATACATACATACATATACTCACGCCATTAGTTCCCATTGGGGTAGGCAGAGACTATTGATCGCCACTTCGTACGATTCTGACAAACCTCTCTAGCTTCGTTCACATCCATCAATCTTTTCATGCATGCTCTTTTATTCTTCATACTTCGGACGCCAGCCTTTTTGAGCACAATCTCAATTTGGTCCAAGTGTGTTCTCCGTGGTCGTCCTCTACTAACATTACCATCCACACTAGCTCTGTAGATCCCTTTTACCAATTTTCTATCATCCATCCTCTCTATGTGCTTATACTTATACTTTAATATATGTATTAATCAATCAAAACAAACTTCCCACCAATACAAAATATCGTTTGAAATAATCATTGCCCAAGAATAATCCAAAAGCATAGTGGATGGTAGAAAGCAAACAAAGCGGTACAATTAACTGTGACTCGCTCGAAGAGAGTTCAACAGTTTTTCCCTCGTAATTCTATTACATTATTAACTTACACCGTGTTAAGATACTAGAGATGTGACGTTATCGATGTAACATTATTTGGTATCATTTGATATCTTAATTTTAGGATGAAGAAGCAATTGAAAATAATGATGCAGTAATATTGCAAATCTTCCATTCACAATTAAAAAGAGATATATATCGGTTTTAGTAAACAGCTCAGCACATGCCCATGATTTCAGCACTGTTCTTATTGGTTCATCAACAAATACCCATTACTTTCATTAAACATCTTTGATGCGAATAATATTTACGAAATCTTTAAAATAAAAAATATTCTAGTCTCTGTTTTTCAAAACGTAAATAAACATAAACGCTTGCAGAGTCAACAGGTAAATTCAATATAACATTGACCCAAACAAAAAACGATTCACATCGATATTCTAAACTTATAAATGTCCCAACACTAATTTATCTCAGAAGCCAAAGGGGGGTGTATCCGCGACACTCGTCTCAATGCCTCGCCGAACCACTGAAAACTTTTAATACTTTAACTCGACTTTCACTTGATAACTTCAGTCACACGGCTCGCAGCCGTAAAAATCCTTTTAAAGCTCTTGGTAACTTTGTCGGATGGTGTTGATTGCTTAATTGCGTGTAGCTTTATGTTGCTTCAATTTTTACTTCGGCTTCAGTTTTATTATTAAGGGAGAATAAAGTGTTGATAATTATGGCAATAATGTAATTTTGGGTTGAAGTACATTTATAAATGCTTACTTCAGTACTACCAAGATAATTTATTTTGGGTCTTTCAATAATAGTTTCTAGTTAATATGAAAATTACAGAAATGTGTTGCTAGGAACTTGTATACAACATCGTCGTGGCAAAAAATCCTTTATTTAAACTTATTTGAGAATTTTAACTCACAAGAAAAGCGTTGCCGAATCAACTCGAATTTATACATACAGCCTTTATCAGGCATGACATATAGCCGTAAAAAGCTTACAAAATAAATGATGAGTAATGCTTCAGGCTTTAAACAAATTTAATCACACTAACATGATGTTTGTTTGATGTTTGTGTAATAAGAACACAAACATGAAACTAACTAGTTGTATTTAAAATCATAAAAACTATTTTAGCAATTATTTTTTTACTTATTTTAACAATCAATTGAAACAGCTGTAACTCAAAGCAAGGAACAATAACATCGTGTCTCCAACAAAAACAAATGCAGTAGAAGAACCGAATAAAACCCTATCACAAGTCGACAAATTGACGTCATCCATCCCTTTCTTACTAACAGTCACAACATATCACCCCAGCACGTCCACAGCATTTTTCCTCTATATATTATTAATATATAAGTCATCTTTTTCACCGCTCCAACATTCCAACTTTTATATGTGTGTCCTTTTCTATATTGTTGGGTCTAGTTTTCCCTAGCGAGGAAGCCCCGAGGGTAACACTCCCTTGGGTCGGTATTGACTCTACTGGGCTCGGGAAAGTTATCTCTACACCTATTGTCCCCCTCCTGCCTCCCTGAAACACCCCTCGGACATTCGTCAGATGACTTTTCTTACGCGTTTTACGCTCGCTTTTATTTTTGTGAACGTAAGTGTTTGAAAATACGAGTACAGTTTGTGTTTGGTTTGTTTGCGACTTGGCGGACATGAAAAGTTTAAAATGTGGCAAGTTTGTTGTATTTAAAGAGATAGCACGAATTTACGATAAAATTCAGCAAGATAAACAGTTTGTATTAGAATTAACAAGATTTAGCAAATACACGGGGAAATGATTAGTTTTGAACTATTACATTTTCTTTTATTTTAAGTTCATTAAGCATATGTTTATGCTGCTCTTTTCAAAAGTTTTAGTATGATAAAAATACTTATCGCACGCCTCAAAATTAAGTTACATTAGATAGCCAACGACTTTTAAATGAAGCAAATATTTTAGGAGACCTTATTTTTTTATTATAAGTCTACTTCATGTTCTGGCAAACCATGTTTCACATAATTCTGTGTGCAAAGTTTTACAAAAGTGGTGCTGATTACGAAACCATTTCGAGATATTATGTTTTTAACACATATTTTCTTGAAATGAAATCAAACAAAGCTAAGATGACTGTTATTTTAACAAAATACTGTAACAGTATTTGACCTTCAGCGTTATTTCAAAGACAATCGTTTTTGCAGTTTATAAATAAAAAATCGAAAATGAAAAGTTTGTTTAGTATAATATCGTAATAATTTTATTTGAGATCACCAATTCGTGAAATGTTTTGCAATCAGCAACATTTTTATTTAACATTTCGCTTTATTTGCATGTCGCTACGTGATATTTTCGATCGATGACGTCATTAAGTACAAACGTTGAAGAATTTTTAAAAAATCATAACTTTGCAATTACTCATTTTAGATGTAAAATATTCAAATAGGTCTTTTATTTTCTTGTTTGCTATCAAATAAAAATATTTTATGAATAAAAAAAACTTCGCATACCAAATTGACCAATCATTCATAAAATTCCCCATACTTACGCAGAACATAAACTATCCAGCTTACTTTATCTTTGTTTATTTATTACGTATGTAAAACAGATAACAATCTTTTTGATTTCATTATTATTATTTATTTTTTCAAAAAACAGGTTGCATACAACAAGATATCAAATTCAATCTATACATTTCATAGCAACATGTGCATTGTAGAACCTAAAAACTTTTGAGTCAACATGCCTATGATTTTATAATAAAATTGATTTATTGTATACTAGCTTTTTGCCCGCGAATTAAACGTTTTTAATTGTTCATAAAAATCATGAAACAAATCATTTTGTACCAAGTTTCTATGTTCCAAAAATTATAATATCTTTAGTAAGTATGGATATCAGTTTGGCGCTTCGGTGTCGGCCTGGTGCTGTCCCCTATACTGACCGTTGGTGATGTGTGAGAGATTACAGCCAATCAGTCATAGATGGCGGTACTAAATTAAAATCTAGATATGTGCTATTGTTTACAAACTATGCATTCTGAGGCATAAACAGAATATAATTTATGCGTATAACCTATATATCTAGTAGTCACACTATTGACAAACAATGAAATGGACATTTATTTTAATGAAAATGGATGAAACCGTTATATTTTCCAAAAAGACTAATAATGAAGAGTCTGGTAAATTCGTTCGATGTAAAAATTAATCGTGTAAATATGGGGAGCCATATAAAAATTATGTTTTTTTTTATGTCCTGTGTGTGACTGAAAAACACATTTCTTACAAACATATTCTTGAGACACTACTTTGTAAAAATACTAAAGCTATTTATCGTAGTTCATCAATTACTCAAGCCCACAAACAAATTGGACTTACAGGGATTACAAAAACAGTTCAAATGGCAATTTGAATCCTCCACTACTATATTTAAGAAACATAATATTCCATATTGGAAAATACTCAAACTAGCTTAGCCACAATCTCAATTTGTTCCTTATTGCTCATGACATAAGGTTCATGTTTTTCTTTACATGTGGAGCTAATTTCGTAATGCGACCTCGCGACACGCGACCGGCACGCGACGCGCGGTCGTGCGACAGCCACGCGACAGATTGACGTGAACCCAGCGATTTGTTCACTTAACTTATTTATCACATTACCAACGGACATACTTTGTAATGCGATTAAAATGACAGTTGCCCCTCGGTAATATGATACCTGATTAGGTGATGGGTTTGGATAGTCCACGTGAGTGAGATCTTCAAAAGAAAAAAAAAAGTATTTAAAATATGGGATGATTAAGTGAGTGATCTAATTTACTTACATGCTCTCAAACCATCAATACTCAATGACCACCACTCTCTTACTGTACACCACTCTGTATGGTACTGCACCACCTCTTTAGCTTTTCTTACATTCATTAGTCGTCATGGCCCAATACCTATATCGTAAGAGAATAAGCTAACAGTAACGGACAAATGCTTATACAATCTCTTGATATGGTATTCAATTTCGTTCTATGTCTTGAATCCTGGTCCCTAGTGTCAATCTCTGTGCTTCCTCAATCAATGCTTAGAAATGGACTTAAATATACAATTTTTAAATCATTGATGATACTTTAGAATATGAAGAAAATGAAAGTTAAAACATACCCAAGAAAACGATTAAAAACGGATTACGGGTGAAGTAATCAAAACTGTGATTTTTGATAATACATTAAATATTAAAAAATATTTTTACTTAACTTTATAAACCAAACTAAATCAGCACCACTTCCGAATATTCACTATCACATTAGCCTAATTAATTTAAACACAAAAAGTGGCGCTTACAAATGGCCAGTGTTTTCTAATGCAAATGTGTTTGCAATACGATCCCTTTTATCCAGCCTGTACAATTAGGAGAGGCAATAAAACCCGGTATTATCTAGTCAAAAATAACAATACAACGTAACTTTACCCTTATGAAAGGACAAAAGTAGTTATTCTAGTATTACGAGGGGCTTATCGAAGAGCATGTGTGAAGTTCAATGGCGTAAAAAAATATTATTTTTTGATGCCATCTATATGTGACAGATATAATGGTATTGTTTAGCAATATTAACGTATCATATTATTATTATGTAAACTAAATATATCGTGAAATAATGTATCTTAAAACTTAGTTTTCATGTATGTGTGAGATAAAATTAAGAAATATCAAATCAGTTTTGATATTATTTTATTTTACGGGGCATCAGTCCATGCAATCGAAATGACAATCATTCAGCTGTAGAGTGTCGGCTTGGTATAGCTCATTTCCATGGTATATCTTAAACCCGTTTCTACCCGTAGATGTCGTAAGATAATGAACTATCTAGGGTTTGAGGCTTTTCAAGTGATTGTTTTGCAATCGGTCACCAACCATCCTGTATTTTGCAATATTTGCCCCATTTTTCTTCCAAAATTGGCTGAGAAGTTTCTAATTGTTGTATATGTTTGTATATATGTGTCGCAGTCGAATTGTATAATCCGCCGTTTTACGTTACGGCTAGCCGTTATCTAAAACAGCGCCGTTTTGTAATACATACATATCGCATTAAAAATCCGGCTCATGCTTGAACCACCGTTTTACAAAACGGCGCTGTTTTAGATAACTGCTAGCCGTAATGTAAAACGGTGGATTATACAATCCGACTGCGACATATGTATGAATTGAAATTAAGACCACCAAGTTTAGTTATGTATATAGAAATAGTGTATCCACATCCTACTGATGTGCGTATGTTACGTATTATAATCGCTCAAGGCTATAATTCTGTATATGAGGTTGTCTGAGCTTTAGAATTGGAAATTCCGAAGCAACTTTTGGAAGTAAAGTGTGGAAAAATAATGAAAACTAATAGAAGGATCGTTACCCCATCCAGCATTTTAATATATATATATATACTTCAAAACTCACCAAACTCACTAAAATAATAGCTTTACTATTGAATAAATAATGCTGTTTGGAGTCGGATGAAAATAGCACTTACCTATTTTTCTGTCGGTTTTGAATGTTCAGGAGTAAAGGATGGAAAATACTATTTCTCCTTACAACAAATAACGCTTAATATTGGTACATTGTTTATTTTATATGAAGAAGTTTACAATTTACATATTCTTATATTTACACGTATTGATATATAAAACTGTATCATAGTTATAAATAATACATTCTTTTTTACATCGAACGGAACAATACAAAATATATCTTTCGAGAGTATTACTTTTTTTACAGGATAATTGAATATTTTCGTATACAGTTTTTCTTTCGATGCTCGATTGAATATTTTGTACAAAACCATTTTTTTGTATAATATGAAATTGTTTTACATAGTAGAAAGATATGTTTAGTCGATATGATAATTCAAATGATATTATATTATTATATTCTATTAGCAGACCAAAGTCATCTGATTGTAAAAGATTTTAGATCATTTTTCCACTTGAAAAAACCGATTTTATGAGAATGTGGTTTGGTTTGAATTAGATATTTTTTTTCATTCAAATATAGCTAAGCCTTTCACTGAATTACCACTTAATTTTGTTAATAAATACTCGTATTAAACTAAAACATTAAAAAATATCACAGTATTAAGAAAACTTAATAGAACCAAAATAGACAATAATATGATTGATGAAAATCATTGAGCAATGGACAAATTAGGTATTGGTATTAAATCATTTTACCTTCCTTCACTTTGTACGAAACTTTGGTTCTATATAAATAATTCGTTCTTTTAGTTGATTCAAACATATTTTACATTAAAATAATGTGCTTTTATTATCGCTCCGGAACACTTTCAATGAAAAGTTATACAGTCCTTTACATCTTAGAATCTTATAAAGATAGGTTTATAACTGTTTGAAGTAATAATATGTACATTTTATTACAAAACTCCTTTAAATGTATACTACATTCTAGCGAGAATACTTGATTTAACAAAGTATGTTATATATACATTAATTTACACAAAACGTATATACAATAATTTAAAAAATAACAGGGATTGCCTTATGAATTTATTTCAGAAATCGTTCAAAAGTAAGAATACCTTGATTGTTACTTAGACACTAATGGTGCTGTTTGGGCGTACTGTTGAGCACTACATGTTGGTAATGAAAATGGATTCACGCTGAATGGAGAAGAAACTAAGCCACCCATTCCTGTGAACAAAAAAATGAGTTTATATAAAAGATAAATTATAGTGAATGCTCACACAAACGAGGTTATGGCCGCAGGAATTGTATTTGAAAGATGTCATTATAAAGACAAGGATTTCAAGGTTCAAGGCAGGTTAACAAAATCAAAATTGCTTAAATCATAAAGTGTCAAAAAATAAAAATCAAAAACTCAGCTAACTTCTGAAATTCCGAGTGTTATCGTTGAAGCAAAAGGAAACAGAATGATAAAAACAAAAAGTCTACTAACACTGCACAGCTAGATGTTGCCAATTCTGCTGATGTTGAAAATTGGCAACTCGGGGCGGACTTTGCTTCACAACCGCGAATGCGCTCCTTAGCTTAGTCTCTTTACCATCCGACCCTTTCATATCGTCTCTATTGAATTTTGTATGACTGTTTACCGGACAGTCGCCCTCAGTCTTGCAACTGGCGTTTCTTTCACTGTAATGTCCGCTATCTTTCGTGTTATACACGTTATAGTGTTGATGGTCAGATGATAAGTGCCCATTCATGTTTGCCGGATGATATGGACCCAGAGACACTGAATAAAAACAGAAGAGTTAACACAAGGTGAGATAAAAGAACATAAAAGCAGGCGTGAGGGATAAAAGCGGTGGAAATGAGACAGAAAGGGGTTGGTTTTGACAAAAATGCTGTCTAAAGGCGAACAATGTATAGACCGACACCGAAATATAAACAAGTAAAGTAGCATGATGAGTTTAAAAAAGGCATTTTATTGAATTAATAACTTGAAAATGTAAAGACACATTAGCGCACAGTTTTATCCAAGCTCGACCATTATTACTAAAAGTCCACCCTTAAGAGTTTTACGTCAGTGGTGCTCTTAACCTAAATTTCTGAAATTAACCTTTGAAATCACTTTTTGGTAACCACATGCAAACTGTTAGTGCCGCATGTAAAGTATTTGTATTTTTTGTCTTTTACCATTTGAAAACATATATTTCACTCTCAGAATTTCTATCCATACTCAAACTATTGCCACCATAACCAAGATTCATCTCACCGTACACATCACATACTCAAACTACTTAGCTTTTCATTCACAGAGTCTCGTTTCATACTAGTCTTTTTTAATGTTTTTTGACATGAATTCCTCATGTGGGGATTATTACTCATAAATAAAAGATGTTATTAAAGGAAAGAAAAATTTCGACACTGGCGGGTTCGAACCCCGCCAGTGTCGAAATTTTTCTTTCCTTTAATAACATCTCATACTAGTCTTCACACCCAATCCAACATTTATACAAAAACAAAATCAACTGAAAATCTACTACAAAAATATAAAGATACTCACTACTCAATAATTATAAAGATACTCACGTGAAGAAGTATTAAAGAGCGAGGTGGGCG
Source organism: Bedellia somnulentella (assembly GCA_963576735.1). NCBI lineage: Eukaryota > Metazoa > Arthropoda > Insecta > Lepidoptera > Bedelliidae > Bedellia > Bedellia somnulentella. Next base: position 9,605,036 of record OY755180.1, read on the forward strand.
GGTAGTGCTGCGGGTGCTGGTACGCGGGCGCGGCGTGCGGCGTGGACGCGGCCGAGCAGTAACGCGGCGACACCGAGCCCCCGCTACGCGCGTACTCCTCTAAAAGAAAAAGCCTGATCAACGTGAAAATTTGTTTTAGGATTTTTGTATTGAAAGGTGGTTGATATGGACCTCATCATATTTGGTTACATCACCGGAGACAAAGTGACTTGCATGTTATTTATATGAATGGGGACGATAACATTATAATTAAATGTATGTCAATATTTGCTTGGAAAAAAGATATAGCTGAAGTTTGAAATAAAAGTTGAAGATGTTTTTTTGAAGTATGAAAAATTTGACTAAACACACAGAAATATATGACTATTATCGTGACAACGATATTTTTTTAAACTAACTTTAATCTACATCTAAATAAATATAAGAGGACCAATCTTCCACAATATGATTTATATAAAATTTATTAATTGTTCAGTATCGTAAGCAAAAAACAAAAAAGTATCAGAGTCAGCAAAAACTGACCATGAAATTAATATCCATCTTTTAAAAACTAGGCAAACATACCAAATTTCAGAAAAAGACCCCAGTTGTCCCACTATTCTCGACTACTCAAAACCCACCAAATTCACCAACAAAACCCACCTTCAGTCCACTGCGAGGCCGCAGCGTCTTGCACACTGACCGCTAGCTGTCCAGTGTACGAGTTGAACGGCATACTGGACGGCGGCGACCGCGGTGTGCCTAGACCTAGTTGGTTATTCCGCGGCATCGAGTATAGCGCTTCGGCTAGGTCGGCGGCCCGTTTTAGGATTATTTCCTGATGGCAAATATATAACTTTATTACGTTGAAGTTTGTTGTGCTTAAAAGGTTCCATCTATAAGTAAATTCCAATAATTTTCATAGATTCTTTATTATGTTTTTGATTTTTACAAGTTTTTTGTTGAAAGTTTCATTTAATAAGCATAAGCATAATAAGCATAAACGTTCACGCCGAATATCCCCGAAGGGGTTGGCAGAGGTACTAATACTTCTGAACATCACGTGACTTTGTCACCTGGTGTTCAGAGTACCCACGTTTTGCATGGACAGTGTACTCACGTGATAAGGGGCAGGCCTATCGCCGTTTTGTACGAATACACTGTCACATGACTAAGTACACCTCAGCCATGTGGGTTTCCTCACGATGTTTTCCCTCACCGTTAACAACCATGATAAATTAACCACACATATGTCTTTAAAAAGACAAATTGGTGTAGGCCCGACCCAGGATTTGAACACTAGTCTAGGCTATCACGGTTGTCATTTAATATTATAGAAATACTATCAAACATTATGGCTGATATTTGCCGGATTTTCTTAATTCCAATTGACGCCATACTTCTATATTATAAAAGTATTGTTATAGTAAACCTTTGTATCACTCACCTTTGGTAATTTCTCCGGATCACCAGGGTGTCTCGGTATAAGTTTTTGTAACCTCTGGAATCCGTAATCGATTGTCGGCTCGTTCAGAGCTGCTATGCGAAACAAAGAAATAGAATCAATCATTAGATTGTTTACCGAATGAGAGCCTAATTGATCGATTGTTGTCGGAATCGAACTTATACGAGAACAAAGTCAGTAACTAATCACATTTATCTCTGTTTTTCGTTTGAAGACATCCTGAGATTTCGGGAATTGTTTTATAAGTTTTCACGGAAAATTCGCGACTGTTTACTTAAAGAACTTTGATCTTGAAAACTTTATTGTGCTGTCGTTTTACGAGTATCAGTTTATAAAACAAGCAATAAAACATATTTATTCAAATCATGAGACAAAACTAAAGAGCACAATAATACTTTTTATATTTATACTCTTTAGAAAAAAAAAAGTTATTTACTCATTCGAGTGAAATTTTTGTGTTACAAATCTTTCATTATGATGCAACTTTTTCGGCATTGCGACGTGAGTTTTTTAGAGAGAAACATCTCAAACAAACGAGTGCGTGAGAAAATCTCATTTTAATTTTAACATTCAAATGTTTTCTTCTATTGCGAAGATGTAACTGATGTTCCACAATCTAATAGTTAGAGAGCTGTAAAAAATGTTTTAAATAGAAAAATCACTCACAAACATAGACGAATCTGCCGGGCGCTCCCTTGCAGAACTGTTTGCTCTTGTACGACAACGTCACTTCCACCACCCCGGGTATGTGTCTCGGCGGGGTTTGCACTCGGATTGCGTGGGACGTTATTAGCTATATATGGAAAATATTTATTAATTAGTTTTATCTCACTGAAGATATTATTAGGAATAAATTGCTATGAAACTTATCTGAATTTGTTGATAAAACACGAAGTAAACGCTAATGTGAAATTTATGATTTTTGTTGGTAATATATTTAAGAATATTGCAGTCAAAAATATCGTTATCTTCCGGGCATCAAATAGTTTATTTATTTCCTATGCTCTTAAATAAGCAATAACATTAAAAAAAATAGTTGAAGTAATAAATAGATTACCTCACTCCACACAAGCATGGTCCCGAAGACGACTTGCAGTCCATCGAAAAAGTTGTCTCCAACAATGATGACGGTAGAACCTCCGGACGTCCAGCCTTCACTAGGTGATATAGCCTTTATACATGGAGTTGCTACTGGTAATGGAGGATAGAGGCCAGCTGTTTGCAAGAAAAAAACATATTTTTTAATATTGGACAATGGGTTTTGCGACCAGAGTTTATTTTAAAATACATAGAAAATTTGACTTTTAATACACGATATTTCACTATAATTGAAATTTCTACAATTTCAGCATCAACAATGTCCTCAATAATATTTCAGATACGCGAATAGTAAATTCAAAACAAACCATAAGATCACGACCGAAAACTTCAATACTCGAAGCAAAATACAAAAACTTATTCCGTCTCTTTCCAACATTAACATTGTTGCAATCGTCGGAGGAGACAATTTCAAATTGCAAAACTTCAGCAACTTTTATAAAATGAACAATGCGATAAACGAATTAAGAAAATAAATGAATTTAGATTTTAATAAATGTAACAAGGGATGAAAAGTCGTAATGCAGTGATTGGTTGTTAAGATGTTTTGCTACTGCTAACAAAATGCAAGACAGTTGTAGTAAGAGGGCTACGCGTGGAAAGACAACGAGGGTAACTCAAATCTCGTGAACAAAACGCCAATGTAATAAAGGCGGGAAGAGAAAGTGAATTTAAGGGAGCGAAAGAAGATTATGTCGAGGCTCTTTTTAATTTGTTTAATATTGTTCTTCCCGTAGCATTGGTATTAAAATTTAAGAAGGCTTTTTATCATTGCTGTATTTGATTGAAATTGCATTTCTTGGATATAAGCCTCTGATGATATATACCAATATTGTTATGTATTCAAAATAATTGTAATCATAAAATCTTTTTTTTTGTCATAATTAATAAGAACGTGAAATTTAGCATACTTTCGATTCCAATTTAAGTTTTTTTACTTCTACTTTATATTTGATAAACTATAACATAATAAATATTGGACAATCCTAAGCCACCTTTTATTTATATCGTGTTTAAGTGCCTCATTCAACACCGTTACTCAATTTTTAATATTTTTGGGAATAATTCAGTGAATTTCGCACATTTCCGAAGCCATAATTCTTTTGTAAATTATCCGTGTTCGGCGGTTCACCCCCGCCACCCCCGGCCACCTTGGGCCAAGTTTCGTGCGAAATGTCTACAGTGATTCCTTGCATACAAACGACTAGCTCAAATGGCACGATATGACTTTAACACATTTTATTTGCTCAGAAAATACGTCATATTTGAACGGGAAATATGAAGTAGTGAAATTTAGGTCGTTTCATAAAACTGTATCTGCGTACACTAATGCTTAGCTTTCGATACAGAATTCTCGTTCTATCTCATAATTGATTCTGAATTCTAGTTCATAATTGATATTAATATAATACTTTGAGAATATATTTTCATGTTTTAATTTTTTTCCTATACATTTCCGAAGGAAACAGTTCAAGTATGCATTCAGTCATTTAAAAGTGTTTTGCTATTCTTAGATAACTTCTGAAGGAATTTAAGGTGAAATTTTGTTAAATAGCGAAAACAGCAATGACGGCGCGGTGGCTTGGCGTGGCGGACGGATAAAAATTACAGGTTTCCTTACGCATACTATTCACGGCGGAGCGTAGCATCATAGGAGCTTCAAATTGTACAAAATGCTTATAAAGGCTAGCGTAGACTAAGACACTTTTAACGTAGCGAATGTTACTCGATTATTTTTTTATCTGTGACATTATTGCAGCCTTTTTGCCGTCACTGTGGTAATAAAAATATGATGCGTTGTCTCCAAGTACGCCTGTCTTTGAAGCTTCGCTGGAGTGTCTAGTATGCCTAGCTCCTTTAAAAGATATTTTAAAAATTATAATGACAAAAAAAAACAAAAAACCAAACCAAAAAGAACGTACAATGAGTATCAGGCGATGTCGGGCCAATACCTTCAGTAGGATCTAATCTCTTGGCGCGACGACCATGCTTGCTGTTGTTGTGCACGAACATGTTGTCCGAGATCGCCAGTAGGGGGCCATCCACCATCACTTGCGTTGATATCACCACCTGTGGGAATACGGCACTTTAGAATATATTCAATATAAACAATATTTTATTATCTGGGGGCACGGCAGTGCCCCTGCCAAGTCTCGAGCAAAACGGGCACGGCCGTACCATCTTTTCTCGAAGCGGTTCGCGGCTGTTTCGCCCCCCCTATATCTTCGACGTGGACAAAGCTAGGAGTTTAGGTTTTCGGTGAATAATAGTAGGCATTAGAACAAGCTTAAGTTCGAAATTACACGCCAAATGAATTAATAGTTTAGGAGTTACGGTCGATCAAAGTTACACCATTTTGTCACTCACTGACTCACTGACAGATCATCAAAAATCTAAAGTACTTCTAGCAGACATAGAAACTTCAAATTTTGCACCAAGATAGGTCATTAGCCACATATAAAGGAAAAATTATAAAAACGTTAAAAAATTATATGCCATAGAAAACAATTTTATATTCGCGGTTTGGCAAGAACATTATGTATGGATTTTGACTGCATTGTTAACTTTGTTCGTTGTTCAAGTACCTATTCAATTGGATGAATACATACATAGAATAGAAAAGAATAATATAAATGTAATACATAGACTACCATTAATACAAATTAATACATAAAGTTCATTAAATTAATAAAGCTAAATCTCCATTGTATTGCGATAAATATTGTATGCGCGCTCGATAGATGGCGTTGTACCTGTCTGAATCGCGCTATGGTTTCGTTACAAAGCGCAGTGTAAGTAGTACTTCAAAATAATTAATTAGATAATTTTCATTTGATAGCGATCATCTGTCTATGAAAACCCATTTCGAAACTAAAAAATATTGTAGTGATAATTGATATTCGGAGAACTTTACGTGTTATTTAGTTTAGTTTAGTTATAGTTTGTAAGTTAGTAGATATATATTTATTTAGTTAGTTATTTGTTAGTTAGTTTAGTTCTATTTAGTTTGCATATATTTATAAGTTTAAGCCCTATTGTTATAGAAGTAATTGTAAATATAGTGTAATGGAACGTGAAATATTGTACATAAATGGCGACCTTTGTCCACACAGAGTCATCTCTATTCCTGGAGATGGGTCGTGTTTATTTCATTCGTTGTCATACAGCATGTATGGGAGTTTTCAGTCGTCAAACGATATTAGGCGTGCTGTCGTCCATTATGTAGTGGAGAATTGGGATGACATGCAAGTCTATAAGTCTATGTTTACTGAATATAATCGACTCCGAAGTATATATCGCCCAGACTTGTCTACCTTAGAAGTAACGAAGCCTCAGAGAAGAAACAAAAGAGATAGAGATAGAGAATGGGTTCTAAACAAAGCAGTAGCTGACGTCCAAGAAATTGTGAGGTCACCTAAAAGTAAAAGAAAGAAATACCCTTACAAAAAATAAATGAGATCCCACCAAAAACATTAAATGTAAAAAAATGCCAAGTCTCTCGATGCAGTCTTTCCATCGTAAAAAGTTTTGAGATCTCATAGAAGCCAAGTCCTATTCAAAATATTTCGTAGTTATAAATCAACATTTAGTAATTGTATCAATAGTTTTCTTTATATTATAATTAAAGTGACTTGGCAATGAGCACAAATTAAAAGCTGCTTGCTGCCTGGAATTATGTGCAAATGTTACTGACGAGACCAGTGATCAGATTATTTGTTATGTGTGAATCATGATGGTCACTACCGACTACATGCTCCAATACAATAATTAAGAATACCTTACGGGCCATCGCTTCATGAAAGTAAATGAATCGAGAGTGCACTAAGACTGACTGCCGTTGCCGAAATTCGGTTGGGACGACACGGATAAACCAAAAGAAAATTAATTTTGTGATATTAATGTTTACGCATGCGGTGTGTGTAACTTTCAACTCCTCCAAATATGCCGTTTTATTTGTTTCTTCCTGTGCTCATTGCCAAATCACTATAATTATAATATAAAGAAAACTATTGATACAATTACTAAATGTTGATTTATAACTACGAAATATTTTGAATAGGACTTGGCTTCTATGAGATCTCAAAACTTTTTACGATGGAAAGACTGCATCGAGAGACTTGGCATTTTTTTACATTTAATGTTTTTGGTGGGATACATAATTTTTAAAAGATTAATATATTGGGTATCGATGGAATTTCAACCAAAAATTTTAAAAAAACAGACGTTTATAAAAAGAAGAATTTACGATATATGAGTATGCGCAATGTGGCAAATAATAAACCTGGATAGATTTTTAACGTAATATTTATAGTCCGCTATGTAATGTAAGTATGTATGCCATTAATATCTCGTAAAGATCAGACATATTAACAACTCGGCAACCCCTTGCAGAAATTACAGCGTGAACATTGAGTTGATAGTCATGTTAGAGGTGCAAAATGCTACTTCGTTATGTATAAAATATAACAGTCGAAAATTTCATTCACTTTAACAACAAAATCATCTCAAGTTCAAGGTAAGTATCCAAAAATACGAACACAACCCTAAGCTATAACTCACTTCACTTACTGAACACACACAGATGAAAGGGAGAGTCCCCTGGGAGGAGGAGCTATGAGTTCCGACAAAATGGACGCGATCCTAATATGGAGTAGTATGCAAGGAACTGCACTACTTTATATGGCTGAGGATGTTGTATGGGTGGTCTAGTTATGATTGGAAATGTCGCACGTATTCTATTGTGTAGGTCGGTGTGTTTGATCGTAACGGGTATCCCTCCTTTTTTGGATTTTGAATTAATGAGCCATTGATTATTCTTCTGTAGTAGTAGTAAATATAGTAAACTTAATATTGATATTGATATTGCCGTGTAGTGCCGGCTTAGAATGTCGCTACCCCTTTCTACCCGCGGGTATCGTAAGAGGCGACTAAGGGTATTGGGATTGGGGCTTATTATTGGATTATTGGGCGATGCGGTTGGAGACCCATCACTAAAAACCTTTATTTTTACCATCTTTATCCCACTCAACTTCCAAAAGTGGCTGAGGAATTTATATTTCCTTAGCTCTGGTTACCCCTTCTAGGGAAATATGGCTTATTCCGTTTATCCACCCTAAAACAGCCACCCTTAGGTGGATATTCGGAAACGCGTGTCCTTCTATCCACCCTGAACGGGGTGGATATCCGGAATGCATATAATATGGTTCTTCCGATTTTCTACGCTGCCTACGTACAGTCATTTACAGAAAAAAGGCCCTAAGTTTTAATTTGTCACTTTTTTGTTACAAGTTTCTTTCTTGTTATGATTTCATTTGACACATCGGTCATTTTAAATGGTTTTCACACAAATACTACATACCAACCCTATAGGTAACATACACACATACATTTACTCAAATAAATCCTTTAATCCTATAAATCCTTAAACGGGGTAGCCAGAGCTTTGGAATGAAAAATTCCGTAGCCACTTTTGGAAGTTGATTGGGGAAAGATGGTAATAATAAATGTTTTTGGTGACGGGTCCCCAACCACATCGCCCAAAAATCACTTATAATGCCCCTATACCCTTAGTCGCCTCTTACGATCACCCACGGGTAGAAATGGGGTTGTGTTATTCTAAGCCGACACTACACGGCAATAGGTAACAATGAATATTAAATTAAAACTTCCCACCAAGATATTTTTATTCAAACTGTAAGTAAGAAAGTTGTTATCTTAAGTATTTTAATGTTCACGATGTTTCTTGGACCCATTTTGTATTGTGTATGTTTCTGTAAATTACTGTACTGTACTGTAAAATCGGAAGAAACATTTTATTATGAATTACGATTATCCACCCCGTTCAGGGTGCCTAGAAGGACATGCGTTTCCAAATATCCGACTTAGGGAGGCTGTTTTAGGGTGGATAAACGGAATAAGCCGGAAATATAGCCGTGAGTATATGTATGTAAATATTGAGTTTTATTTGGTTTTTATGTATGTTTTATCAATCCGAGAGCGCAGCACTCATACCGGTTTTGTCTATGTTTTATCAATATCAAATTCAAAGTCATATTAATATGACTTATTATACTCACTTTGAACAGAAAATAAAACCACGTGGAAGAAAATAAGTCGTAACATGTAACAATCGAAAACAGGAAATTACTTCAAAAACAACCCGTATCACTTGCGACTACGTATTATAATAAAGAATATGAGAATTACACTTCCTGCATTATTACAGTTAATTAGGAATTCGTGAATTAAACACAGAACTGTGAAAGATCCATATTTGTTCGAAGTTGCCACGAGGGCACGTAAGTTAAATATATCTAACGGAGTACAGTCGCACTCAGCAGCCAATGGAACTTTAATATACTTTACTATTCAGGGTTGGATGGGAATGTACCTAAATATCCAATGCGTTTTGGTCTGATTGCTAAACCATGCGCATACATATAGATTTCGAAAAAACTCCTTGTACCGTTTACTTTAACTTGAGTAACAATAGGTGAGTGATTTTTAAATAAAATTCACGCAAGAAAATTCTTAAGTATGAAGAAATGCTAGAAAACATTAGAAAATAAATAAAGCATGGTGGTATATAAACGAATTTAGTTCTACCCTTTCGTCGAGTTTAGCTTCTTCAAATATTCAGAAGTCGTCAGTGCAACCCTTCTGTTAGAAGAGCGCAATACAAAATAAACCATTCCATTTTAGTAGCGGAAGCGATATCAAATATATGACCGGTATTATTTTAAGTTTTAAGATACGATAGAATACACTATGAATAAAGCAAAATTCTGAAATCAAAAAAAAAAACAAGAATGAAAAATCTATTAATGTAAAGGAAATAGCAATGGTTTATCAGAATGCCCCACATTGGTGATAAATAGGCGTTGCTTATCCCAATAGAAATTAATTTAGTGATTGAGAAAAAAAATCGAATAAACTTGATAAATATACAGAATAGAGAGAATACAATACTCCTTTTTACACATTACATTGCATCACATTTTTTTTCAATATCGGCGTTTTAAAACAAATATTACACCTGATTAAACAATAACTTTTCGCATTAGCCTATGACTTAGATCCGGTTTAAGAAGCGATACGGCCCAGACATTGGGTAAGGAAGGAATGAAGCAATTTTTCTTGGTTCGTTGTAAACAACCGACCATTTACCTGTCGACAACTGAAATAATTACCAGCATTCGATGGACTTAGGGGAGAAACTGCGAATCCTTAGCTTTGGGGAAACTACCTTTAATCTTTGTGCTTCTGATACTGGCTTTTAATATCCGATATTTTTAATGCATGATTATTTTGTATTTATGGTAAACACACATTTTACATCAACCAATAGATTTACTTGATATAAAAACATTCTAACGTCATATGCACTGATTGAAACCTGTTAAGAACCGACGAATGAAATGATCGAATACCTCTATGAAATCGATGAGGTTTTATTTCTTCCAATTGTACAATAAAATTCATCGACAACGAGGAAACACATTTTGTTATAAATTAATATTCATCAAATAATTATTATCAAATCCAAAGAAACTTACTTGAAACCGCCTCATATCTCGAGGGTTGCCGGCGTTTTTTAAACAATTTTGATTGCACTTCAAGAAAAACTTCAGGAAAAATCTGTAACAATACAAACTAGTTAAAATGTTTGCTAAAAGAATCTTCTAAAATAAAAAAAGAATGGCTTGAAAAATTAACATTTCTCACAGAAAATACAAACCACATTGAGAGTGTTTATTAACAAAAAGTTCTGAAGTGACACATAGAAGCGGCAACTTAAAAAGTTTACGAAGAGTAGTGTTTGTTTGTGTTTCTAAGAGATCAATAACTATTAAAAGGGATCGTTTAAAGATAAAAACCTATTAAGAGGGATGTTGATAGTGTGAAATGTTAACAGTTAATCTAACGCAAATGTTGCGGACACATAAATCTGAGTTTATCAATAGTAACTTTACTATGGCGTTTCGATACGAAGGTTCTAGATCGACTTTCACGATTAACTTATTGTTGTAAGCGTCTGACTTTATTTTTCTTGTCGGGATCATTTTGGTTAGTTCAATAAGTAGTTTCCAGAGGCTTGTTCTTTTGTTATCTTTATAAGTCAATATATTAATATTGCGACATATTTATGACACAATGTAATTACTTAATTGTAGTTACCTATATCTCGAAAATAAAGAGTTTTGTAACATTCACAGTAGGGCACGATACGAGCAAGATATTCTAACCTGTACATCAACGTCTTGAGTTAAAAATATTTTTATATCGGGGAGTAGGTAGGTAATGAGAGATAATTAAAATATGGATCCCAAATAAAACACTTCTCACTATTTAATGGGAAGTAATTATTTAATAATGTCTACAAACCCAGAGAGTTTAAAAAGGGAAGCTAGATTTTTAAAAAAAATGTATCATGGCGAGTCCCAATCACAATTTCGAGAATCAATAGTATACTCAAGCAACACGTGTCTCCACTTGAGAGCAACTTCTTCCATGCATTAGTAAATAATTTGTTTTTCATGTTCACTAATTTGTGTTTCCGGTCTTCCGAGATGTTTTTGCGTGATTTTTTGTGGCAATCTACACAGTAAGTGTCAATTTTGTGGTTTTTATTGTTTAATTTCTCATAACCAACAAACGCCTTTTTATAATTTCAACTTCAAAATGTCATTCTCATATATGTATGTGAACTTGAGCGGTGCTTATATTTGCAAAGCAAAGAATCCCATACTAAATAACCTATTTTGGTTATATATGTTATCATATGTAGCCATACTATACATACATACATATACTCACGGCTATAAATCCCTAGAAGGGGTAGCCAGAGCTAACGAATTAGAAATTCCTCAGCCACTTTTGGAAGTTGGGTGGGGAAAAGATGGTAAAATAAAGGTTGTTGGTGATGGGTCTCCAACCGCATCGCCAAAAAATCCCTTAAAATGGCCCATTACCGTTAGTCGCCTCTTACCTACACCCACCGGAAGAAAAGGGATAGTGCTATTCTAAGGCGACACTACACAGCTACCACATCATCTATTAAAATATTTATTGTACCGCTTTACTTGGCTCCACATTTATCACAATAGTCAACATTCAAAAAGCCCATGTAATTATTAGTTAGCTAGTGTAGGATGTTTTATATTTGCTTGTCTTGTTGCGAACTACTAAAAGTTTACCATGTAGAATGACAACGATGCAACAAAAAATAACACACTCCGTATTGATTCCATGGATGGTAATAACTGACGATCGAATGATAAGATGATCGATGATCGGGGTATTATTTAACTGCCTTTCCTAAAACTAACTGAGTATATATGAAGCCCCAAAACGATTATATTCAGGTATTAGAAATAGCAAAGCTAAGTCATAGGCTAGCACAGTATATCGTTTAGCAATAAAGTTCGTCTCGACAATCGCTGCGAACCGTACGTTGCCTTTGTAGAAATATTTTACATCGCCGCCAGCCAATGATGCCATGCCGAATATTGGTGTGCCAACAAGCGAGATGTAACTAGAGCTGTTACGTTTGAGGAATCAATTTTTGGACGTATTTAAAGCTGAAGATAATCATTGTGAAGAGTTTGGTAGCGAGTTGTAAAAATGATACTACTACTTATTTTTACATGGAATGCTGTTACAATGAACTTATTAACAACAAAGATGAAAAAAATATTATGTAAGTTTCCATGCAATAAAAATTTAATCAGAGGGTGAAATTGTTTTAAAAAAAATATAGATCATTAGGGAGTGAACAATAATTTTATTCTTGCTCGAACTGGTTTTTAAGACAATCAAGTACTGATAACATTCTATGCACTAAGTGAAGTTTGAAATAGGTGATGATATTGTAAATTAGAAAAAAATTAACTACTGTTATTGTAATTCTACCTCTATAGACATTATCAGCTCCATATAGATGAGTAACAATGGTAGCGAATAGGCAAACGTAAGCGCGAACATATTTGTATGGCCCTAGGCAGTACGCATCTGCTCTACTATTATTTATGTTAAACACCTTATGTCACAATATCGTTGGTTATAGGGAATTTACGCGGAGCCATTTCAACTGTATAACTAATAAATCTGCACCTAAATAGAAAAATCGACTTGCCTCAAATTGCAAAAATATAAAGAGTTTTAAATTAAGCTATTAATCCTTACATTAGAATACAATGCCCTATTTATCAATAAAAAATGTATATAGACTATTTTATTAAAAGAATAATCTTTTTTTACATTCAATAGCGATAAAAACTTCAAAATATACTTATAGTATCAACGAAAAATATTCTTTTCAATTCTCAAAATGCCCAAGAAGCTAAAAAAGTCACCTCATGTAACGCAACCGTCATAAATACATATAAAGAGGGGTTTAAGTTCACCTGCCAGTCCCCTGCAGCCTTGCCATCGTTCTCCTTAAGCTCTCCAAGTATTATGGCTATAAGGTTCACTGGCGGATAAATATTTTGTGTCCTGTAAGTACTGCGGGATATGGAAAGGGCCCATTTTATGGCTGCGCTTAATTCTGCGCTGTACAAACATTGATTTAAAAAGGTTTTTCGAATGCGTTTAATTTTTATAATAGGTTTCTATTATTTTAGTATGCTTTATATTAATTTGTGGGTCAAATGTCGTTTAGTAATTTTTTATAGTACGAATTTTTGGTGTTCAAATATTGTAAATTTAGATACCTAAATAATAAGATTTAGATAACTTTGGAACACAATGGCAAAATCAAACGAACAGCAATAAAAAAATAAGGAAATTCAGAATACGATTTCAAATACACTCTCACTATGCGTATCGTAAAAACTACCCCTGTTTCATCCCTTACTTACATCTCTCTCTATATTTAACGTGAGCCTCCTACCTTAGCTTTGAAGGATACAGTATAATATAGAAAACGAACCTGATTCTTTTTGAAAAAAATGATGTAAATAAATAGCTGTGTAGTGTCGGCCTAGAATAACACTAAGCTGACGTAAGAGGTGACTCAGGGTATTGGGTTTTTTAAGGCATTGTTGGGAAATGAGGTTGGAGACCTTTATTTTACATATCCTCAAACGACTTCCAACAGTGGTAAAAGAGTATCTAATTTTGTAGCTCTGGCTACCCCGTTTTGGGATTTATATCCGCGAGTATATGTATGTATATATGCGAACAATTAATTTTATTTTAAATACATTTGTTTTCCGAAGCACTCTTGATTAATTATTTCGTGATTTTGTACTGGAAAACAAAGGCATATAAAATATTATTTTGATGCATATTTTTATCGTCACAAATTGATATTCAAAATAAATATTATAAATAAATATAAAATAAATAAATACTATAACATAATTGCCGTGGATAAAATGTTCTTCACAATCCTTCCCCAAATGTTATTTAAAAAAAAAACGATTGGCTTCCACAAATATAATAACATAACATAAACGTTCACGCCGAATATCCCCGAAGGGGTTGGCAGAGGTACTAATACTTCTGAACATCACGTGACTTTGTCACCTGGTGTTCAGAGTACCCACGTTTTGCATGGACAGTGTACTCACGTGATAGGGGGCAGGCCTATCGCCGTTTTGTACGAATACACTGTCACATGACTAAGTACAACTCAGCCATGTGGGTTTCCTCACGATGTTTTCCCTCACCGTTAACAACCATGATAAATTAACCACACATATGACTTTAGAAAAGACAAATTGGTGTAGGCCCGACCCAGGATTCGAACACTAGTCGCTTGCACGATAACCAAGTGTTCCACCCACTGGGCTATCACGGTACCGTAATATCGTACCCATAATATATTTTATAAGTAAAAAGCATTTTACCTGAACAAAATAAAAGGTATTCCGACAAAAATAGAAATAGATACAGCGATTTCTTTATACGAAATGTTTTGTATAGAAATGGAGCGAAGTGAGGCTGGCACCTCGGTGTAGGTCACCCTCTTTCAAGTGTAAACAGTTCGCCCCCACCCCTATATACGCCTACCCGCATAAATAAACTACGATCTGCATTTTGATACTATTTACCAAAAGGAAAGCCTACAAATTTATTGATTTTGAATTCTTAGTTGTGCTTTGCGATGAGCAGATTAATTTTATTTGCTCTTCTTTATTATTCAAAGATCAAAAATATCGAAAAAAAATAATAAAAAAAACCTAGTTTTATAACATAACTATTTTAAATCAAATTATCAACATTTACAGTCCAGTCTGTTATTAAGATTTCAAAATTGTACGTAACAGTATAAAAATGAATGTTTTCTTTCTGTATACCATTTTTCCTACACTATAAATAAAATCAACACTGAAATCACACACAATGTTGCATAACAAGATAAAACAAAGCCAGACGTATTCCGCAACAAGCAAACAATCCTAAATTTTTTGGCTCGATACTCGAAAACGACAAAGCGGTATTCTACAACAGGCGATCTTATAACTTTTCCCTTTTAACCTTTCCCCCACCTCTGCAACCGCCCGCTCCCCCGGGAGGCGGTCCCCTGGGCCGGTATTGAACTCTCTAGCGTATTGCCCCACCCCACAATACTCGATGCCCGACGACGGCGAATGACATAGATTATTTTTTAGACTGCCCGGTTTTCTATAGATACCTGTAACATGTATGCGTATTGGTAAAGCATTGTGGTTGTTACATTGTTAGCTATGATTGTAGGCTGGCGATTTTGGTTCATTTCGTGACCTTTAAATATTCTTATGAATTGTATTCAGAATGTGTTTACTATTTTATATTTAAGTAAGTTCACCGTAATTTGACAAATAATAAGTTGTTATATTTAAGTTTTGGGGAATTCACTTAAACCGTACCTTTATTTAATGCTGAATTAAAAAAGTTAATCATATTATTATTCATACAGAACAATTTAGGCTTAATATTTTTACCAGACACAAAAAATTAAATGCTTAGTGTAAACTCAATATGAATGAATACCTTATACTCGTATTTCTGTTATATCTAACAATAGTTATTCTTTGACCTTTGCCAAGTCTGTACGAATGGACTTTGTTTTGCCTCCGCGGAGCGTCCACGCGAACACGACGCGACTGCGAATTCAATATTTCAACTTAAACAATCCTAATAAAACATTACAAACTTAACTAAACATTTTTTTAAACATCTTGAAGGGTGTTTAATCGGAAAAAACCGTAACTATATATTTGAAACCAACAATTCCACAGCCACTTCTGAAACTTATTAGGGGAAAGGGTTTCAAAATAAATGATCGTTGGTAACAAAAATACGTTAATACACAACTTCATCTCATGTTGTTGTAACCATACAAGGCCACTAAAGGTTTGTTGGAAGGTAATGCAGTGGCATTCACATACGATTTGTATTTCTTAAGCTTTTTGAGATGTCAAAAAGGCAACAATAATTCAGGATTTTTGTAAACAGATACTGAATCAACAATGCTGTAAACACTTTATAGAGATGGTATAACAACGAAGGGGCAAAACGCGCCACTCAAATAAAACTTTAAATGCCCCGTACCTTTTGTGGAAAGATATATAACAGGGTTAATCTAAGACAGTATAAAACTAAATCAGCTAATAACAGATATAAAATAATTAAAAGAGCGTGTATGAGAATGTTATTGAATACAATAAAAGCAAGATTATATTCAGGATTGTACGAAATCACGATCAACGGTTTTTTCTCACCCCCATGGAAATTAATATTGTAAGAATAAATAAATATGTAAGCAGACTTTTCCATATTTACGTTTTTGTATGTGATTTAATTTAGTTTACAAATATTTTTGTTATTAAAAGAAAGAATCCTAAATAAATTTATTGACTCGAGCGAAACAAATAATACCTAACAGAATGTGCAGTAAATAAAACCGTATATGTTCTCACCCAGGGAGCGCTCCCTTAGTATTGTTGTAAAGTAATAAGTAAAATATATTCATGAACACAGACAGTTTTAATTAGAAGTTGCAATCTCGCTTTGTATATTTCATTTCATCAACTAACTTATTACTAATGCTGTAAGAAAATCTTAGTATCTGAATTATTACGTATACAATGTTTTTGTGCATTATTTTGCTAAAAGTTTCACTTGGATTCGTGGTCGCTGGTTTCACGTTATGATAACGTGGTTAAAGTTTTAAACAAAACGTTTTTGTTACATCAACTCTGATAAAATTTAAGTTACAAATTATACATCAAATATCAGACCTTAATGCAAACTTGTATCAAAAAAGTATACATTATCCACAAAAAAAATAAGTATAATAAAAAGCGTCTAGTAATCACTTAGAAGCTTCAATACCTATAGTCAACTTTCGACACTTATGGGGGAAATGGGTAAGTACCATTCTGAGATGACACCACATAACTACACATAACAAACAGAACTTGTGATATCTCAAATAATCCCTTAAAAAAAGTAATTCCATGTCATTTGTAGTAATGCAGTCTGCCGAAATACTATGTAATATAGTTGTAAAAATAGTGGTTGTTCGCGATCAGCCGACATGAGGGTATCGGGCAACGCAGCTTTCACCGTCGTCATGGCAACGCGATAGAGCCTGGCCTTTTCATAGCCCTCCGAATAGGATATGGTAGACGGTTAGATAAATTTACAAGCATGGAACTGTTAAAGATAGTGGTAGTCCAGAATTCCAACTTGAAAATTAACGATATGAATGTAGTTTTGTTTTACAAGCGCATTACTAGTTATAACACTAAGATAATTAATTTAATTTTTGTTTTTTGTTTTATAATACATACACTTAATCAACTTTTCAATGATATATAAGTCCAATTAAGTTAGCTTTATTTATTATTAACATTAATTTATTCACAACAATTGCTATATATAGTTTTTAAATTGTTTCATTGAGTTTTGATATTCTGGTCTGGACTTCACTAAATAGAATACAGTTAAGGGGTATATTTTACAATCAATAAATACATCAATTTAAGTCAAAGTTTTTTGAAATTTACATTTTTTATCGGAAATATTTACCCCTCGTTAAGTTTGTATTTATGCAACTATCGTACTAATAATATAATTGGTCCAAATAATGATAAAAGTTAATCTAAATCCAGCATATACTACAAAACTGCTCTGAATCTAAAAGTGCCCGTGTTGTGAACAGTATAGTTTCCA
Organism: Bedellia somnulentella; assembly: GCA_963576735.1. Taxonomy (NCBI): domain Eukaryota; kingdom Metazoa; phylum Arthropoda; class Insecta; order Lepidoptera; family Bedelliidae; genus Bedellia; species Bedellia somnulentella. Next base: position 9,622,746 of record OY755180.1, read on the forward strand.
ATTGACAATATTCGTCGTCGCACCGAACCAATCGACTGAGTTCTAAGCCGACTACGCTGCCACTAGTTGGTTTTATATATGTACTCCAATATTTGTACTTTCATTTTAGATTTAACCTTTCCGTCTTGTATTTTGATGTCTTTTCAGCGTTTAAATTTTTGAGGAGGTTTTTGTTTGTGAGTATTATTTTAGCGCGTAGAAAATATATGTGATGCTTATCGTTATTTGTAAGTGTCATTTGAAAACTATTTTTTTCTTTCAATTTTGAAATTTAGATCTAAGTTGTAAAGTAGAATCCTCATAGTCTTACATACATACATATACTCACGGCTAAAAACCGCTTGAATTAAAAATTCTTAGCCACTTTTTGAAGTTGCGTAGGGAAAAGATGGTTATAGTCTTCTTAACCAAAATGGCTCCAGCAGCAATATTAATTAATTAATTAATAACTTCATACGACCGTTAAATATAAGGACTCGCGCAGTTAGTTATTTGTCCTACCAGTAGCTGTTAATACTACACTGTAGCTCTGCTGTTTTAATAACATACTCAGCAACGATAATTCGGGCCACAACATCTTAGAAATAACTAGTAAAAGTAACCATCTTTTCCGTACAATCAACATACAAGACAAGGGGCAGTATTACGTGAGCATCACTTCATTGTGGGCACCGCACTAATTGTAACTACACTCCTGGGTACCATCAGGCGCTCAGCGCTCAGCTCGGGGTAGGCGTGTGCCACTAATCTTCGACCTCTACGTACCAATACACACCCATCCGAACCACATAAAACCAACCCTATTTCTTTCGCAATTACGACGGTTTTGGATCTTCGTTTGCAAGTCGTTTGCAAACGTAGTAGTCCGGTTAACGCACACTATCAACTCATTAAATTGCATCGCCTTTTTAATGAGTATGAAAGTGAACAAAGGATATGGCTCGATTACATTAAGCACTCGAGCTGGCGATAGTTTGTTTGGCTTGTTCTGTACTCGAATACGTTTGCGATTGCTCGACACTCTATCTTTTAAGTTATTTCAAACTTTGTATGTAAGATCTCTTACAAATTCAGAATTGCAATGGTAAGTGAAATAAACTGTACAAATGTCTAAAGAAGGTATTTGCACATACCTCCTACATGGGAGAAGGATAGTTTTTTATCAATGAGTAAATTAAAAAAGAGGTAATATATTATTTCCAATAACCAATAAGCTTTGTCTACGCGGCTGAGCATTAACATGCTGTACTGAAGCTTATTCAATATAACTTATAAAACCATTAATTTCGTATATTGCCGTACAATAAATAGCATGTAAGTATAAAGCAACACATAAATTACACTGCACATCGGAAAGCCGAACGCATACATCGCTGTTAATGTACAGGCACGTGTACAAAGTTTATCACATGTACACAGTACAAATATGTGCACATGTATAAGTACATCACACATGATGTAAAGCATATTTCGTTCATATTTACCGGGCGAGCTCGCCATAAATAGATATCACTTGATCGTTTTCGGTCGGGTAATAGTTATAAATTATAGCTAGTTTATAAAAGCGGGTTAACCCGAGGTAAGCGGACAAGGCATGTAATTTATTGTGCTGAAATTCGCGTGCGTTATATTTTCATAGCCAATATGTTGGGGGTAGATTTTAATAGTGTCACTACGGCTTTAAGTTATGGCATACTAGGGATATCATATTATTCGTACTGAAATTTACGTTGTTGCTAGTTCTGAGGTAATCAAAGTAATAAAATAAAGATGAAACCTACTTAAATGAAACTGATATTTTCTTTCAATAAAATTTAAAGGTTACAAATAATAAATAATTCCAAATATGCTTGTTGAATTAAGAAATAACTTTTAGAAGACATTTCTGAGGTAGAAATGTATCAACACACAAACCTATTACTATTTTTTTTCCCCTTCATGGTGTGAATCTCAACTATTTTTAACTACTTAGTCAAAGGATTTTTGTTTGGACTGATTTGGTAAAACCGTATATATATTTAAACATATAAATTTCAAATTATATCGAGCTTTTTGAACGTTGAACGTTTTCTGACATAACTTTCGTTGTTTCGGTGTTCTGATAAGATTTTTAAACAACTTGGTCCAACAGTCCGCAAATGATTAAAAGTTTGTGTTAATTAACAAAAAACGCACAATTATCTAAATATATTTACTCTTAAAAGTAAACTTGCAAATGGAACAGGACGGCATAGATATAAACCAAAACATAAACGTTATATCGGCGATCGGAAAAACGCCTCTATCAAAATATAACGACTGCGATAAAAACAGAGAAGAAAGCGAATGTTTCTGAAGAATTTTCAAAGAACCTACCACATATATCTATCTCTTTTACTCTCATTATACACTATTACGACGTCTCTTTCGGTATCCAGTTTTCGGTTTTATAGGCTCATCGATAATATTCGGACCGCTTCAAAGATATGAGTGTTAAATATTTTATGATGTCTTAAGTATCCTACCAAGTTTGTTCTTGTTTTGTACTTGAAACAGACAATTATTTTCCCACTAATGCTTTCTACCCATTTTTTTATATATTTAAAAACCAATACATAAGGTCATAGATAGTTTTATATTCAAAGTGATACAAAAAGCGAATCTTTTTAAAATCAGCCTCTCCGTTACAAAGTGTCTCGGCGCAACATCATTAATCAGAAGGCTGGCAGCGCAGCAAACGACCTCCAGTTAAGACCCTCCATGGCCAACATGCCCCGTAATATGGCTGCATACTTAGAATCCCTAATCACTAAACACCAACAACCTACAAGCAAAATACACCCTTCTGCTAATTACCTAAGGATTCATTAACGAATACATCCCACACAGTGACTTCCAACCTTTAGTCGCGAAACGAAATGAAAAATAAAGAACTTCGAGCTAAAGAAAAAAAGGTACATAAGATGTATTTTCTTGCAGAGAATCGTGTCGGTAGCATTGTTAAATATATCGTCCAATCAGTATTTCAGAGCAAGGAGGAAGAATTAGCGTTCAAAATTAAACAGAGACTGGCTGGGCCTACTGTATTATGCGGTGTAATAAAAAAAGGAATCTTATTTGAATTTGGAAGACGGATAAAAGGGTGAATCCGGCACTAATTTAAACAGACAATCGTCTGTCAGACGCTTTTAGGGAATCGAGACGGGATCTATTAATAATGTATGTGGACTGATGACTTAACTAGTCGTACTTAAGCAAACTTTCATAATATTACTAACTGCGTTTTGGTTAATAATACAGTTTGTTCCCATTATATCGTTTATCAAATTTGGCGAACTTTGTCTTTTGAAGCATGTTCCTAATATTTAGTTTGTCTACCAGATAAAAAACCTCTCCTTCATTACTCAAAATATAAGTATCGTAATAAATAATAATATACCTACATTCTTATATACAGCTTCATCTTACCTCGATCTCTGATAGTATTTGAATTGATCGCTAAGTACATTTTTGTCGTAGTTTTAATTCCTTATAACCAATTCATAAAAATAGCTTCATGGAAATAAAATAATACATTAATAACATCTATATTTTTAAAGTAAAATGTGACGCTCAAAGTATAAGACACTGACGCAAATTTGTCACATCAATCCAAATCTATTACCCTTTTAATGAAAGGCAGGTGGATACGTGTAATACCGTAAAAAGCTAATCACATACGAATCACCGAGCATTTCATTGATCCCGACCATTGGAAAGCTTACGAAGGCACTTCGTCTTCATTCGGGAATCCCTTTAAGGAATCGTATCATTTGTAATGAAAGCTAATTCTTTCATTAGCTCCCGTGACAACGGGAAAAATGTAAGGTAAACGAAAACAAATGTTGGGAATCTCTGGCCGTGTAACTATATAGAGCCGCTATTTGTTTTTTTATAAACCTTGTCGTGTTAGGTAGAGTAGTAGCTAACTGATTCGTGGGGATCATGTAGGAAATTAATGATGTATGATTTATTAAAAGTTTGCGCGGATTACAACAAAAGAAATATAGAAATCCGAAGAACCTTTTTGGGAGCTCTGGTAGCTAACCCTTCTTTAGGATTTATGATTGTATTTTTAATTTCTAATTCCTTAGCTCTGGCTACCCCTTCTAGGGATTTATAGCCGTGAGTATATGTATGTATGTATGTATGATTGTATTATATATGATAAATAGTCTTGTAATAGAATAAATTGTAGTGCAACAATTTTGTCTAATGAAAAATTAAACATAACCCCTGTTCAAAATGTTTCTAACAGAAATTTTCTCTTTATTTTAATATCTCTTGCAACATCTAATTCAAATAACATCTTTGAAAAGGATAAATTCTGAATGCACTTTTATCTACACTGAGCCCATTTATCAATAACTCCAATAGAAATCAGATCTGACAAGGCGTTAATGGTAAGTCAATGCAATTTAAACTGCCCCTGTATTGAACACCCTCTTTACTTTGTGTTTCTTTTCTAAGCTTCATTTAGTACTATCAAAATGGCAGTATGTTAGTAATAAAAATAGTGTTTTAGGCATCACGTATTTAAAATTCCTGTGTATGTACCATTTATTTTAACGTATGCAGAATATAAAACTTGAAACATATTTTTATTTCTTTTTTACGCTTCTTGTATAAAGTTAGTAAAATATGAGTTCAGAGAGAAAAGAAATATAATCATAATTTTCAACACTATTTTATGTTTAGAACACTTAAACATCTAGCTGTGTTTGTTTGTTATATTATTACAACTACAATAAAATTTTAATAACCGTATAATTTTGTTTAAACAGTTAAACAGTTTGTTTAAACTACATTTCAAGCTAAAATATACTTAAGTTTACACTTCCTTGAAAAACACAGTACTACAATAAGTTTTCCATAGCAAAGCAAACATGATAAAAATAAAACATTTAAGGATAGCACACGCGGCTATAACGATATCGACTCGGGACCCCGGCACTCGAAACTATCGATATAAAGCTGGAATTAGATTTGCAAGTGCCGATTGCGAACGCACTTCCATTAACTGCGACCCTATCAGAAAGAATCCCGAAATATTTCTTCTTTCCTGCTTTATTTTAGAATATCACAAAGATTTTATTGAAGACGATATGAAGATAACTTGCTACGTCTTAGTATTTTTTTTCTTTTATATTATTACTATTTAATTTATATATTTATAATAAATCAGAATGATATTAGCCAGAGTAAAGGTACCTGCTAGAGTTATAAGAAATTGTGTTCAAGCCAACGCATTTGATATCTAAAAATAGTTAACGATTGTGCAGGCATTTTGACATTCTGAGACAATGACAATATAAGATGCACATTCAGCTACACTTACAAACTCACATTGGTTACAAAAACCATCCTATACATAATACTAAGGCCAGACACATATTTCCCCAAGCTACCAGGATCACAAAGGACAAGAGAGCTTATACAATTATAAGAGCATGCAATCAGTACACCACATTGTTAGGCAGCCGTGTCGTCAAAGCGCAAAGGAAGCCAAACTCTCAAGTGCTTAATAATTAATTGCCCCTTAAACGCGCCAACGTCTTGACTTCAGAGATGTGCTAACCACTCACTTCTATGCATGTGCTGAGAGTGAATGTTACGTTGCCCACTGTGTATAAGCTAGCTGCTTGCATATAGAATTATTTGCCATTTCAGGGTAGCCGTTTTGACTCGTATTTATATTGATAGTAATTAGGGTTGATAGAGTATTATAATATTAATATTTGATAACGTTATTTACAGTTTTTAATATATCCAGCTGTGTCAGCATTTGGTATACACAATTATTTAATTAAAATAAAACACATCTATAAAGACGACGTGATAGCTCAGCGTGTAGAACACCGGTTGTCGTGCGAGCGACTAGTGTTCAAATCCCGGGTCGGGCCTACACTGATTGGTCTTTTCTAAAGACATATGTGTGGTTAATTTATCACGGTTGTTAACGGTGAGGGAAAAAATCGTGTGGAAACCCACATGGCTGAGTTGTACTTAGTCATGTGACAGTGTATTCGTACAAAAATGGCGATAGGCCTGCCCCTATCACGTGAGTACACTGTCCATGCAAAACGTGGGTACTCTGAACACCAGGTGACAATGTCACGTGATGTTCAGAAGTATTAGTACCTCTGCCAACCCCTTCGGGGATATTCGGCGTGAACGTTTATGTTTATGTTTTATGTTACATCTATAAGTACCTTGCGGTTGTTTTCTAATCAGAACAAATCGAAATAAAATTTACAAAAATGCTCTATTAAACGTATCAATCAAAGATATACATCAACCATTACTTTCAATTTCAAAATAAGTGGAATATGGAATTAAAATGGCTTCTATCATTCAAACAAAAAGCTTGCGTTATCGTAAAATCTTAGTTAATTGAATGACAATGAGTTAAAAAAAGTTATTTATAACTTTATTACGAAAAATATACTGTTTGACTTTTGGCACTCTCTTTATGTAATTGACTTTCATTTAAACAAAACCAATATCTTCTGTTATTCTATACAAAAATAAAATAAATACGTATTGAAAAATTTGTTCAGGTAAGTATTTAACATAATAAGTAATAAATAGCTTAAAATACACATGGTATGAAAACAGAAACAGAATACAGTAGTAGCTGTGTAGTGTCAGCTTAGAATAGCACTATCCCATTTCTTCCGGTGGGTGTACGTAAGAGGCGACTAACGGTAACGGTTGGACACCCATCCCAACAACCTTTATTTAACCATCTTTTCCCCACTCAACTTTCCAAAGGTGGCTGAGGAATTTCTCGTTCCTTAGCTCTGGCTACCCCATCTAGGGATTTATAGCCGTGAGTATATGTATGTATGTATGAAAACAGATACATATGAGATAGATAATAAAATGAAACAAATAAAAAAAAACATGAAGTCTTTTTATAAATTGTCGATGTATTTATATTCATGTATTAACTTAAACATTCACAGAAGTACACCGAAAGAACTCATACAATAGCCAAACATTTTTACTGAAGGACAGCAAAAACAGCGTATCTACTTTGAACATATTTGACTTAGTAAACATCGTTCTCTCAGGTTAATTCAACCATTTGTTGGCTATCGACAAGTTAAAACACGCGATACTATCATAAAGGCTACGATTAACTTCAGTTTGTTTTGTCGTCAAGAAACAAATTTTAATATTTAATTAATACTATACAAAATGGAGACATGTCTTTTCAAATAGCACACGTATCAAAAAACTAAATGCAATTTATAAATCAAATATGATTAAATTACTTAATAATTAAACATAGCAACTTTCTCATAACTTTAATTATTGTAATATTCTAGAGATTTGAATTCTCATTAGTGGAAATGAACATAAAAACGTAATTTAATTTTGTCTCGAAAAATAATACAAAAGTAATTACCCTCGGCCATGAGTTCGATGTAATTTAAGCCGCACCAATATGGCAGCATTTGAGTGGAAATTCTCAACGAACAGAAGCAAAAGAGGGACTGATAAAACCCCGTCACTAATTAAGGAGGCCTCAGATTTAATAATAGATTTGTCGCTAATTTGGTTGAATTTCCAAGAGAATCTCTGAAAAAGATATTCAATTCGATTTGCCAGACATCTTTTGGAAATAAATGAAATGATTTGCTCTCGAGAACTTGCTGAAATACAGAAATCTAAAGGCATCATTAGAATTGGACTAGTTGCAATTCATCATTATTATTCCAGACAATTTATCAAGCGGTTAGCTCGACTCGCCCGCTCGAATCGCACATCCTAACGAGATGGTGAATTTTCAAGGTATAATGTACGAACCGACGAATCACGTATTGGAATTGTGAATGAGCTTAGAATTGAGATAGAATAGCGGAACATGGTGAAAAGAAAAATTGCTTCAATTGAGTTTATACTCTTCAATAGTCGCATAAGAAATTTAATAAATTTGCTTCAATAATGAATGTTTAAGTGACGAAAATTATTATCAGTTTGTTATTTTATTTTCATAATCATAACATAATTAAAGAATTTGAATGTTTTCGTTCATGTGGGGAATATTACTAATAAGCAAAAGATAAATAAAGGAAAGAAAAATTTCGACACAGGCGGGGATCGAAAACGCGACCTCGGGTATACGCCCCTGTCGCTCTGCCAATGGAGCTACCGTGTCAATGGCTGCCAGTGCGAAATTCTTCTATGAGGTTTTCATGAACAAAAACATTCAAATTACGTGATAGTTAGGCGTTCTAAACATTTGCATTCTATCTGAAAAGGTAGACAAGTGACCTACCGAATTTGTGAAAAAAATCGGAGGTAGGTTACGCAAACACTACTTAAAAAAGTGAAAAAGAAACAAAGGATAGAAGAATTTTGCACTGGCAGCTATTGAAACGGTATCTCAATTGTGTCGAATTTTTTCTTTACTTTATTTATCCTTTATTTTTTAATAATAAAAAAACGCAGATTTTCGTAATGTAATGTTCCAAATATAAAGTAATATGATATTGTTTTTTTTCTGTCCATATTATCATAGTGCTGTTAAAAGTGTACAAGTATTTACATCACAATTCTTGACGCAATCCGTACCAAATAAATAAATTACCCGAGATCTATCGACATTGCGAAAGCTGTTTTTTTCTACTAATAAGTTTTATATAATTGAGTGATATCCGAGAACGCTCAGTTTCCTGGGGTCATACGGCATGAAAGCTCATTATCACAACTTTATCATATTTCAATTTACGATCGACGCCCGTACTTATCGAGCAGAAAAATCGGGGACCAAAGTCATAAACCGCATGGATATAAATCACGTCTCATTATTTCATTGCGTTCTGATATAGTAGCATCTGAAAAAAAAAACCCTGAATATTTTTTGCAGTTAATTGCCAATTACTTAAAATCATAGCCAAAATGGTATTTTAACACTTCGGCTGCTCTAAGCTTAAAACAAGTATGTCGATTTTTGAGCGTTTGCTTTTTTTTACACCGTTGGATTCGTCATAGAAAGACCCTTATTTCTACATTATTAAAACTCAAAATATCTTCTTATTTAAGGCGCTATTGATAAAAATAATAGGGTAAGATTATGCTAAAAGCATTTTCATTCTGCATTGGCGTTACTGTAAAGGTCAAGTAAAAAAAAATATTAATTTCATTAGGAAACTACATCACGTCGGACATATCCAAAAATCATCAAGATCCGACAATCACTTTAGGAAATATTTAAATTTAAAGAAATAAAATGTTTTTTCGCTCTCCTGTAAAATTTGCCGAAAACGACATACTTGTTTTTAGTTTAACGCAGCCGACTTGTTCTGCGTTTGTCATTATTTTATAATTCACTGACGGGGTTGGTTAAATCTTTTTGGTTGGTTGGCGACCAAATTGAAGTAAGCATAACTTATTTTGTAATGTTTAAAACCTAATTTTATTCTGTTATAATGAAGATTTTTAAATGCACGAACGAACACATAGCAAAAAGAAATATTTGTAATTGTAACCAGTACTAATTCCATCTTTATTGATGGTTAAAAACTACACCCATACTAAACAATGCACCACAGATTTAACTTAATGCATGATTATTTTAAAGTAACCATTCTTATGTAAGACATTTAATTCAAATATAGAGGCGTCAGATAAGTAAGCGGGAGGCAAAATACTGGTTGTAGAGAATAAGAGCGGTCCTAGTTGTTAAGTCTTGCACAGTTTCTGTCGCTATCTCTCTGGATAAGCGGCCTAATCACCAGTCGTCGTCTCCTGCGTTGGCCGCGGCCGTCCCCCAGGGAACGCTTTTGGGACCAGTATTTTTTTGGTTAACATTACGCCCGTAATCGTGCCGATTTCTTTTGTTTTCCTTCAAGGCAACTACTATTCCGGCTCCTTGAACGAACAAATTATGGAAATAGAAAACCGGGCGAGGAGCCCACTGTGACGTCATTAATAAAGAGTTGTAATAAGTTTGCAAACTCTGACCGGATAAAGTTTCGATAAGTTACTGAGTAGTACGCTAACTAATTTTGAAAGTTATTGCAATCGTTAATTTAAGTGCCTCTTTGTCGTAGTCTTGGAAACAAATATGGTGCTAAAGCGAGAAGTATTCAATTTTGTTTTATAATATAATTTTGAGAGAAAATCATAACAATTCACAAGCTAGCTTTCCTCTAAATTTCCACCGCTCAACAAGGTACAGTCGCGTACAAATGTAATAGCGAAATCGGGCCGCTCGGAAAAGAATTTATTTAGCGAGAAGGCGGAGGAGGCGAGTGGTGCCGCGGCGTATCTAATGAGATAATATAATAGCCCCGATTCGCTTCTGCCACCGTTCACAAGACCGAAAATTACCGGAAAACTGCAGCCAAAGTGCTTCGTTTCAGCGAGTAACGCTCCTCAATTTAAGACAAACTTGGAATCGATAACTTGTTGGTGAGAACTTATGTCATAAAATTATAGCATTTATTGTTGAAAAAAGAAAGAATGTTTAAGAAAAAAAATTCATCGTGACAAAACATAGACGATGTAAATTTTGTGGGATGTCATAAATTGAGAGATATGTACAAAAAAGTTGTAATGAAGAAAAATAAGCGTGGAAAATTATTGTGTATACAAACCTTAAAGTACGTTATGACCCCTTTCAACACTAATCTTTTAATAGATATTCAAGTCACAATATGTTAAAAGCAATTGTGATCGTTAGTAAAATCGAACAGTGCCCTAACCCTCTAAAACTCATCGTTTTAGATTCAGCCACGACAAAACATCTTAATCATTACGGTTCATAAAATTCTTAAGTGATTGCCTAGAGGGGACCGATTGCGTAGTGAATGACTACAAATCGATTATAAACGGCCCATCTTTTTAAGTATCCATTAGGTATGTAAAAGGACTTTTTATCAAATCTGTGATAACAATAAAAAAAAAACATTTTTAACTTTAACTCTAATACTACCTATCAAATACCTCAGTAGTCCATAATGTCCCTTCGGTTCAGAATTGCATATCTTGTAAATTTTGAACTTAAAATTCTGCGAATAAAATAGAGCTACAAGCTACGTTGCCACTCACACAATTAATGAGAAAAAAATTACCGAAGCCGATTTTACCGAAGAATTTAAATGAAATTCAATAAATCTTCAAAGATTGTAGATTTGAATTATTTAAAACACGTCAAAAACCAAAAATAAAAAACCTCACAATCAAACGTTCATTTTGCAAATGAAAACGGCAAATCATGTAAATATCAAAATTTAAATAGAGTACCGTGTAATAGTAGACGCGAACAAGCGGCAGGCCGACAGAGATAATGAAATTGTGTACAGAAGCGCAACGAGCCGCGAGCGTGTCTCGGGCAAAAATCCACTTAACAAATTGCTGCTGATTCGTAGGGTTCTGGATTGGTGCCCATTTTAATGTTACCTCAATTATTTGTCGTATTATTGACAGGCGGACGCGCATGATGCACTACAGTCTTCTTGCGTTAGTCGAAAAGAAATTTGAAGCAATTGTAATCAATGCGCTTTGATGCTTGATTGTTAATTTTAATACTATACTTAGAAATCAAAACATGGTTGATACTGCATCTACGAACATAGTAAAAGAAATAATTGCAGGATCGATTTACTAGAAGACTGATAAATTTTCCGACGTAAATTAAAACTACAATTAACTAATAGTTAAAAAAAGCGTCGTACAAACATGTCAAGTTGTACATGTACAACATGCAAAATGCAATAAGCTAAAACGTTAATTGACAAAAAAAACTATGACGTGGCAAGCAAAAAATAATTAAATCATCAAAAACGGTATCATCGTCGGAAAAGCGACCGAGTATAAAAAGCGAATTGTGCAAAACACGACGTTAATGAATTCGGCGAGCGGGCGCTGTTTCGCACGCAATTGCACAATTTCAATTATCGCATTAGTTTGTGAGTGTACCGTGTGTAGTGGGCGAGGTCGGCTCTGATGGATTATTGTCGCGTATACACCCGACACCCGACGTAATGTCTGTTCTTTTCGCGGAAAACATAAAAAATATTCAACGTAATTATGTGCGGATGAAATTTTGATTTTATTTAAATTATTAATTAACTCAGTTTTTATTTGATCTTATCAACAGGTTTCCTAAAACAATTTTAAGTGCCTATATGCTGTGGCTTGATAAATTGTGATAAAATAGATTATAAAATCACAACTTTGGCTAATACTATTAAGTGTATTCGTTTTAATTTCCATTAATATATTTGTGGCAGAAGAAGCATGAGAGCAGAGTGAATGCAGTAGAGATGAGGTCCCTCAGAAAAATTTGTAATGTTCTAACTCGGTCACACAATCTATTGTGTGACCGAGTGAGAAATAGCGTTATTCGTGAAAAGTGTGGTGTGAAAGATGATATTGTAAGAAAGATAGAAAAAGGAATGTTGAGATGGTTTGGGCACATAGAGAGGATGAATGATAGAAAATTGGTAAAAGGGATCTATAGAGCTAGTGTGGATGGTAATGTTAGTAGAGGACGACCACGGAGAACACACTTGGACCAAATTGAGAGTGTGCTCAAAAAGGCTGGCGTCCGAAGTATGAAGAATAAAAGTGTATGTATGAAAAGATTGATGGATGTAAACGAAGCTAGAGAGGTTTGTCAGGATCGTACGAAGTGGCGATCGATAGTCTCTGCCTACCCCAATGGGAATTAATGGCGTGAATATATGTATGTATATGTATGTATGTAATATATTTGATATAAATTCCGCGTTCAAAAGCATCGCTGCAATATGAATACTACAACAAACAAAGATGAATACGAAATGGAGCTGAAACGCCTATTTCTATTGAATTGCCAAAAGTACGGGATATAAAAGGACGAGGACACAAAATCACAATCAATGGGACTATTGAAAGTTTGATATTTGTCAGCCTGATTAGCTGAGTCTCTGCAGCGAGTATATTTGTTCTAACGGCTTTGTAATCAGAGGCGTTAGATACGCTCAGCGTGGCGTCTGTACCAGTGCCTTTTGTTTAGACATTGGGAGTAAAAAAGACAATGCACTTTTTTATTAAAATTTCGCCATCGTCAAAGATTTTTTTTATGAATTCTCTGGGCAAAGTTTGTTTTTAATCATTTTTCAAAGATACAGGGTTTGTTTTATCTAATCGTCAGCAACAGAGATCACAAAATAACCTTTAATGGTTTAATTCTATGAAATACTTAGGTTTTAATGCAAATCATTACGCAATATAATATGTCTTTTTTGATCTTTTGTACCCTCTTATGTATCTTTATGTATCCTTAAAAACCATTTTTGATAATCTCAATTTGAGCGGATCATTGAAACACCAAGATAAGTTCTAAAGCTGTAGTCAATCAACGTAGTAAATGAACTCCACTCAAAAATAACTGTGAATAAACCCAGTACAGATTAGAAATCACACCAAAAGTTCCGACACACGGTCATCAGGCATTTCAAAAAGCTCCAAAAACTTTTGACTCGCCATTTCCGAGGTTAACTTCGTAACAAAAATACAATGCAAACGATACAGAGAAAAGTTTCTACAACTCACTGTGAAAATGCATTTGCCGTTCTGAAGTTCCGGATTGTAACGTTGATGAATTGTTGAAAATAGAAGAATGGGAGCCTAGAAGATGTTTTGGTCTTTTTCAACCAAAAGTTTCGTTTAGGAATATTTAACGAATGAATGTGAAAAGTTTGATCGATTGTTAGTATAATTTGTTTTAAATTATGAATCTCAGTATTTTGTTCACTAAGTATTCTATAGTTTTGTTTGTTTAGCGGTGTTTTTCATGTGTAAATTTATTTTTTCTCGTTCCAAAAGTTGGCTATCCTGTTTGGTATACAAAGAGGTGAGTATCGGTAAGTTTTATTACCTTAATTTGTCACATACGACTTACCTGTCTATAATAACTGGATCTGATGGGGTTTCGTTTCTATTTCCACAACTTTTTTTATCACAACACCGACTGAAACAAAATAAAAAGGGTTAATTTTTGTAAATCTGAACAGCAAGTCTGAAAGTTTTTTTATTTGGTTTACAAAAAATTGGATGTAACATTTGTCTGTAAATAACTGTAAATAATGTGGATGGATATAGTTACAAATAGTAATTTAAAGTGTAAACTAGCTACAAAGAGAATAACAAATATGATTTTCAGATCAAGTTAAGAAAAGCTAATTTAGTAAAATTGTGTACTGTTTTTTTTTATTATTTATTTATTATGTCACAGTGACACTTTTGTAAAATATTAATGTCTAATTATGGTTTATATAATTAACAGATAAAACTAATTAATTTTTACCGACAAATAATTACAATTGTCTAGCGCCTCAACCTTGAAAGACTACAGAAAAATAAATGTTAGTTGACTAACTTATAGTTTAATCCATAATTAATAATTGCGAGGGCCAAAAGGCAACAGACATAAGAATAGAACATAACTATTCTTAGATTTGTAAGATTACAATTTACAACCTGTTCCTCAGGAGAAACAATTCCAGAAATAAAAAAAAATCTCATCCACGTTATTTCCTCGCTCTATGCACGCTCCCCACTGCAATCCCCTTGACGTGAAGGGCAAAGACATTGAAAGGACAGACTCCCTCGGGACGCCTCCCCTGAAGACGTTAGAAAGAGACAAACATACGCAGATGACAGAGACAAGGTGTCCAACATGCGTGAATACCAGGTACAATTTTACTAAGAAGACTTGTGCAAAATAACTGATATTTATTCAATATTCATTGGTAATTGAATAGTTTTCGAATAGATCTTCCTATTTGAAACACGTTATAAGTTTCCAAAGTATAATCATTTACTTTTATCTTCAGGTAAAATTTATCTGAATTCATATAACGATAGTTATTATTGACTTGCAATATGCATTGACTCTGTATAGGTCACCATTCAGAATTATCCAATTATTTAAAAAATATGGTAACTAAACAATGCACAACACAAATAAATAATTTTATTATTCGTAACCGGCTCCTTTAGTTACTAATTTATAGAAGGCCTTTACAATGTTTTTACTTTTGTGCAGTAAGAAGGGGAGAATAAAACATAGGTTGAAGATAAAAACATGGAGACAGTTAAGAAAGCTGCTCCCACTAACTTTTTTCCACTTAACTAGATCACATAAAGGATAAGATTGTTAGAAATATAACTTTTTCAAGGAAAATATTGGTCATAAAGATATAAGACAATACGAATAAAACATACAAAATAGAGAATCTTTATTAGTTAGCTTTTTGTATGCAAAGATTTTATACGTTTGTCATATAACAAGTTTTGTTTTACTTTTTTCCCCCTATTTATAGTGTTGATATAATTTGAGATATTGAATAAAATGTATAAGTAGTGTATAGTAATGTTTTGACTGTTGAGAAACTTCTCACATGGCACTAAATGTTTTTGCAGTTTTTAGTGTACCTAACTTAAATAATTGCAAATAAGATAAGTAAAAGAGCAAGAAATTGCCATTCTTATTGGTTATACCCTGTTTTACTTACGCTTTGACGGTGGGCCTTTACAAGTTGTTTGTGGAATGATGACAAGCAAAAATTCCGGCTGACAAAAGTATATGTTTATGACAAATGATTCAAAATATTTTCCACGAACTGCCACTGGGCTGTGATGTGTGTTTGACTTGTTGTAAGAAATGATCATAGAGTTTGTTTGTGATAGAAAATGTGCTATTCATTTGGACCTTAGAAGGAATATTTTGTTAAAAGTATGACATTTATTTCAATGTTTCTTTCACTGTAATAAGACTCTCATATAGTCGTCTGATATAAAAAATGTGGTTGGGTAAAACATTTTCGAACAGTAGTTTGAACTTAGATATATCATAACAAAATATGTCACTGTATAGGAATTTAAGGTTAGTTAAATTATGAGCTTTTATAGACGTAAAAAATGTGGGTAACTGAGTGATAAGATGGCTTCCAAAATACACATAACTACTATAATATATAACTATTTTACTATATTATTGATCTTTTCGAAGCAGCGCTGCAAGAAAATGTTCTTACTTATTTTAAAAAGTCTTAAATGTGTGTGTATGTTATTAATTATTACAATTATTGTTTAAATTTATCTTATGAATGTTGTGTATTTACTTCTGTCTATTTATGTTCGTTGTGGTTGTTATCCCTTTTCATATTTTATTTCTGTTTTTCTGTATTGATAACTTTTTTGTATTGATTGTTTTTGTTATCTATCTGTGAGAAAAGTTGAGGAGATACCAAAATTTATTTACTTATGTTCTATATGTTGTTATTCTATATTCTTTTTGCTATTTCTGTTTTTTCTCCTTAATAAATAAATAAATAAAATAAATCTTCAAAAACTATATTCCAAATCAAACAATCTTCACAAAAGAAACACAATGTAGATAAAAACTTAAATATAATAAAATTTACGTGATAAACGTAATATTATCACATAATTTATTAAACAAGATGTTTAGAAATGTTAAACTTTTACTGGCGTAACTTACCTGCACATTACTTCATGAGTCAAAAGAACTCGACACATTTCAGGATTCTTGTCTTGCCCCTCGTAAACTATAGCCTGGAACAAATTAACATGTTTAGAAGATATTTGGAACCAGAAAACAGTGGAAGTTATTATTTTTAATTAGTGACCATTTAACAATTGAATCATAAAAAAGTTTGTACGTTTTTACTTTAGTTTGAAAAACCGTAAAACGTGAAAATTTTCTTAATTGATATTTTCATATTGAAAACTACAACATTTTTAATATAGTACAAATGAGCAATGTAAAAGGTTTTCGTTACTTAAATGCAGATACATCAAAATAGTAGATACTCATTTTCTAATCTCAGGAATAGAAATCAATTTTAATTAATTATAAATTCGACATCAAAAATAACAGCAGAGGAGATAAGATAAAAATATATTTTAAAGACGGGGTCTTCATCGGGTAATTACTTTTTGCTAATTTATGCACCCTCTATGCATAATGTTATTTCATTATCTACCCAGACTTTATGACTTTTGATTCGAGACAGTCATTTTGTTTAATGTAATTTAAAAAAGCGACAAATATTAACATTTAGTATGCAACATAAAGTTCAATTCGAAAAAGCTGATTTTTTCCTAATTTTATACAACAAACAATAAAAAGAAAAAAAATTATGAGGTTAAATAAATATCATTTTTTACGGAATTATATATAAATAAAATCATCATTAATATACGTCCAAATACATCAAAATAATTCCTAGGCTTTCATACAAAATGAATGGATCTAAAAAATCCTATAGTAATCCGTGTTTGAAACATTTCATCGTAAGAGGGTCCTTCTATGCCACATGTGTTTCGTTTATCTATTAATATCTAATTACTGGTACAAAGTACAAAGCTACAGGGGTGCACCCTTCAATTTAGCAGGTCGAGTAAAGTGTGAGTAGTTTACATTTTTGACATTACTCGCTTATAAAAATATTTTAATTATAAGTACATTTAGTAACGCTTAATGAGGAATTTGAATTCTATGGAATATCTGCGTAGAGTTGATTTAGAATAGCACTAACCCACTACTGCCCGCGGGAAAGGGGCGACCTTTTAGGCTTTTTTAACTGATTGTTAGTTAATATAGGTGGAAACAAACAATTTTTAATTTACAATATTTTGCCCATTTATCTTCCTAAAGTCAGATTTTTTTGTTTTGAAACTCAGGCTATCTTTTTTTATTTATGGCCGTGCGTATAAGAATGTATGTATGTATTGTTAAGGTATCAACGAATTGTTCAGCGTAAACTTCAATTTTGTCTCAAGGAATAAGATACCATTGTATATTACCATCTCTTTAAAAAATTGTGAGTAAACGTTAATATTAATTTTGCTATAAATACTCCTACAGTTACGTTACCATATAAAACCATGATAAAGACATAAAACTTCGAATCAAAAGTTAAATTTACGCCCTATACCGATCTAAGATATTTCATAAACTTCCTAAGTATACTTCGCAATACAAACTAAGATGTAAAAGAACAAAGTTAAAAATGAAGACTGTTCTAGTTACTCCGCTAAGCAGCTTATGCCTTTCGAGGGCAACTATTTTTTCACCCCACAATATTTAATGCAATATGGAAGGCCGCGTATTAGCCTCTTCCATTCCGCAGATCCTCGCAGTAATTGGGGTTTATAAGTTATTTTAATATTTTGTGCGCATCAATTATTTCGGTTTGATTGTATTTGGATTGTGAATAATTAAAAGAAGAGGGCTTTTATACTTTTTGCTAAGGGGACCGGGTGTGGACGTTTAAAACAAATTCAATAAATTTTGAACATGATTTAGGTAGTTAAAATCGAAAGTTTAAGTAAAGTAATGATGAGTACTTAAAATTCTACTTAGTAATGTAGCTGTCTAGTGTCGGCTTAGAATCGCACCACCCCGTTTCTTCCCGTGGTTGAACATAAGAAACGACTAAGGGTATTTGGGCTTTTTAAAGGATTTTTGGGCGTTGCGGTTGGAGACCCATCACCAACAACCTTTATTTACCATCTTTCTCCACTTAACTTCTTGGGATTTCTTAATTCCTTAGCTCTGGCTACCCTTTCTAGGGATTTGCAGACGTGAGTATATTTATGATTGTATGTAAAGTACAAAAAAAACTTTTATTGGTCCTCTACCTATTTACTTATAATAATTATCGTTGCTTCTAAAAAACTATTTGTTTCATCAAAGATACTCATCATCATTACATAAACGCTCCAATAAAGTTAACCTCGCCAATTTCACCACGTAACATTCATTCAAACCGAATTCTCCGTAAAGAGAACAGAAATATCTAGAAAACTAAACCATTCCTAATTGCCGTTGAGAGACTTGTAAGCCCTAGACAGTGAGCCATTTTTCAAGTTCATCCCCATGTCCCTAAGGGAAGTAGTCACGCGAAGGGGCAAGGCGGACGGACGCTCCGGGCCTATAATGACCATTTGGGATTCAATCTCATGGGAATTTGTGGTGGGGTATAAAAAAAATCGACAGGAGAACCTACCGCTTTTAGTTTTCTACTGAAAATTTTAGTAGTACTCGGAACTATATCGTTTTCTGGTAGGGTAATTTTAATACAACTTTGTTGCTAGTTTTAGACTATGCGTGTACTAACTTGTGTATCAAAATATACATTCTTATTGGGGTAGAAAAAACGTTTATGCGTTTTTGGTAAAAATGAGAAAATATTCCGAATTAAAAGTTTGTAGACTCATTTAACCTTATACATTAATTTGTTTTTTTGTGTATTGTTTTAGATTATAAACAATAGTATTTCATGACCAAAATTATTGAAAATAATTCATTCAGTGTAACATATATTTTATAAAATATTTTTTATTATATAAAACTACCCATAATATTTTTTTTAGGCACAAAAACATTATGTGTAGTTTTAAATTATAGGTAAATGCAGTGACTATTTTGGTAATGTTTTAGATATAGTTCACCAACAATTTTCCCAAACGCCTATAAATACCAAAGATGGGAGGCCAGAGCAGGAATGAAAATACTTTAGCTGGTTTTGGATGCTTGAGAGAGAAAAATGTTGTAAAGTAAAGGGTTATTAATTTTCAACCACATTGCCTATCAACTACTTAAAAAGCCCACAACTCAACACCCACGAAAAGAAACAAGTTAATGCTATTCTAAGCCAACACTATACAACTATATAATTTATTGTGAGTAAAGATGGCAAACCACATAATGAGAGGGTTTCATGGAGGTAATTGAATTAAACCGTTAAGTCGGGATCAGACGGGCCAACCAATCAACTAATGTTGACTACATGCGACCTATGCACGCGAACTAAACTAACTTTACAGAAATATACAATTCCAGTACATTTTGTACAAAAAGAAGTAACATAAAAAGAGGACATAAATTTAGAAATGATATCTTAAATTTTATTTTGGGTACATATTTCGGGCTATTCCACATATCCCCCCTGAGCTATCCCCCCTGGGGGGGAAGAAAGGAATTTTTTTCCACATAGTGCTACCAGGGGGGATACTTTTCCGTCTATCCCTCCTGATGAAAAAAAAACAACAAATGAGTAAATGAGTATCATCAATTACAAATGATAATTAGAAAAAAAATCCTTTCTTCCCCCCCAGGGGGGATAGCTCAGGGGGGATATGTGGAATAGCCCCATATTTCAAAAGGTATCCGAATCCTCAATACTATGCTGGGTAGTGTAGGCTTAGAATAGCACTACCCCGTTTTTACCGATGGGTGTAGGTAAGAGGCGACTTACGGTTTTTGGGCTTTCAAGGAATTTTTGGGCGATGCGGTTGGAGACCCATCACCAACAACCTTCCTTTACCATCTATTCCCCACACAATTTTCGAAAAGTGGCCGAGGAACTTCTAATTCCTTTGCTCTGGCTACCCCTTCTAGGGATTCATAGCCGTGAGCATATGTATGTATGTACTGTTTTATAAGGAAACTAGTGGATCTTATCTGAATAAGATCATTTTTATAACTAATATATTGCTGTGAATATGTTAATATAAAGTTTGTTTTACAATTCGTTCCCTCGTCATAAAAAGATTCTTCCTAAGTTAAGCTTACCATTAATCATTCGTTTATGTAAATTTTAACAGCAGACTATTTAGGTTCCCACAGTAAATCACTATCATATCAATATCTAAAATATCAATCTAGCTACCCTCTGTTTGAACAAAGTCTTAAGATATTCGCCCATAGTTCCCGGGATGGGATAAACAAATCCAATTGTACTAAACTATACTTAGTATGGGACGGCGCGCGCATCGCACGTGCCTTTCTGATTATGTTTACTTTACATCGCTCAAACAACATGTTAATTTGGTAGCTTTTGTATAGAAAATGACTTTCGGAAGCCATTTTTGTGTTGCTAATATCGCTTTGATCAAGGCGGAAAATTGTATCAGATTCGTGGTATAATGAAAAAAAATATAGATTGACCAGTAGGGAGGATCAATACGTTCAGAATATTAAATGAACTCTTTTTGTGTTATAAAGGAAATATACGCAATTCTGCGCATTTGAATATTTAAATACTAAGTATATGCTATATTGATGCTTGTACGAACAATATAGTTCCAATGTTTTTACCTTCTTCATTTTAATTTTTTCTAAGGCCTCCATTATTATTATCCTAAAAATTTTAACAAATTTTACTTCACCGATTTCAAAAGTTCTGTATTATAGATGCAAATTTACGTAATTTTCAATAAAGTGAAACTTAAAGTTTGACACTTACAACGAAATAAACAGAGATGCTGCATTTAAAGAAATGAACTGTAAAACCTGGAAATAAATATAGGAAAGGTGCTCCCATTTCGGTGCCATTCCGTTCAAATACTGTTATTAAAGATTCGTTTGAAGCAATATATTTCTTGAGGCGCAGTCCAATGGCAATAATAAATAAAAGGCACACACAATCTCCGCACAGGGAGAGGAGTGGAGACGCCAAGAATCGCTGTCGAGAATGTAAATCACTGCTCTACTCTATTCTTCAGCCACTATATATTGTTCTTGCACCTACCAACTACCGTTGTACTTGTAGTTTCATTTTGTTTTTGACCCGATTTCAAACGTTACCTTGTTTTTTACATAACGTTTACATGGTACAAATAATTACGTTTACTTTTTAATAATTGTTTCATGTGTTAAAATATTTTTAAAAATCACAATTACTTTACTCGTTCGTTATTTTCGTTATTCCTTATTCACCAATGTTTTATATGCAAGGCTATGTGATAACCGAAGATGGCAATCTTATCGCATATGTTAAATAGCTAAATCTATTTTTGTTATGATAACAGAGCGTTAATTTTATTTATTGATGTTTACTAGGAAAATTATTTAAGTAAAGTTCATTAAAATCAGTTCAAGTCTAGTGCATAGCAAAGTAATTCGGCTACATTTGTTTCATTGTAAGGCGTCTAAAAGTTCTTAACTAACAATGTTTCGCCTAAGTTAATTATCTTGTTGTTATAAATCTCACGTAATTGGCTTCCAGTTTCACCTAACAGCTTGGATGTGTTGAAATTATATATATGCAGAGGACTAAACTGTCATACCTGTGATATGAACTAAAGGAATTTCTGCATACAATACAAGTACAAATATACCATTAATAGGAATTAAATGCAATGGATTGTTGAATGAATGGATAACTGTAAGTGATATTTTCACTGTATCTATCGATTGAAATTAAATTGAATCTTAAATTATTTTGCTGTTTTGGTCACGTGACAGAGCTTTGTAGATTCATAGCAGAAGGGCTGTATTTGTTGAATATTGTTACACCAACTTTTTTTGTCGGGGTAGTGGGGCTCTTAATGGTAATTTTTGGTAGATATATAAAAAAACAAAACATTTTTTCTAATTATTAAAGCCAGTTTTTGATTTTGCCAGAAAGGATTTATTCACCAAGTAAGTCATTTGTGATATAAATCACAAAATATTTAATATACATACATACATACATAAATATATTCACGGCTATATTTCCCTAGAAGGGGCACTTTTGGAAGTTGAGTGGGGAAAAGATGGTAAAAATAAAGGTTTTTGGTGATGGGTCTCCAACTGCATCGCCCAAAAATCCAATAAGAAGCCCCAATACCCTTAGTCGCCTCTTAGGACACCCTTGGGCAGAAAGGGGTAGCGACATTCTAAGCCGGCACTACACGGCATTATTTTATAGACATTAGTTAAAAATGTGAGTTTGAATTAAAGATTAGTATGAGATCGCATCAATGGTATTTCCACAATCGAACAACACCTAAAATATAATAGAAGAGGGCACTTATCCTTTACAAAAGCCGTCAATCAAAAAGTAGCATCTGACACCTCTATTCAGAAAGACATTCTACCCGTTCGAAACTCGAATTAAAATAAAATCGTAACACGAGATAACAGTACTAATGATTGTGCACAAACGCAATGCAATTTAGTTAACCAGAGGGCGTGTGGATTAGTGCCTAATCGGCGTCCGGCGATGACAATCTGGCACGTGGCTGTCACGTGACACGTTGTGGAATAGTGGAATACAGGGTTCGCGATGCGTTCGGTTTAACAGAATAGTGATGTTTTCTAAATGGAGTGTAGACTTATTTCTAGTCGTGATTATAAACCTTTTAGATGTATACATTTTTAATGTGTAGATTTTGAGATGTATTTGATTCAGAATTGATGATGTTTTATTTAGAATTACAATTGCAGTGACGTGAAATGAAATGAAAAAAAATATAATCTTTTCCAGATAGGGACAGTAGAAATGTTTATAGTTGAAACAAAGTAGTTACTTACTTGTTTTGTCACGGAGTCTATTAGCCGAACGAATATGTCCTGTTCTTGTCTAAGACCTATGAAACATAAAAAAGGTATTAACTTTTTAATGGTGCGTTCTATTAGTATTATTGATGTGAAAATATCTCTTAAGAAAAGTTTGTCCATTACCATTGACTCTTTTCACGATCTCTTCCCTCACATTTTTCATCATTCTTTATATACATGCTGTTTTTTTTTACTACGTACTTAGTTTTATAAATTTCTTATGAAATAAAGAATGTTTTTATTATAATAGCAGAGCAGCATACTACCTGTTCTCACGTCGGAAGACATTTAGTTTTTCTTTAGTTGAAATTTGGTACTACGACGTATTCGTAGCACAATGTTTTACGTAGGTAGTCATAAAACTACGTAGCGGATTCAATAATATCAAACTTAATTACAAAAGAACAAGACTCAAAACTTAACAGTCTTATGAATCCATATGAATCCTAATTTTAATAATTAGAAGAGATAACACAAGTTACATAGTAAACTCACGATCGCCAATCGAGCAAAGACCACTATGATTACTACAGTACTACACATTAAAAATACATAACACATACTTCTCCATATGTGTCAGTTATATATGATTGTGTGGACTGATTGACTGAATGATAATTTTACTACGAAACACTTCAGGACCCCATATTGGCATCATATATCTAGAGACCAATTTTCCATTACACATTCTAGACGTGGCTGGCCAAGACGACAAATATTTACTACTCTGTGCTTGGATATCTATTGTCTACAAGCTCAAGCTAAATCTACTTTACACTGACTACTACAGAGTGCATATTCAATTGGCTATCGCTCACAATCGATTGAATAAATGACAATGCGACAGATGGAGCCACTTACTAAAAGCGGAGACATGACGGAAGTGATCTATTTCTGAAATTATTATAGCTTTGATTGTTACTAGTTGCAGTAGTTTCCAGTATGTCTATGTTCTTTGTTGAACGTGTGAGATACAAGATTTGGAGTATACATATAAGATATTTTGCAAGAATTAAAGTATGTGTTGGTATGAAATTGATTAGTTTGTAATTGTAACGTAATGCAATAAGATTTTTTATTTTCAGGTTATCAGGGCATTTTCAGACATTATTTATTATGCCGTGTAGTGTCGGCTTAGAATAGCACTACCCCGTTTCTACCGATGGGTGTACGTAAGAGGCAACTAACGGTATTGGGGCTTTTAAGGGATTTTTGGGCGATGCGTTTGGAGACCCATCACCAAGAAAATTTACTTTACTATCTTTTCCCCACTCAATTTTCCAAAAGTGGCTGAGGAATTTCTTATTCCTTAGCTCTGGCTACCCCTTCTAGGGATTTATAGCCGTGAGTATATGTATGCATGTATGTATGTTTCAGACATTATTGAATGTTATGGTGTTAAACCCATAACCAAAATATCTAATTTTTCATTTCCATCTCCCATGTCAACTTCGTTACATGTTTTTGATTACAAAGTTCTGGCGTTCTCTATTTTGACATATAATCATAAGCTGCATAAATCTCATTTTTGAGCCCATATAGCTAAATCTAAACTAAGGACAGAGATTTTCTTTTAATAAAGACCATGATTGTTTCTCGTGTAAATCTTTTTACTCTTGATATTTATTCATATAACTTATATTATATTTAGTCATAGATGTTTGTAAATATAAAAAAATAAACTTTTCGTTTCCCGTCATGACAAAAGCATGCCGGTATAGACCAGATGGACTAACAGTAAAATTTACAATGCTGAATATGAATGAATGTGCTCTAAATTTCAGACAGGTTAATTTGAATTGGTTTAAATATTCTAACTAAAGCTAAGATTTTTATAAATCTATGCAAACATCAAAAATTTTACTTTCGAAATCTTTGAACTTCCCGCAAAAAAAGTTACATGCTGGCTCTTACATGCCTCAGGTTGTAACATTTAAGTCGTTTACCTTGCTTTTTTAATATCGTTCCTTTTTCTTTTATACTTACTAGGTAAGTTATATGACCTATATTCAAGCCATAAATTTACATCGCCGATTTACATAATTCCGGAAAAATATTTGTATCCAATTTCTTGTTTAGTTTAATTTAAAATGATCAATATTACTTAAATAAAATAAATACTCAGTTGGTGACTTACCATTAGCATATAACAACTGCAACCGGTATTGGATACCATTGTTAGTTTTCTGTCCTTCTGCTTCCTGTAACAAAACCAACATTATAAACAAAAAATATATATCGTAAAACTTTGTGGTGCAAGTATTTTTTACAGCTATCATATATTTTCATGCCTATGTCCGTCATCATCACGACACTATGTAGGGGCTCGAGCCCTCCCAAAATATGGCAATTAGGCCAACAACCATTATTTATTGGTAGACTTAAACAACACCACCATTTTAAGTAGGTGGGGACTGCTATCCTAAAGATATAATCATCTTTTCGATTCAATATGTGATTCAGTCAGCTATGCCGTAGGCATATATCTCATACAGTGATCTTAAGTATCCCCTTCAGGATTCTAAACTTGGGAACCAGAATCAACGGGTTTCATGCCTAACAATATCTAAAGCTGGGCCAAGTACCTATCAAATAGAGACATTCGAAATAAACCAAGCGCATTTTTTATGCATACATACATACATACATATACTCACGGCTATAAATCCCTAGAAGGGGTAGCCAGAGCTAAGGAATTAGAAATTCCTCAGCCACTTTTGGAAGTTGCGTTAGGAAAAGATGGTGAGATAAAGGTTGTCGGTGATGGGTCTCCAACCGCATCGCCCAAAAATTCCTTAATAGCCCCAATACCGTTAGTCGCCTCTTACGTACACCCACCGGAAGAAATGGGGTAGTGCTATTCTAAGCCGACACTACACAGCATTTTTTTATGCATACAAGGACATTATCCTTATATCTTGTTTTACTAAAAGGCGATTCACACATTCACTTCCTCAGTGATAATAATTCTTTTGTATATTCTGTATGGCGGCACAGACACTGAGAGATCTAGATGCGTTCATAGACAATGTATGGAAGAACATTATCACTCACTGTGGCTGTACCGGTACCGGGGCTATGAATTCAGCGATGAGTGTAAATCAGCCTTTACTATTACTATACGAAGACATAAAACGCTACGTGTGCATAAAAAGAGATTGCGCTCAAGTTCTTTCGAATGTCACTATATTAGATAGGAAAGAAGGCCACCCAACACTATGGTGCAATTATGTAAATTCGTGTCCGTACACAATAGGCAACACGTTCAAATAATCCTGATGGATGATACTCAAATTCGATACCAATATTCGATTAACCATTCGACTAGGGTATTGAAAAAAAAACTTAATTTAATTATGTTGGGGTATTGTAGCAATGTTCTAGGAAAAAAAATCATTTCGGCTTTTACAGTAAGTTTGGTATACCACGCAAAAAAGTTGCATCATAATTCAATGTATAATTTTACTTCCATTATGTCACAGTCTAGTACTTGGGTTGGTAGTACAGACTCTTTTATTATATTAATCTCAAGTACAATATCAACGATATATAGCAGATGAAAATAACGACTTAGCGAAAGTATTTGAAATAGACAGATATTTATTGTAACTTATGCTGTTAAATTCACTAATAAAATAAAACTTGATTTAATCATTTTAAATTAAAACTAACCTGATCCTTTTCAATGAATCCAATAAAAGCTGTCCTTTCAATCTCAACAGGCTGTCCCGCTCTGTCGTATAGCGCAATCACGAAATGGAAGAAGTTGCTCTTGCGCAGATTACTAGGCGGTTGCTTCTCGAAATGGGCGCGGCCAACTCCCACACTGATAAGAAACACTTGCGATCAGAAATATTGCAGTTTTTGCTAATATAAATTTATTAGTTGTATTCATGTATAGTGTAGAGTAATCACATACGATTATGAAATAATGTACGCCATATTAAGGACGTTGTATAGTTGTAATGTTATATGCTAATATAATACATTAGATCGCGGTCATCATTTGAAAGTCACTACAGTTTGAATTATTATATGATAGATGAAACGACTTGGTGACACCAGAACTATATTCGGGATATTGCGAAAATTACACCAAAATTGTAATCTGATGTCGAAAACATGTGTGTTCAAGAATTCATTACAAGTTCTTTACACAACAATTGACTTTCGAATTCAAATTTGAATTATATTTAACTTAAACGTGACGTTCAAAACCAAAGGCGTATTGTTTTTCTTATAAAAGTAATTATTTTGATATTAACTTTACAAACTTTACCATTAATAAACAATGACCAAATGAGGTAATGCAAAATGATGACAATGAGATTAAAGATCATCCAACCAAAATATGAGATGTGCAGAGTGCCATTGAGTCATCATTCAGGTTTATATGCTGTAGCTCACAGTAAACATAGTAGCTCTTTCAAATTCGCGATATATTATTTTTTTACTAATGATCGAAATAGGAAAATAATTTCCGTTGATATTTAAATAAATCTAACTTAATTAAAAATTAACAATAAACTAATAAGTAAAAAAAACTATTAAATTTCTATTTGACCTTACACTTTGACAATAAATGATACCATGGATGAAAAGCCGAATACGTGGTTTTGTGCGTAAAAACTTTTCAATTATATTAATTTATATGTTAAATATATAGCATACATACATATATACTCACGGCTATATTTCCCTAGAAGGGGTAGCCTGAGCTATGAAATTATAAATTCCTCAGCCACATATAGCATAATTTAATATAAATATAACCTTATGCACTCCTTCTGAATATAACTTGGAGTTTGCTAGCTGTTATACTATTTATTACTTTTCGCAAACTTCTTAAAGAAGTTTTTGCTTTACGTATTACCATAAAGAGTATAGAATGCGAACTTGTCATAAATTTGCTAAACCTTTTCAAACGCTATGCGAACTGCCTGACAAATCTGCAACGGTATTTGAAAGAGCCGTCACCACCCATAGTGAAGCTACCACATCGATAATGCATAACTGATGAACAATGAAAAGACATTATAATCCTGTTAAATGTTGATTTACAACTTCTACCGTTAGAAGAAAAAACACAAAACAGATTTTAGGCAACCCTTTCTCATTGTGGTGATATGCAAAATTTTTATAAATTCTTTTTTGCTTTACTGACCAAGTCATTTTTGGCAATTTGTAATTTCTTACTTTTGATAATTTGTTCTTGGTACTGTTATAACAAATATCATGTTTTTTTTCTGTTGACATTTTTGGGTTTAACAACTTATTTAGATTTATTGTTGTATTTATCTTATATGGTCTATTGTAGTCAATGAAAAATTCTTTAACCATATAATATAATAATCGCAACTTTATATTGTTTTTGTTTGTTAATTGATATACGTGTTAGATATTTATATTTAAGTGCTTTTGAAAGAAGCTATTGCTGATGCTAGGAGTATTAAAGAAGATATTGTATTTGTCTGTAATTATGTGAGAATATTATTGCCTTAATCGAAATAGTTAAAGTATGAAATTTCAGTGAAGCGGCTTAATTTAGTTGCTATATTATATTATACATTTATACATTTATTGTTTTATAAACAGAAATAATATCGGTGCCGGAAATCTATGTAAGGTATAGGTATAGTACTATAGTACTGAATTTTCTTCAAAATTTGGCATTAGACGCAATGCCTAAGTCACTTCATGTTTTATTAACTTTTATTAAATTAGTCATGTGGCGTGCAAATAATGGACCCCTCTATAACGTGAGTACACTGTTCAAGGAAACTCTGGGTACTCTGAACATCAGGTTACAATGTCACGTCATGTTCAGAAGTATTAGTACTTGTGACAACCCCTTTGGGGATATATGGCGTGAACGTTTGATTCTGATTTTGAGGATTGTAAGTATAATAAATACTGTGTAATGTTGTGGGATGTGTCTCATAAAGTTCAGGAAAATACACCTCGTTGTATTAAGGTAAATGGTGTTTGTAAATAAGTTTATGGTGTTATTACTATTTTTGAAAGTATAAGACACAAAACAAGTCATTCAATACTTCATTATATCAATACGGCTAATAGTTCTTTATGATAGTGAAAACTAAAAACAGTTTACCGAAACAGCTGAAATGACGTGACGATACAAATATTGCAATATTTCGGGTAGACGCTATCGACATCAACATGTGTGGTGCAGTTCGTGGAATCGTTACCATAACAATATTTCCATGGTATTTAATGTCAATGTAATAAAGCTCAATTTCGAACAGTAAAAGAACGTTCAATAAATGCATCAATAGGAGTGTTTCAAACGTGTGCTGTTCATCAAATTTTCGGTCTCATTTCTCATTGTATTGTTTCGATTGGATCGTTTGAATTAGTGGTGTGCCTTGTTAGTCACATAAATGCATAGTACTCTTTTTTTATATTGTTTTAAAATAAAAGTCCGCGGTGTTATCACTACTATTTAAACATTTTAGTGTTAACTGTTAATTACATTCAAATATAAATAGTTTTTATCATTATTTGAATTCATTGCATTTGAAAAAATATATATTTAAATCACAGTTGTTTAATTTGATGAGTCTTGTATAAAAGTCACTAGGTTTCAGCTTTAGATTTACAATATATTTGAATATTTAAAGATGAACTAAAAACAAACATATTAAACACCTAAAACAATCTCTTCAATACAAAAATCAAATCAAATCATCGATACATCGATAAGCTAATAAGCGCATCTCTATTGTCGACGCCGTGTTACGCTATGGTCGCCCATTCATCTCGCCCGCTGCAGAATTTGCGTAAACAAATTGGTTCCGCGATTGCCATTTTATACTCCTGCTAGAAGCTCTATTGTTTTATTTATTGCTACTCGTTTGGACGATGTCTCTCGATTAGGATGTAGCGCTTTTTTGCTTACAGATTACTCGAACTGGGCCCAATCTTTGATTTGTAATACATGGTGTGTTAGGTGTGTACTTTGTGTGATTTAAATGTTATAATGTTTTTTTTTTCATATATTTTTTATTGAATAATCTTTTAAGTGTATATTCTACTCAGTTACAACCACAAACATACCAAGATTAATGCATAAATGCAGTGATTTCCAATATAATAAAGTCAGTAAGTACGTCAGTTTCAGTTTAATAAAATTAAAACAACTTAAATATTTTAATAGTTTAATTCCGCAAAAAAGTGCTAATGTATTAATAATTAAATGCATAAAACTATAATTACATTTAAAAAGTCCAATGCATTATAAGTATAATATATTTCTAAATTGACAAATCCTGAAGATATACCTATGAATAAAGAGTACTCCAAAAAATATTGAACTAACTCACGTGTGTTTTGACGTAAAACTATTAAAATTCATCAGACATTTTCAAAAATTAATAAAGGAACTATTAAAATCGGTTAACCCACAATTACTATAATGGCTTAGAATCATCAGGATGTATGAGTAATGCTGACAGATAGCGCGACTTGATGACAGGGTCATTTATAAGCGGAGTGAGTGTCATTACGTACCCGCTGCGATAATGGCATTAATGAATTAAATTTGGTAAATTAATGACCACGGCCCTCTATATTCCCTTTTTGTTCATAAGGGCATTTTTTAGTTATATTTATAAATAATGCATATTTTTACGCAATTTAGATAATTCTCCATTTTTTGTCATATTGGCTTTGTCAGCTTATAAGTTATCATTCTTTGAGATAATAAGGATGGTGGTCCAATAATGAATACAAAGAATAGAAAAATTCGCATTAACCCACAAAAACGATTATTTAAGCGCGATTTTCCGTATTGAAGACTCTTTACATTAGTGGCATTCAAGTCTAAGAACTTTAATTTTCTCTCTGCTAACTGTCTACGCCACTGCTTTATCTATTGATTATTAAAAACTAAAGTTAACACCACCACATCGCCATCGGAAAAATGATTGTGCATTACCGTGGGGTACTTTAAACATCACCATCGAAAAAAAGGTTTGTGCGTGGGGCAGTAAAAAATGATAAATAGAAGAAGTCAATAAAAAAGAGAGAAAAAGCGATCAAGGGTTCTGTATATTATGTTTATAATGATGTTACAAAACCTGGCATTTGGTACGCTGGTTATAGAGACGGTATGGCGAACCAGCATTAGTACCGCATTGTTTGAGGAGCGCCCTAACTAACATCTGTCAACGTTTTGCGAGCGGGTACTATGAATACTCGATCATATTTGGAGATTCAATTATATTTGGGGTTGTTTTTGAACCTGATTTTTTATTGGATACATTTTAAGTTTAAGAATCTAAAAGCAAATGGTGATAATTCTATAAATGGATTCCATGGATCCCCGATTACTAAATTACATTATTATAATTTATAATTGGCTATTGCAAATAAATGTTACGTTTTAATAATTTAACTAAAAATACCCTTGATAAAGAAAAAAAGAATATTTTTATTTGCAGTATAAAATACACGAAAAATAGCAATTTGCACACAAAATAAGTAAAAAATATTGGAAAAGAAATGAATATTATAATTCTTGTAACTAAATTGAATAAGAACCATGGTACCGCAGTAGGCATGAAAAGGTTATGATGAACATAATGTATTTATTTTAACAGTAATATCTATATTATTATTTACGGCTCTATGTTATTTATAGTTATTTTGATTTCAAAAATAGGAAATAATGAATAACTAAGATATAAGTTATAAAAACTAGGTTTGTTAAAGTAAAATAATGGTGTGATTTAAATATTTTATAAATTAATACTTAAATAGCACGACCATATTTTTATAAAGTGTCCGACATACTTTAAACACACAGACATTTTACATTATCCTACAAATCATTATCCATATCTTTTAATTCTTTTCGTTTCTATTCACCAATTTACCCAAAAATATGCGTCATATTACATTTTTCTTAAATTGTAACAATAAAAAACAATAACATATGAAAAATCTATATCAAGAAATTTTTTATATTGAGAATGAGCACATAGTAATAGTTACCCTGAAGAACCGTTTGATTTATCGATAACGTACTCATACCGGTATAAATACGCACTTGTTAACCGCCGGTTCATTAACACCGCGGCTCTCGCGGCCCGCCCCTGATCCGACAAACTACCATTGTTCATGATGATAATAAAGTTATTGGCTAGCTTTGCTGCAGGTGTATCGGTTAATATGAGGGATGTTTCATGTACCGTTTAATTAATGATGAGTACATAAATAGTTTTTAAATGTCATTAAAAAAAATGATTTTGAACTTGTAAATTGATAATTATTTAAACATTCATACAAAACCATACTCGCGGCTATAAATCCCTAAACGGGATAGCCAGAGCTACAGAATCAGAAAATACTTCAGCCATTTTTGAATGTTAGGTGGGGAAAAAGATTTTAAAATAAATGCTTTTGGTGATGAGTCTCTAACCGCATCGCTCTAAAAATCACTTAACAAGCCCCGATACTTTTAGTCCCCTCTTACAATCACCCATAAATCAATAAAGTCAAACAATAGCTACGGCAAAGATGTTTTTGTTTGTTTAGTGGTAGTATCTAAAAATATTTCCTAAGTATTTGACAACCGAGAGCTGGCTTAATACCACATATACTCATATTGTAACATTTGTCACTATTTACACACTCACCACTAATACAATTTCGAAGTTCATTATACAGCTTTGTTCGGTTGCTCTTTTGGTCACTAAATGGTTTAATAACGCTTAATTTCATGGCGAGGGTGAAAAGTATTGTATTTTTTCGATTATATTTATTTTTGTGACTGTTTATTCATATTTCCTATGATAATATATGCATATTTAAAACAACAGTTTTCCTTCTGAATAAAGATTCCTATTTTTGCCGTTATACAAATACCATAAAAAAACCGTGTAGTGCCGGCTTAGAATAACACTACCCCATTTCTACCCGTGGGTGATCGTAAGAGGCAACTAAGGGAATAGGGGCTTTTTAAGTGATTTTTAGGCGATGTCGTTGGAGACCCGTCACCAAAAACATTTATTATTATTACCATCTTTTTCCCAATCAACTTCCAAAAGAGGCTGATTAATTTTTTATTCCTTAGCTCTGGCTACCCCTTCTAGGGATTTATAGCCGTGAGTATATGTATGTATGTATGCATACAAAAAACAAAATCTTAAATTGTAAACACAGTTGAAAAGTTTATTGCGTATCTGTTATACTGATAAATTGTGTTATATTTTTTCTTTAATTTTAATGAATAATTGAGATATATCTCTTCAACGGTAAAATAACATCTCATCCTTTTGATTTGACCGCATTTTTTTTAAGTATTTTATCCTCCATTAATAACATTAATTTAGAATACTCGATCAATACTTCATTTGCTAACTTATTATAAATATTAAATACCTGGTGTTGTCAACTAGGGAGCTGGGTGTCATCCACGCTCGAGTGAGGGGTTCCTCCTTGAGAGACGTGACCGGTCCCCGAGGCTGAGCATGGAGCCCGCCTGCAGTCTCTTGGTGATGGAGGCCAAACATCAAACCACCTGCGAATTAAATGGTTTACGTGTACTTATTGTAAAACCGGTATGTATTTTAATTATGTTTATTATTTACCGGTTTTTAAAATATTTTATTTTATTAAATATTTAGTTCAGTTCAGAAAAATACAACTTATTTATTTATTAAGGACAAACGATGGTTACAAATTTTAGAAATACATTGAAGATAAAATACATTAAATTAAGATTAAGGTAATGTAGCTATTAAATAAATTTTCATTTTATTAAAAACTATCTGTAATCTGCGTATAATTATTTTTATTTTTATTTTGAATAAAATTTTGGGATATCAATGTTTTAAATATTTTTGAATAAAACTAACTGTGTGAGGGTTGAAATTTAAAAATACAATTAATTTTATACATTTATGTCAAGCGTCTTGATAGAACATTTATTTTATTCATCTTTAACATCCCATTCCATGTTACATAGTACACAAATAAGTAAATGTCATTTCATATATTTTTATTACACTTTCAAAAGGTATTTTACTTACACTGTTTAATCGAATTTTTCAAAGTAAGTAGAGTAAAGTAAGTTTTTTAAAAGTAAAAAAAATTTATAAAATGAGTTTGCCCGTTTGATAATAATATGTTTTAAAGTTTGGCATGTGTATTATTTTTTTAATGGACATTAAAAAACCAATGTATGAAAAAATAAATATGTACTACTTACAATACACACAAACAATTCCTATGAGCCATCAAACGGGGTTTCATTGATTAAAACTTATGACTGAGATTATAACCACATTTCACTTAGTCTTTTTATCTGATAGTTGATATTAAAAAAACTATTAATTCTGGTTTTGAACTTTTTTTCAATAGTTTTACTGGGTCAATAAAATCAATACCGCCCGTTGTTGACTATAAACATAAGAATGAAACGGTACGAAGATGACAAAAATTATACGTATAATTATTATATATTTACCTGAAGACCGTGGTGCTCCTGGAGGGTAAAGCTTCCGGCCCCATCCCACGGGGTCGAGCTCCAGCGGCGGCCACGGCGAGCCTGTGTAGCCGCCTGCCGCCGCGTTCAACTCGTCCGACCGAATCGCGAAACGGACCGAAGCGGTACGAACCGGAATCGCGCGCTCGGAAGCGCTATCGATAACTTTTACCGCTCAAAACGGTATTGAAAAAATTAAAGCACTATTGTCTTCATCAAAGTGTATTAAAACAATCACTAAAATCCAAAAATCCTAAATGTGTAGTTTTTAAAAGCTCGTATTTAGTTTAAAAAAGTTAGTGTAAGTATTAAGAATTGCATAGAACTTGTTTAAAAAATTATTGTTCAGAAAAAGTGAAACATAGAGTATCGAGTTATCGTATGAGCGTTGAGGGATTGAGTCCCGGTTGAGCGGGCGATCCCGCTGCGGCTATGCGATACACTAACAAGCGTCGCGGGAACTCGGCGCAGAGTGCCCGAGTGGCTCCGAGCTGCTCCGTCCCCGCGGTATGGGGGAGGCGCCCAGGGAACACGCCCTCGCCACAAGAGCAGGATAGCAATAAACTCACCTAGATGGCGCTTTAATACAATATAATATTTTTTCACTTCACTATCTAAAACCACAAATAAACTACCCATAAATTCACAAAAATAAAATAATAATATTCTACACAAATATCATCCAATTCCCAAGGAACTTGACTTTGAAATTACACGAATACCCTTCCGTTCTTGAAGGTTTTCCTTTGAGACCGCAGGCGTGAAGCGAGGGTAAGAGATGGCATCAAGATGAGATGCACAGAGGCCTCACAGGAGTAGCGAAACTCACTGAAGGGACAGCCCACCGCGAGCGTTGGATCAGTTATTAAACTAAGTTAGATTGACGATGATGAAATTTCAGTGGGAATTGACTTGAGCAAGCTCTAAGATGAGGTTTTTAGGTGTTGCATTAAATATTTGTCACGTCTGCTAACGAGTAGAATTTATACAAACTGCGATAAAGTCTGCTTATGAAAGGAATATATGTCACAACTTTAAATACTTACGTTTTTCATCTACGAATTGTTGTGATGGTAATCTAACAATACTAAACTTTCTATAATACACAATTATTTTTCCCATTTTTATGGCATTGTGATATTAAATTGACCATGTTCCTTTTTACCTTCATTATTTGCAACGGCCTACGCTCGTAGCTAAAACCATTATCATGATGATGCAACATAGTAAATTACCATTAGGAATAAAATCCTGTCTCATCCGTTTGCTAACACTCACTTAAGCGTAATTTTCTAGATTTTTTACGTTGAAAATGGATAAATACATCATTTTATATTCTAATCACTTTATTTCGGAGTCAGTTATTTGATTAATTTGAATATTTGTGAATGCAGCCGTTTGACTAATGATGTAGGGCAATGAGTATTTATTTATAATCGTCTGAAAGAAAGCACCCTAGAAAAGTCTAACATTGCTTCGGGCAAGTTTACTCTGTAGCAGTGAAAAGAATATTATACTTATGAGTTGAAATTAATTTATGTGTAGTTTTTTATTGAGTGTAGACTTGTTAATTCATAAAAAAAATAGTAAAAACTAACTAACTAGGTATTGTCCCGTAATTTGATGTAACCTTAAAATATAGTTGTTTACGTTAATTCATCAAATAATGGTCTTTTTAATAATAGTGCCCCAATTTGATTTGATTTCTTAATCTTTTGCGAGTGAAACAAATGGTGGACTCTTATACTGATATTTTCATTTGTTCTTGAAGGGTTAAGAACGTTCTAAATTTTGTATCTAAACTACGAGTATGTTATCGTAGTTAGTTTTTAATTAAAACATCACCCTCAAATATTCCAATTGGATTACCCATTTAATGTAGAATAAGGCTCTATCAATTCTCAATTTCATAATATTGATTGTAATTCATTCTATGAATAACTTAAACCAAACTCCGATATACCTACTATATTTAGCTTTGAATAGGTAAAATCACTTTCGTAGTGTCAGGTTTATATAGCACTACTGACACAATTCTTCACGCGATTGTTAAAAGAGGCGACTAAGGGCCAGTTTTTTGATCCGGAGTTAAAAATATAACCATTTGTTACATTGACTATAGTTAAATGTCTAACCAGTAGTCAAATCGTAAATCCATTTTGGTTCGATATTTGACCATTAGTTACTCTAACCACGGGTCAAAAAATGCATTTTGCTGATATCTAACTAATAGTTACGATATTTAACAAATTGTTGAGTTAACCACGGATCAAAAAACTGGCCCTTAGGGTGTTACCTACGGCCATTTCAAGTAATTATTAAACGATGCAGCTGGAGACCTATTACCAACCATCCGTTTTTTTACAATATGTTTTCTACTTAAGTTTGAAAAGTGGCACATTAACTTCTAATTCCCATGCTT
Source organism: Bedellia somnulentella (assembly GCA_963576735.1). Lineage (NCBI taxonomy): Eukaryota > Metazoa > Arthropoda > Insecta > Lepidoptera > Bedelliidae > Bedellia > Bedellia somnulentella. The sequence continues at coordinate 9,660,057 of OY755180.1, forward strand.
TTGATAAATAAATGTGAGTGTAGATGTAGTCTCTAAATGGCGAAAAGATGCATCTTTGAATGAATTTTTAATTGTAGTTTTGCCTTTTGAATTGAAATTAATCATATGTAACAAGTTTCCCTTTATATGAATAAAGGGCAGTTATATGCTAAGCAAACCTTATTTAAATGTAGTTTATCACCCTCGGTTCATAAAACATTAATAATTAAAAATTATGTAGCCACTTTAGTAATGTTATTCTAAGTTGGCTGTGTAGTGCCGGCTTAGAATAGCACTACCCCATTTCTTCCGGTGGGTGTACGTAAGAGGCGACTAACGGTATTGGGGCTTTTAAGCAACACCTTATTTCACCACCTTTTCCCCACACAACTTCCAAAAGTTTCTAATTCCCCAGCTCTGGTTACCTCTTCAAGGGATTTATAGCCGTGAGTATATGTATGTATGTTTAGTAATGTTCAGTGGGGAAAAGATGGTGTAATAAAAGATGGTTGATGATGGTCTCCAAGCACATCGCCCAAAAAATACTTAAAAAGCCCAAAGACTCTAAGTCCGCTAAGACGCTTACGATACCGCGGAGAGAAATTGGTTAGTGCTATTCTAAACCTAAAGAAGGACTTCATTTAAAAACTTTACATAACCAATTGGATAAAAACTAAATAGCATTCCCGCTGCATAAATGTGCAGACAGAAATAAAACACTTGTTAAACGTGTAAAACTTCAATGTGCCCATAATAATTCATGCTTCTTTTATTTTCAACAACAAACAAGTAGTATCTAACTGTTAGATTCCTCTAGAGGTATTTATTCTCAGAGGACGCCCTTACCGCCCCGCCTCTCTCACTGACACGCCCATTGTAAGACACTCCCCTTAGCGCCAGGAGAATTCTCAGCGTTCCAAATGTTTTCTATAACTGTTCATAAGAAATTAACGCGTATTGTATTCACTATTTGAAATAATTCAAACTCAAAACGTTCACGCCGTATATCTCCGAAGGGGTTGGCAGAGTTACTAATACTTCTGAACATCACGTGACATTGTCACCTGGCTCCAATTTCACCACGATTACAATTGTCAGTGACATATGTCGAGCTACAATTGTCAAGCCAATTGTGACATATTACAATTTTATGAAATATTTTCTATAGAAATGCTTACAAACTTGACAGGCATTTTGCTACAATTGTATGTATTACAATTGTGTTGTGAAACAGTAATTTATTATTTTAGTCGACATATTTGTAGAATTGTCGTAGAATCTTGACATGAGATTGAGCACTTGTCGGATTTGCGTGACAATTGTAGTATTTCGTGGTTGATACACGCGTATTTTGAAATGGCTCTCCATGCGAGTAGTAGTGACGCTAGTGATAGAAACAGTGATCTTGATGAATTTACAATTGTAGCACTTGTCGCGTTGGTGAAATTGGAGATTGGTGTAATGTAATGTAAATGTCTTATTGTTCCCTGAGGCAATGAATAAATGATATCCTTTCTTTTCTTTTCTTTTTTCTTTATATATCACTGTGTTTTACTTTAATGGGTTATCAGAAGCTATGTTAAAAATGAACAGGTAGTGATGTTTGAATCTTCAGTAAGGTAACATGCACACCTTAAAGCGAAACGCACAATACTTCCTCACTTTTTACATTGAACGGGATAGGGTATTTCTAAACGAAGCACAAATCAGAACATGAATTAAAAATAAAGTGATAAGATCCCCGAAAGTACTTGAATCCAAATATATAGTAGATGCAACATGCTTTAATAACTAAGTTTTGTTTCTAATGACATATGTGTCTATATTTAAACTAGTAGGTATTTTCGAACAAATATTATGGTCAGAAATTAAGTTTTCAATAAATACTTCTAAAGCGAAAAATTATTAATCAATATTAATATCAGGACAGCCAACCATACGTTAGTGTTATATATGCATGCTGAGTTGTTCTCTGTTATTGAATATATTCCCACTAGACCGATACGTTAATATGCAAACTAATTTTTGGTTCGACCAGAATACTGATTCTGTTTAAAATCATTTTACTGCTTACCCAAGCAGAATTAAAAGATTCAAATCACGGATGATAAAATAATAAAAATATATACTATTAAACGTATTATATAATGATAAAAATGCATAAGACGATCGATAGGTGAAAGCGAAGTTGATAATGAATGATGTCTTAAGTATATGTATGTATTAAACATAATAGGCTATTATATTTCAATGTTACATCCTCAAAATTTAATAAAACCATGTAGTCCGATTCAGGATACACTGCATGGTCACACCATTTTAGAGTGAAGAATTGTGATTTTCATAATTGTTCTTTCAAAATTCGGTCTCTCGTGCTCCACTCTCGTTCCTCTTCTCGGTCCTTCATTTTTTTTAGGTGTGCTGCATTGGAAACACGTCTCGTCTCCGTAAAATAAAAATTGTTACATAATCATCTATGTTCAACTAGAAAATGCCAGTGTATAATGACTATTCAAGTAAATATATGAATTGACAAAGACCTACTTCCGAAATATATGTAAATTTACTTTTGATAATTGGCGGCAAAAATGGCGGTGAGTAATATAATCATTTTATGTTCTTAAACTCCTTAATGAGTTCAGTTTTTTCTTCAATCCGCTTTTTTAAGTGATGGTAAGCGATACTGCGCAGAAAGTGACATAATTCTTATTAACTTTGTCAATGACCCACTTTTTAGTCTTATTAAAGTGATAATAAGTAACGTAATATTACCCAGAAGATTGATGTAATGTACTTTCTAAAGTGGTTTTACCTACGCGATACAGCGCAGAAAGTGTCATGATTCATAATAACAGTAAAGATGTTCAATATTAAAGAGATAATAAGTAATATTAAGAAGAACATTGATTGACATAATGTATTTTCTTGAACTGTATTTGCTCGACGCACACGAGCTCGAAAAAATATTTTTGTGGTACGCCAGCTCGAAACGTGAATTCGAAAACCACCAGCTCGAAAGACGATGGCGCGAATCACGTTTCACCGAAAATCTTTCGTATGGCTTCGTCGTTCCACTGAACTTAGTCACTTAGTCATATAAGAGTGTTCTCATATATGACCCTCCTATTCCTATCTAGCTAATGCACTGTCCAAGTAAAACGAGGCTCGGTACACCATGTGGCAAAAATGATAATTGATCTTACGTATATCCCAAGTCGTGAATATTGAGCTGCCTATGACTATGCTCCCTGCCTATACCCATTGTCTTAACAACACATTTTTTACTTCGTCGTTCCACTGTGCTTAGTCATTTATTCTATGAGAGTCTCCTCATATAAAGTGGCGATCGATTGCCCCCCTATTCCTATCTAGCGAATGCACTGTCCAAATAAAATAATCGTCGGTACACCATGTGGCAAAAATTATATTTGATGTTGTGAAATATTTGCACCACAACCCACGTATATCCCACGTCGTAAATAATGAGCTAAGCAAAAGTTGAAAAAAAAGCAATAAACGGATCAGTACTTACAAATTTGGAAGTCGTTTTTTTCAACTTCTTATTGCTAATTAGTCAACAAATTCATGCTGAATTCGGCTAAGCAGTTTCTAAGCAGCAAAAAAGTGCAAAATAAGTGTTAAACATGGAACAGGATACACCACTTCAGATATACGGAAATAGAAAAAAGGTGTGAAGATCAAGCTGATCGTATCACATGCCAATGCTGTTGTTGATGGGTCTCTGCTCTGGCCACACCTTAAATCGTCTCGTAAGCGGAAAGAAATGGGTCAGTGCCATTCTTAGCCAACACTACATAGCTCACAACAAACAATTAATATGAGGTTGTGATATATTGCATGGTACTTAGATAATGTAGATGCCATTTAATTAGTTGAATATCCTTTCTTCTTCCATCTTATATAGAAATAGTCTTTAAGTTTAAAATATATCCTAGCCTAGGTATTTATCTTCTTATCGCCTTACTTCTGTACTTTTAATGTTATATGAATAAAACTAACAGTCAGATATTTATATCGACTAGAACTTAACACAGTATTGAAGTATTTCTTTATCACCATCTGCTGTTACGAAGAAAAAGATATATCCATCCATAGACGTTCATAGAAAAGCAATCGGTAAGTCGTAAACGGTAAGGGTCTTACAGGCCCCTGGGGTGCTGCTAAGGGGCTAGTTGATACTCCAAGAGACATCCGATAGAGGAAAAAAACTCTTGAGTGGATCACACTTTTTTCATAAAATCTTCCTTAAGTTTCATATGACTTTGATGGCAAAAAATCATTAGCACTTGAAGCATATAAATGTTTGGAATATTATATTTTTGTGGAGTTTCGCAGTCAAAGCAACAATAGCGGCTCGATAGTTTAAGTTCGCTACCCCTAACTTTTGCTATATAAAGTGAAGTGTGCAATATTTCTTTGTAAAAATAATATCTCTATTAAAATTGCATACCTATTATTCTAAACTATATGTACTATAGAAATGTCCGCGGCCTGGGTAGTAGTTAACTAGTTTCGTGGTCCGTGGATATTAAGAGCAATCATTTCTATAATGCATACGAATGTGTGTTTCTCGAATGTTATTTATATGCCGTGTAGTGCCGGCTTAGAACGTCGCTACCCCTTTCTACCCACGGGTGTCGTAAGAGGCGACTAAGGGTATTGGGGCTTTTTATTGGATTTTTCGGCGATGCGGTTGGAGACCCATCACCAAAAACCTTTATTTAACGATCTTTTCCCCACTCAACTTCCAAAAGTGGCTGAGGAATTTATAATTCCTTAGCTCTCGCTACCCCTTGTAGGGAATTATAGCCGTGATTATATGTATGTATGTATGTTAATTTCATTTTATTAAATATGTCGTCAAGTTAGGGTTCCTTATAACTTATGTATAAAGCAGTATAAAGGGGGTATTCTAAGTTTGACTTGTCTGTGTATTTTAACTAAAAAGAGGCAAGATAATTGAAAACCTACGCAGATCAGATGAATACCAGCTATGATTGTAATTGAGTATTCTCAAATTAGCTATTGCTATTACCATTTCAGTTTAATACTTAGATCAGATTATAATGTCTAATGAACATTGAATACGAATATGGTTAACAGTTAAAATACTAAGTATAATTAGTCCATTCGATCAAAAACCTTCTGAATATTCGGATGGAAGTAAGGCCTGGTAGCACAGAAAGTAACCGTGATTCCTGTCAATTATATCCCACTTAAGGCAAACTTGGGTCCAGTTTAACTGTGAAAGAACGATACTTATATGTTCTCATAATATTAAAGAAAAACATAGTACATGAAACGAAACGCACAATGAAACATAAACATAACATAAACATAAACGTTCACGCCGAATATCCCCGAAGAGGTTGGCAGAGGTACTAATACTTCTGAACATCACGTGACTTTGTCACCTGGTGTTCGGAGTACCCACGTTTTGCATGGACAGTGTACTCACGTGATAGGGGGCAGGCCTATCGGCGTTTTGTACGAATACACTGTCACATGACTAAGTACATCTCAGCCATGTGGGTTTCCTCGCGATGTTTTCCCTCACCATTAACAAACATGATAAATTAACCACACATATGTCTTTAGAAAAGACAAATTGGTGTAGGCCTGACCCAGGATTTGAACACTAGTCGTTTGCACAATAACCGAGTGTTCTACCCACTGGGCTATCACGGTTGCTACAATGAAAGTTTCGGTATAAAGTAGTCGATGAAAACCCGTTTTAACTACTATATAGATTAAATAGTATAAATAAGAGTAAATCTCATATTATAATACCACAAAACATCCACGAAATTTACAAACCTATTTTTATCTGAAAACTTCTCGTAAATAAGCTAAAATGCATGGCATTTTATTTATCTAATGCATACCGTAATATTGCGGACAGTACCTTTTGCATATCTTTATTTTTGAGGCAGATATGATGAAGTACCAAACATACTCGGATCATAATGCGTTTAGCGGTTGCGCGACGCAAAGAATGGACAACCAGTAAAAATCAGATATGATATTTCTTAAAATATATTGCGCGTCATTATTATTGCATTATCTAACATAACGTAAATTTATTACAGCCTTATGAAACCTATTCAGAACTTGTTAAAACTCCATAAAATATAGATATAAGACTATCTAATTATGACTCGACCATAGAATTTAACTATAAATAAAAGTCTATTGTGTGTGTCAAGTCGAATACATGGTAGTGTACCTTTCGTATACATAAACGACAAATATGCGACAAGTATTTGTATCTTTCCATTAGCGCTATTTTTGTAAAAAAAACACAAATTATATTAGAATGATACTGATACTGTCTGTACTTATATATATATATATATATATATATATATATATATATATATATATATATAAGTTGTTTTCTTGCTAATATTTTATCTCGTGCATAAGTTTAAGATGTAGTACAAAAATAAAGCAGGTAAGGGTTTTATAAAAATGGAACGTGACCGCTAAGAATAGGTTTTGATTGTAATAAAAATATACATTTTTTTTATTTCATAAGTCCTAATATTTCTTTCTAAGAGCGATTTGTAATAATTCGAGATAAAAATATTGCATTATTTACCAAAATCCGTCTTCTTCAATTTTTTTTTTTTTGCAACTGTCACGTGACTAAAAACGACCGTAACTGGCTATTTCTATAATGACGTTTATTGCGCATAAACAGACTGTGTATCGCTTCGTTTCTTGGTGTATATTAATGCGGGATTGACGTCACAACGTGCCACAACCGCCATATTACTTAAAATGGCGTTTTTGCGGCACATTTGAATATTGCATTTTGTTTTTCGATTTTTTAAAGGAACTAATTTTTTGAGCTGTATTTAAAAATTCGAGATGTTATTGTGATTAGTTGAAAAACATATTAAGCAGTTATTTAATTTAATGGCGGTTGAATAATTATTGCGTCAATAAAACATAGACAGTAATAAAAAAACATATGAGTCGGTTATTTTATCATAAAATGTCAATTCTGAAAATAATTGAGTAGTCCAATAATTAAATGAGCGGTAAAAATGATGGAATGAGCGGTTCGATAAATAGTTCAGCAGATCATAACGATGCATGCTTGTTTGTATGTATACTTGCTTGCTTGTTTGCATGATTGGTTGTACGTCGGGGGGTGCCTGCTTGGGGGGGTCGGAGGGCGATAGCCCCCTGCAGACAAAGAAAAGTTAGGTCACATTTAGTTAGGTTAGGTTAAATTATGTATAAAACGAGCGAGCGTAGCGCAGCGGAGCGAGCACCTAAATGCCTGATGCATGCCTATATGCATGTCTATATGATTACTTACTTTACAGAATTGCTCAGCATGTGATTTCTTACCGACAAATTCAGATTTATGACTGCCCACGCTTAACCGCTGGTTCAATGTTTTTTACCGCCCATTTAATAATTTTCCTACTCACTTATATATTCACTGATCTATTTCATTATTTTTTATTACTCATTTTTGTTTACTTTACTGCTTAGTTTTAACTGCTGAATTGGTTATTAAACGTGCCATTAATAATTTTTAACTTGCCAAAACCGCTATATACAACTGCCTCTTTAAATCAGTGCCACTTTTTTAATAAACTAGCTAAAATAAAGACAGAAAAGTATTTTTTTAGGGCTCCTTATAAACAAATAACTCCGTAAGATAATTTTCAAAACATTGCGAAATAGCCTATTCTTGTTACAATATAATAATAAACTACACAATGTTATTAGCAATAGTAAATACTTTATTTTATCATCATTACTAATAATATTATCAGCTAACTTTCTCCTCTGCGCAACATAATCTTTGATCAAGCATTATTTATTCATCATTTTGAAATTGGCCGCTAAGCTTTTGTAATGGAGTTAAAAAAATGGAAAGAGCTGAGGAAATGGAATCATGAAGTTATTATTTATTTAAAACGCGCGCTATCTTGCTACGGAAGATACTTAGACTTATTAAACTTTTAACTCATTTTTATGAAACTCAATTAGAAAGCATATTCTGGTGTGTTCCTTGTTGAAATTACGATCGTAACACAAAAAGTGTATAATCAGCTTAGAATAGCACTACCCACCTCCCGCCATAAGTATTTTACGAGGTAACTGAGGCTTTATAAATAATTGGGGGACCATATTGTTCGACCTAGACTGCCGTTCCCTTTTATCGCGATTACTTTCTTAGTTGGTAATGCCTAAAGAATTTATGATTAAAGGTAAAAACTATGTGAAGATGTCCGTCTATCTGTCTGTCACCAAAATGTATCTAATAAACCGTAATAGCTAGAAAACTTTAAGAATGTAATTCCTGATAATCGTAGTAACGTAGACTGCAACGAAGCTATGAGTTACATTAATAAAATTGAGATTAGTATGGAAAAAATGAAAACAATGAAATGCATGAAATTCAAACACATTGATACAAAATGTGAAGAGAAGTGAAACACAACGAAAAAGTAAAGCCGTGAAATATTTAAATATGTATGTATATGTATATGTAAAACAGGATATTTTTTTAAATAATGATCCATGTTTCTCTTTTTAGGGTTGTTATTTTACAGTAAATATTGTAATTAAGACTGTTTGTATCTTTCACATTAATGTTTTATCGGTTAAGATATTATTTATCCAGCAAGTTAAGATATTATTTATCTTACCCCTTAAATAGGATGTGTCAACTGTACAACTCCCTATTCAAAGACAAAGACACAAACGCTCCTGACGTCTATCAACACACTCTACGCACATTCAAAATAAAATGTCTCACCGCAGTACGAGACTTTAATAAAGGATATAGTTAGTAGGATATACAAAATCATTTCTTAATTTTCCATAATTTTCCATTACTTATTACTTATGTTGTTTTTATGTTGGGCTTATCATGCTCAAATCTAGCCCCTTTCCCTTTCCCTTTGTAAATAGTCTTCATTTTATTTGTAAGTTACATTAGTGTTATTAAATTATTGAATAATAATAATAATAAGAGAAACAAAAAGATACAGAATAATAATAATAAAAAAAACTATACTAATATAATTCTTCAGTTGTCATCTCAACTGATTATTTAATACCATGCTGCGTACACAGTTTTTTTGTATTATGTCCGAATATATATTATTTTTTTAAATTTTGTATACCATTGCTATGTATGTCATTCATAATACTGTTTGTGTGCCAAATGAATAAATAAATAAATAAATAAAAAACACAATTTATTGTTTGATCATTTTATATTATTCAACTTTATTGCATACGAAGATAAACCAAACGTCACAATACTAATTAAAGCAACGCACCAGATATTGCAATACCCATATTCACTTTGTGCACTATTCTTATCGAGATATTTAGCTACAGTTGACACTCTCACACAAAAAGCACCATGATCCTTATATCCTCTTCTTCCGGACACTATTCCAACTAACAAACCTTCTTGGTTTTCTCTTGGGTCCCCTGTTCCATAACTCACGAGAGGTCCACCAGAGTCACCCTATAATATAAAAAAATACGTTTTATGTACGTTTAATTTGAAGCGCATGTGAGCATAAAAAAGTAAATAATAACATAATAAACGTTCACGCCGAATATCCCCGAAGGGGTTGGCAGAGGTACTAATACTTCTGAACATCACGTGACATCGTCATCTGGTGTTCAGAGTACCCACGTTTTGCATGGACAGTGTACTCACGTGATAGGGGGCAGGCCTATCGCCGTTTTTGTACAAATACACTGTCACATGACTTAGTACAAACTCAGCCATGTGGGTTTCCTCACGATGTTTTCCCTCACCGTTAACAACCGGGATAAATTAACCACACATAGGTCTTTAGAAAAGACAAATTGGTGTAGGCCCGACCCGGGATTTGAACACTAGTCGCTTGCACGTCAACCGGTGTTCTACTCACTGAGCTATCACGTCGTCTCGTCAAAGAAGTAAATAATGTATATATAAATGAATGCATATATTTATATACACATGTATGATTATATATTAGTAAATTAATATAAATAAAGCATAAGCTGCATGATTTATAAACGTGAGTCTTTGTATGTATTGACAAGACGATTTAGTGTGTATGCTTCCACCATTTGTCCAGATATTGTACTGGATTGTAGTAGAATTATTCAGGGTACAGTAGACCACTTTAATAGATTAAAAATACTAATGACAATGCAGACTATGAAATTCAGAATATATAGCAATATTTACCACGCCATAGTCACCATCTTTGCCACTAAGACATACAAACATCGTCATATTCGCGCGAAATTTACGGGAACACGAATTGTTTGTCAGTACAGTTGCAACTGCTTTTAGTAGTACTGGTGAACTAGTCTGCAAAAGTAAATAAAATATAATAGAAATCTGTATTTCAGTATGCGCTCGTACTAGGAAAATATTTTATCAAATAACCTCTATACATTGTAACAGAGTCTTTTCATCCTGATTTCTACGCATTAAACGTAAAATGTGTGAGTTAGCCTGCGCGAGACTTTTCTCGGGGCTCCCATTTTATATTATTTCAAATTAATGTAATTAATATGATGTTTATATTTCGAGCTTTTATCTGTTGCTGTTTGTTTTAAGACTTCGATTAATACATAAGACACTTTCTTAAAATAATAACATACACTGTACAGACTCTGGCTATTGGCTTGGAAATCATCGATTTAATATACCCAAGATACAACGTCAACGCTTGTAAAGTGTCTCGACAAAACTGTGCTTAAATTACTTCTAAGCACAGTTGCGCTCTCAGTAACGCGTGCTTCGTTGTCAGGTAAACATGCCAAAGTGCTCCGTGAAAAAGTGCAAACATAATACTTTAACCACGTTGAAAAAGGATGGCATATCGTGTTTTCGGTAAGTACTAGATAATATTTTTATAATAAAGTGAGTTTGTGGCAAAATACGCATTTAAAATCATTAAAAACATAATTGTTTTAAATTTATTTTCAAACGTCTCTTCATTTGACATAACGCACTATGAAGTGGAACAAAGTCAAATACTAAATGAATAGAGTCGCTTATTGTTTTTTTTTTGCGGTATTTCAATAATATGGAATTAATATTAAATAACTATAGCCGGTCCAGAGAAGTCAAAATTTACTCGATTGTGATTGGTGTTTTTTATTTTAGTAAAATATGTTTTTATTTATTATTCCAAATTTCCTAAAAATGAAATTGAAAGGGAAAAATGGCGGACAATAATAGCTAATGAGAGAAGTGAAGATTTTTTTAAACCAAATGATTCTAGTGTGGTTTGCTCTTGTCACTTCTCAGAAAATGACATGTATTATACGAAGAAAGGCTTTCGGAAAGTAAAGAAAGGGGTCATACCATGTATTGCGGTAAGTTTTTCCATAAAATATTGTAATCTAATGAGTACACAACATACGTGAACCTTTCAATGTTTTTCAGATCGAAAAATCAACGACACAATTTGAAAATGTATCACCAGTTTCGGCAAGGAATGATCCTAGCACAGCCAGACTTGAAGACGATTCGGAGGTAAGACAATATTGGAAATGTATGCTTGCAGTTTAGCTATTGCTAATATGTTCATGCTTCTGCGTTTGATCTAATCATGTCATTTATTTGTAGGTCGAAATTTTAACGACCCAACCAGTACCCTCTATCACAACTACCCCTCTAACATTAACAAACACACCCGCTAAGCCCACTGATATAGAGAAATCGTTAGTATTGCAGTCAAAATTAGAGATAAGCTAATTAAGTAATTCGTTCGATCTGGAGTTTATTATTATATAGGAACAGATAATAAACAAGTTTGTTGTTTCAGGAAAATAGTACAGTGGAAGCTGTGCCTCAAAACAAACAGATCACTGATCTCAATCGCTGTACGCCGTCTCCGATATCATCAGATTTGACCTCAATTTTGGATACTCCAAAAACATTTCATTACAAAAAAACACTCAGAATATTCCAAAAAACCATTGATTTAAAAAATAAACAAATCCAAAATTTAAAGAAAAAGAACAAGAGACTTATAAAGCGAAACTTAACACTTAAAGAAATCGTCACAGACTTAAAAAAAAACGGCTCGTTAATGAATCGTTAAGTAATGATTTGACAAAGAACATTAACGAATCCAATGACAAAGTTGTAGACATTTTAACGACAAAAAGAAAAGTTTCCTTTGCCAAGTATCCCCCAGAACTTCGAAAATTTGCACTAACGCTGCATTTTTACTCTCCGCAGCGTACAAATATTTACGTAAAGTATTTGCTCAAAATCTGCCACACCCAAATACATTATTTAGATGATATCAAAATGTCGATGCCCAACCAGGGTTTACTGAAGAGGCTTTCTTAAGACTGGCTGATAAAGCGAAAATGACTTCAGAACCACTGTTATGCAGTTTAGTGGTTGATGAAATATCTATAAGACAGCAAAAAACCTGGACTGGCAGAAAATTTGAAGGCCTTGTGGATTTAGGAATTGGATATGATGATTCAGATCTGAAAGCGTCCCAAGCTTACGTTTTTATTTTGGTATCTTTAAACCAGGCGTGGACACTGCCAGTTGCTTATTTTTTATACATAGTCTAACTGGGGAAATGAAGTCGAACATGATATTACTGACACTTCAAAAATGCCATAATATAGGTGTAAAAATCGTTTCTTTAACTTTTGATGGCTGTAAAACCAATATTAACTGCATGAAAGCACTTGGTTGCAATCTTGATAATAAGGAAAACATGAAAACTACATTTTCTCATCCATGTGGAGGTTATGAGATTGCCGTGTTTTTAGACGCCTGCCACATGGTAAAACTCATGAGAAATCTATTGGAGGCACAGAAATGCATATATGATGCTGAGGACAAAAAAATAAAATGGGACCTGATTTTGGCATTGCACAATCTGCAAGAAGAGAATAGTTTACATTTAGCCAACAAACTCAGTAGCAGGCACATACACTTCAGAAATGAAGTCATGAAAGTCAAGTTGGCTTCCTAATTACTCAGCAACAGCGTCGCAAATGCGATTAAATTTTGTGACAAAAAACTGCACATAGAAAATTTTGCCGATTCTGATGCCACGACCAAGTTTATTAAAATGATAAATGATCTTTTTGATATTTTAAATACCAGAAATTTGGAAGACTTTGGCTATAATACGCCACTTAATGAAAAAAATGCAGGAAAAATTCTCGAACTGTGCGCAGATGCAAAAAAATACCTGCTTACATTAACTACGAAAGTTATGTACAAAAAGACCAAAATAGTTAATAAAGAAAAGAGAGTTGTATACGAGACAAAAAAAGTACCGTTATACCAATGCAGAGCAAATACAGGCGCCATAGGACTACTCACGTGCATCAACAGTTTAGAACATCTGTATTCGACCTTAATTCAGACTAAAACTTTGTTGTTTTTGATTACATATAAATTGAGTCAAGATCACGTTGAACTTTTCTTTGGCAAAATCAGAAGCCTAGGTGGTCATAACAACAATCCCAACACACGACAATTTAAATCAGCATACAAGAAGTTGTTGGCCCATTTAGAATTAAGCAAAAAATTCAGCGGTAATTGTTTACCACTGGAAAGCATACCAATTTTAAACAGCGGTGAATCAATCGCAAAAATAAATAATACCACTAATGGGATACGACGTGAGGATGAAGACGAAGAAAAAATTTCCAAAACATTTTTACAAAACCGCAGCAATCAGAAAACAATTGAAGAAAACTACGACAGGAATTGTATTCATCTCGCCGAACGATTAGTATCAGAACAGAATACTGATGTGACTAACCAAATAGTGGGATATATTTCTGGATTTGTTGTCTACCATTTGATAAAAACAATTAACTGCGATGACTGTAAAAACCATTTACTAGCTACAGAAAAAGAATGGTTTCATAAACTGGTGGACGTTAAGGACGTAGGAGGTTTATGCTATGCATTCAAGGATGTATATTTTATATGCAGTAAATCGGAGAACATAATCAGGCACTACATTAAATTAAGTGGCGGAAAATCATTATTGAGGCAGTATGATGGCCCATATTTAACAATGAAAATTCTTCGGTCACTCGTAAACGTCACGCTATTTACAAACATAGATGCTCACAGAAGGAATCAGTTCAATCACATGTATGAACTGACCAAAGCTACAGTAAAGAAGTATGTAGATGTACGTTTGCATTACATTTGCAAAAAAGAAAATATTGACAAAAAAATCAGTTCGAAACAGCAAGTGTACAATAAACTGAACCTTTTTCAGGGTACATAGAAATGTTAGATGACGAGCTTAGCATCTAGTGTTAGTTATATGCAGTATATTTTATGCAGTCGGGTATTTTATTTCTTTCAATGATTTTTTTTATATCAGTCTTTTTAGATGCCTAAAACTGAAAGTTGTATGTATATTTAGAACCGCTATTAAAAACCCTTCATTTTGATACAATTGTTTTATTAAATTAATAAACCGAGTTAGTACTGAGTACAGTTAAAGACGACTCCATTATTCCTCTGTTCCAAAGCAAACATTGGTTATGGCTGTCACGCTGCGTAAACTGAATTCTTCTTAATATGCATTGATTTAAGGAATAGTATTGTTTAAAATAATCTTACCTACGGCTGACAGCAATAAAATTTTATGACTTGCGCGATGGTCTAATTTTGTAATGCCATAACAGCCCATCGCGCGCAATCGAAATCCCACCTCAACTCTATTGATATAAGCTTGCATAAAAGGAAAATTTAAATGTTCTTAAGTACATTATGCGTTTTAGATTTGCCTTAGTAAACGCACACATGTAACTTAGTGATAGGACACATTTTAGACTTCGATTTGTAGGAGATAGTGAATCTAGGGTATATTAAATCGATGTTGGAAATTGGCTAATATGTAGCCCACATACTAGCCAATTACCAGCGAATGAAAAAAGGATGAATTACAATTTTAATGATTATGTGTCAGAGTATACATTCGCTTAATTTGATTTTATACTTTAGAGTATAATACTAGACCTATTATTACCAATTTACATTTACTGAACACACTTGCAATTTGCATTGACACAAATAAACAATTAAACAAAATTTGAAAATACAATACCTATTTGGATTTACTAATCTAAATTTACCTACAACAACACAAATGACTGAACTTCACTTGAGAAGAATACTATGCAGATTGAAACATCGATCAAAATAAGCATAAAATCAGCGTTGTCAGTTGTTGTTGCATATGAAAGGGTACAAATGAGTATTTATTCTCTTTTTTGTGAATTCAGCTGTCTGACAAGCAAACAAACAGTGAGAGTTCTATTTTACCTTTTTCGTATTATATCCCTAGAAACCAAGAGTTGGTCTAATGAGGATTTACCAATTTTCGGTGTTCTTATGAGAAAGGGAAAATATATGAAACATTTCAATGTAAATGTATGATGAGACGTTACATTCATAAAATGTTACAAAAATAATGGTAACTGTTGAAATTTTATTCTATTCCATTTTAAAGTTATGTGAATGTCATAAGCGTTATATTTAAGTTTTGGACCGCCTATCATCGTTCTGTCAAACCCCAGTGATCAGATTAAAGGAGAGTCTATTTAAGGCATCCCACACAATGTAGCAAATTACATCATGTTAATGATGTACTTTTCAAGTCTTTGCAGATGGAGGCAATTTTATTAATATTTGTTGGTTTTTGATATTATTTTTTTATTACTTTTCGATTAAAAGTAAAGACTGTGTTTCACTAATTAGTTTGTCTCTACCTTAATCTATTTGAAACGTATCTTATTGCCATGATGTAATACAGTCGCCATCAAATATATCGGAGCGACAGAGATACTCAAATGTTTCTGAGCAGCAATAAATTTCGATAAATTCTTTACGGTAAATAAGGTCAATAAGATCTGAACATCCTGTAAGCGATGGCGGCGCGCTTTAGCGTTAGTTTTAGTTTTTAAATTTGAATTTTTATGAATGTATAATCTTCCAGTTTCTATCCAGTATTACAAGCAGAAGCTTCAAATGCACAATTACACCATTTACTGCCACAATGACGGTGAAGTACATTTGTATGTATGGCATGAGGGTGACGGTGGCGTGACAGCAAATGAATTTACTACTTGTCTTATAGACTTTTTGAAACAAAAAGCTACAGAAGGTTTTAAAAAAATGATAATAATATCTGACGGTTGCTGCTATCAAAATCGAAATAAAACGTTGTCTTCAGCTCTTCTAAACCTTTCCAGAGAAAAAGAGTTGGACATTGAGCAACTGATTTTGGAAAAAGGACATACTATGATGCAAGTTGATAGTGTGCATTCGACGCTAGAAGAATTGTTTAAGCCGCCAATTTACAGTCCTAGCCATTATGTGTCCTTAATGGCGCAAGCTCGTCCTAGTAAGCCATACATTATTCATAATGTAGATTACACCTTCTTTAAGAATTACGAAGACATATGCCGGTTTGATTCCATTAGGCCTGAAAAAAAAACGGAGATCCAGTTGTAACTGACATTAGAGCAGTATTATACAAAGGTGAAGAAATTTTCTACAAACTTCGCCAAACAGAAGAATGGCAGCTACTGCCACAACGACTTCACAATAATGACAAAGATCTAGTAGATCTATACGATGAACCAAGAAGAATTGAAAAGTCCAAGTACGACAGCTTGCAGTCTTTGAAAAAATACATGCACCGCGACAATCATTTTTTTTACGACAATCTCAAATGTAACTAAATAGAAATAGATTTTTTAAATAAGGCTGTAAAGTACCAAAAAAACGTTTTTTGGAGATTTTTTTTTATATAATGAGTACTTGTACCTCATAATAAGTACAATATAACTGTATTGAATGTTTGATCTCTTCGAATTACTTTGTAATGATCATTAAAAATATAACTTTTTAAAGATTTTAATGGGTCCAAGATCATTAATATTTTGTTAGAATTTCTTTTTGTTAATGATTAGTATTTTGTAGAACTTTCTTTATTTCAAATAAAGGCATAAAATGTACTTATTTGTATTATTAATTTATAAAAATAACCAAAAATTACTATAGTTAATCTTAGTGTTGCACATAGCAAAGCCCATTTTTATGTTCATTCATTAAAAAATAAAAACTGATATGTGTATAACTTACACATACTTAATTTGGAAGTCTCAAACCAAAACCGACATGTGCATGAAGAGAGTAAAAAAAATTTTGAGCCTAAAACTAGCTAGAACAATCGCTTTTTCTTTAAATGTCTTAAACTTTTGATTTTTTGTACAACTTTTCTCATTTATAGATTTTTCCTAAGTAAGACTCTGTTTAAGCAATCATGTTTTTTGTGCCTCCTGAAAAGTTAAAGAAATGCACATATCGCTTTTGGTCGGCGCACCGACGATATATGGCAAAAATGGCTATGTGGATACTACGGCTTTGCTCGACGATGGGTCCACGGTGACATTAATTAGTAGTGAACTAGAAAATCGTCTGAATTTATGTGGTAAACAAAAAACATTACGAGTGAGCGGTGCATGGTGTGATAACGAACTAAAATTTAGTACAACTGTTTTGAATTTTAAGCTTTCTGGCAAGGATAATAGGGTCCATAATATTGTAGCTCAGAGTATTGATCAGTTGAATTTACCTTACCAGGATATTTCGTGTGTAGATATAAATAAGTATACTCATTTAAAAGGTTTGCGTTCAGAGTTTATAAGTTCAAACATAAAACCTGAAATACTAATAGGGCAGGACAACTATCATTTAATGTCGCCAATGAAAATACAATTAGGTAGATCTAATGAGCCGTCCGCTACGCTTACTCCCCTAGGGTGGTGTTTACATGGTGTGGTACGTGTTCCGCGGTGCGCAGCAGGTGAGTGGTCATTTTTTACATATGACAATTCTGCCACTTTTGTCACTCAAAACCAGACAGGAGGACCAGCATGCCCTGAGATTTCTGTGGAGTAGCAACAGCTGTGATACACCTAAAACGTATGTTATGAATTCATTAATTTTTGGAGCTAACTGTTCTCCCTTTATTGCACAGTATATTAAAAATAAAAATGGCTCACGCTATTCATCATCCATGCCGCATGTGGTTGATGCAATATGTAATTATCATTACATGGATGATTATATTCAGAGTTTACCGAACGAGTTAACTGCAATAGAGATGGTAAAAAATATATTATTAATTCATAAAGAGGGCAATTTTGAGATAAGAAATTGGATAAGTAATAGCGCTGCCGTATTAAAAAGCGTGCCTAAAAAGACTTGGGGTAATTCAATATGCAAATTTAATATAGAAGGTAGTATTTCTGAAAGAATATTGGGTATGATTTGGTATCCAAAGGATGATCTATTAGGTTTTGATTTATCGTTAAAACGCATCCCACAGAGTATCATCTCTGGAAAACAACGACCGAATAAACGCGTTATGTTACGTGTAATTATGTCAGTATTCGACGTACTTGGTTTTTTGACCCCATTTACTGTCCAAGGTCGTATAATGTTACAGGATACATGGAGACTCAAGGTCGGTTGGGACGAAGACATACCAGATGAAATATATAGAAAATGGTGTCAGTGGCTCGACCTACTTAAAGAAATGGGAAATGTTCGAATTCCAAGATATCATATGAATATGATGATGGGCGATGTTACGAGAGAGAGCGAGATAGCTACTATTGGCAGAGCTACCGCGACGTTCGAGCCTACGATGCACGATGCTACGCAGGAGGCTACGAGCGCCTACGACGATGGCGTAGCAGCGGCTAGGAATACGCAGTATAACAGGTTACAATTACATATTTTTAGTGATGCGTCTAGTAAAGCGATGGCTGCTGTAGCCTATTGGCGTTGGGTAGACAGTAACGGAAAGATATATGTTTCGTTTATTGCAAGTAAAAGTAGAGTAATGCCTGTTAAACCCCTAACAATGCCGCGAGCGGAACTTCAGGCTGCTTTACTGGCAGCACGATTAGGAAAAACATTAATAGAGGAACATAGACTAAAACCGCAACAAAAATTCCTATGGTGTGACTCGACCACGGTACTTCACTGGATCCGTAACAATGAACGAACATATAATACGTTTGAAGCCAACCGATTAGGGGAAATCGACGAGTGTACCTCTATTAAGGAATGGCGTTATGTTCCCACCAAATGTAATATAGCTGATTTGGCTACAAGAGAGTCGTTTGAGATGAATATATTTAAAACAAGATGGTTTAGCGGTCCCGAGTTTTTGTATTTAGAGGAAAGTTTATGGCCAAGAGACGTAATCGAAACAAAAGTTAAATATTGTGATAATATTTTAGTGACACAGTCATCCCCGTTACCGGCTAATAATTTTCCTATACCAGATGTGTGTCGATTTTCATCGTGGTTGCGCTTAGTCAGAAGTACTGCTATGGTTTTATTATTTATTGCTAAATGTATAAAACAAAGGGTAAAATTGGATTCTGCTATTCTCGAGCAAGCTGAACATTTGCTACTAAGATATGCGCAACAACAATCATTTGAAAATGATTTGAATATTATAAAGGACAAGCGTTGTTTGCCTCGTTCGAGCAAGTTGCGAATTTTATCACCTTTTTTGGATGGAAATGAGATAATGCGTATAGATGGTCGAATAAAAAACGCAGAAGTTGATATTCAAGTAAAAAATCCCATCATTTTGGATGGACGTCATTGTTTAACTAAACTTATTGTGTCCCACTACCATAGAAAAGCTGCGCATTGTAACCAAGAAACTGTTGTTAATCAGCTTAGACAAAAATATTGGATTATTAAACTAAGGCCGACTGTTAAAAATGTTATATCAAAATGTATGTTATGTAGAATACGTAAGTGTACTCCTCAGGTACCCAGAATTAGCCGGAGTAGCTCATCATCAGCGCCCCTTCACTCACTGCGGTATTGATTTGTTTGGCCCCATGGAGGTCACTATTGGTAGAAGGAAAGAGAAACGCTATGGTGTTCTATTTACTTGTATGACGGTACGTGCGATTCATTTGGAAACAGTTTCATCTCTTACTACAGACGACTTAATTATGGCGTTACGACGTATGGCGGCGCATAGAGGGCGGCCTCGTTTCTTTTATTCTGATAATGGAACTAATTTGAGAGGGGCTGAAAAGGAACTAAGAAAGTCTATTCTAGATTTAGATAATACTTCTTTGAGGGATGAAGGTCTAAACAATGGATCTGATTGGGTCTTTTCACCCCCAGGAAGCCCACACTGGGGTGGGGTATACGAGAAAACCATTTAAAAACCATTTAAAACCATTTATTTAGTCGTAAATGTGGGTGTAGTTTACATAGATCTTCTATTGTACAATTGTATCCATACACATTTGACCCTTGCGGGTATACAACTTTAAATATTGAAAATAGGACTATATTTAAAAACATTTTTGACAATTATATGATATCTAAGCATTATTTAAAAAAAAAAATTTATACAAATTAATTAAAATGTATTATAAAAAAGAAACTGTGATGTCAAAAGATACTCTTAAAAAAAAACTAATATCAAAAAAATAATAATTATAAATTGAAACAATTTTAAAATACTATGTCATGCATATTAACAAACACATAATAACAGCACAATAGAAAAAAATATGAAATACATGTCAAATATCATTAATTACATTATATTAATATTTTTATTCCTATCAAAAAATTCATTTATGGAGTAAAAACAATTTTCCAGCAACCAATTAAATAAACGTCTTTTTAATTTATTTATGGGTAAAAACTTTATTTCATCAGGTACAGAATTATATACCCTAACAGAGACTACACAAAATGATTTTCTGCTTGATGATAGTTTAAAATTAGGTACTGTAAGTTTATTTTCGTTTTTCATCTGTAACCGTTGCGAATGATAACCCATATGAGCTGGTTCGAAAGTCTGAAAATTCTTTATAACGTACAATGTTGCTTCGTAAATGTAAATACAGGCCAAAGGGAGAATTTTTAATTTTTTAAAAAGTGGTCGGCACGATACTGTCTGGTCGCTGATAGAACAGAGTGACCTTACATTTTTTCTGAGATATGAAAACTGAATGCACATCAGTGGAGTTTCCCCACAGTATCACTCCATAACGTAATAAGGAACCTACGTAGCCATGGTATGCCAATTTGCCAGCTTGTTCTGAGGATAATCTTACAATGCGACCTAGTGCATACACATACTTGTTTATTTTTTTAACTAAGAAAGAAGAGAAGATGATACGAGGGGTAAAAACATCGCTACGTGTAATTTTAAAGGAACGTTCTCCGCACCCTGATACACTTGCAACATTGTTGGCTGAAGTGGAGTCTATTATCAACAGCAGACCATTGACTTACGTAAATACAGATGATCCTAGCTGCCCAGAGTCGATTACACCAAACCATTTTTTGATTGGAACCTCTGTCAGTGGACCCACAATTGGAAAATATGATGACACTGATCTTTCTTTACGAAAAAGGTGGCGATCAGCTCAAAGATTAGCTGATATGTTTTGGTCCAGATGGGTCAAAGAGTATTTACCCACATTACTTCCCCGTCAAAAATGGAACAGCGAGGAGAAACCACTTGAGGTAGGTAACCTGGTTTTAGTTGTCGATCCTAACAGTCCCAGGTGCTCTTGGCCCAAGGGGCTCATAGCGCGAGTGTTCCCAGGTAAGGATGGTCGGGTGAGAGTGGTGGAAGTGCGCACAGCGAGTGGTCTCCTGCTGCGCGCCGCGACACGCATCGCACCTATTTCTGTAAGTGATTCGTGCTGATAGCACTGGGGTGGGGAATGTAAGCGATGGCGGCGCGCTTTAGCGTTAGTTTTAGTTTTTAAATTTGAATTTTTATGAATGTATAATGTATCTGTCATTTTTATAAATTTTGTGGGTGTTATGTATTTTTAATGTAAAATGTCAGGTAGTTTTGCTATGTCAGTCTGCATCTAACGGTTGTACGGCGAAGTCTTTTGTGTGTTTCCAAAATCGAATAAACGTTTTTTGTGATATATTTTGGACTTTGATTTGGGTGATCCCGGAACTAGCTTCAGTAGCTTACACATCCAATTTGCCGCAAATATATGAGCAGTGGGTTTTCAATTAAATCTGAACACACAACGAGATAATAATATCTGAAAGCACAACTCGTCAAAGTTATCTGCTCAGACAGGGCGACTGTAAATTAAATTGCTCGTTTTCTTATTTACGTAATAGTTTTTGGTAGTAGGTTGGTTTCATTTTTATTTCACACTTTTTGGTGTATGTACGTCAAATGTACGTTATTGAAAACTTTTACTTGCTACATAGCAACACGTGTTTGCAGCACTTAATATTTAGCTAAGGAACATTTCTATTAATTAAATAAAAGAAAAAATAACTACTTTTATCAGATGTACTGTTGTTTATTTTAGCTTTCCAAGTGAATAAAATGTTTTAATTAATGTATATCATGAATCGCTATTCAAATTGCTTTATTCTGATACTACACTCGATAGTTTATAGCAAAAACTACATACGTGTGTACGCTTGAAAAAGTCAGGTCTAATTATAATTACTAAAAAAGCTTTGATTCTTACCTTAGCTCCTGTTCTTCCAAAGCCTGAAGCTATGCCAGACTTATATTCTTTGTATTCAGAGGCGTAAGGAATATATTTCACATCCTGGTTGATAATGAAATTTTCGGCCGTAAACTAGAATAAATAAAAAAATATATTAGCTTATTGTAATTTACTTTTGGTTGGATGTCGTTTTTCTACTAATATCTTCATGTTTACTCTATTATTATTAGTATTACTTACAATAAAATTGTATCGTAATTTTTTTATACCATTTTATTATAAATTTCGTTTATACCATTACAGTTACGCTATGGACTCTCTTTGTAGCATTCGGTAAACATTTATTTTAATGTATAGTGTTCACTTGGAAGCCTCGTCTGTTGTTATATACTTACTGATAGGACAAAACTTATTCAAGATGTGGCTGCGCGCTTCACGGCATAAATACATTAATAAAAAAAACATACATAAAATCACAATATACAAATATATAATATATTCATTGTACAGATAAGTTTATGGGTCCGTATTTAGTGATTTCGCCTTGACCGACACGAAGGTTTAACCAAAGTAAAAACAAAGTTTTCAAACATATTCAGCATACTTACAATGATAGCCACATCGTAAAGTGGAAAGTTATATTTGCTATGAGCTGTATAATTATGTATTTGACGCCACTGCCCTTCCTTGAAACAGTTTGCATTCGTGTATCTCTGACCCATTACTGCAAACGTGTATTTAAGCTTATGTTTTATCCTCCTCCTTAAAATGTTAAAAAAATCAATTCATGCATTTTTATTTTTAGTTACATAATATAACGAACAGTGAAAATCAAAGTAAACATTTTCTCAAAATGTGGTTAATTTACTTTACTATAAAAAATAACAATGTTAAAGTAAACTCAGTGTCTTAGAATACATACATCATACATTAACTTACGCCATTATTTCCCATCGGCGTAGGCAGAAGCTGGCATACGTTTAGAATAAGTTAGTAATTTTTATTTCCGTAAAAAATCTCGGGATATTGCTTAAACGCGAATTGTGAAAACAAAAGTAGGTCTCTTAAGATTGTGAAGACATTACGAGTATAAGGAAAACTGATTAGTTCATTAGAGCGCCTTACAAATAAGTTTTATCTGATTGGTTGAATACGTAATGGCCAAATTCTAATGCAATTATGTTTACCTGCATTTTATTGTTATCTGAAGGCTCAACGTTCACGCTGTATATCTACGAAGGGGTGGCAGAGCTACTAATACTTCTGCAAACATTGTGAACTCCTGGTGACATTGTTGTCACCTGGTTTTCAGAGTACCCACGTTTAATTCGAATGTTTTTGTTCATGAAAACCTCATGTGGGGATTATTACTAATAAATAAAGGAAAGAAAAATAAAGAAAAAAGTTTTCATGAACAAAATTATTCAAATTAAGTGATAGTTAGGCGTTCTCAGCATTTGCATTCTATCTGAAAAGGTAGACAAGTGGCCTTCCGAATTTGTAAATAAATCGGATGTAGGGAACGCAAACACTACTTAAAAGTGTAAAGGAAACAAAAGATAGAAGAATTTCGCACTGACAGCCATTGACACGGTAGCTCAATTGGCAGGGCGACGGGGGCGTATACCCGAGGTCGCGGGATTTATTCCCGTCTGAGTCGAAATTCTTCTTTCCTTTATTTATGTTTTATTTATTAGTACCCATGTTTATTTTGGATATTGCACGCACGTGATAGAGGCAGGCATATTAGTCTATTTAAACCCAAGCCTCTTTGCATGATGGGCTGGTGGTTAGGATTTCTACCCAGTGAGCTATCACGGTTGTTATTAACGTCCATTCTACACAACTCCGTTAAGTGGGCTTCAAAATGACATAAACCTTAAATCCACATGAAACTAATCAGCATAAATGACCGCAAAAGAAAATCGCAATCATGTTTTTATATGTTCCTGTAATATAACAATAGTGATAGCTCAGTGAGTAGGGCATCTAACTATCATGCAGAGAAGCGTATATGTAATTAAGTCACATGTGTAATAAATTCCAGAATTACGGAAGAATATTGCTAAAAACCGCAAAGGCTTCGGAATGAGCCATTTTGAGCAAATTGCACCATTGTTATTAAAGAGATCCGCACCGCTTAAAATCGTTTAAAAAGCCGAGCAACCTGTTAATCGGAGTCGTCCATCGGAAGATATTGGATATAGTAATTCAAGTGAGGGAAACATCGTGAGGAAACCCACATGACTGAGTTTTACTTAGTCATGTGACAGTGTATTCGTACAAAGCGGCGATAGGCTTGCCCCCTATCACGTGAGTACACTGTCTATGCAAAACGTGGGTACTCTGAACACCAGGTGACAAAGTCACGTGATGTTCAGAAGTATTAGTACCTCTGCCGACCCCTTCGGGGATATTCGGCGTGAACGTTTATGTTATGTTACGTTATGTTAATTCAAATAAATATATTCCATTTATATACTTGTACTTACCAAGATGCTTCCTGGAAGCAATGCGCAGCAGTTATTATTTTCCTTAATCCAACTAACGTACCACCACAAAAACTAGAGCATTGTTTTACGTTGATCCAAAATTGGAACGAAACCTAAAACATAAAAAACTTCATGAATTAAAACGTTAAAAATAGAGAAAATTATACATACATACATATACTCACGGCTGTAAATCCCTAGAAGGGGTAGCCAGAGCTAAGGAATTAGAAATTCTTCAGCCACTTTTGGAAATGTTAGTGGGGAAAAGATGGTAAAAATAAAGGTAGTTGGTGATGGGTCTCCAACTGCATCGCCCAAAAATCCCTTAAAAGCCCCAATACCGTTAGTCGCCTCTTACGTACACCCATCGGTAGAAACGGGGTGGTGATATTCTAAGCCGACACTACACGGCAATAAAGTAATAGAAAAAAATAATACAATAGAATAAACTAGAGATGGCCGAGAACGAGTCAGGTCGCCCGTGAAAGATGTCGTAGTTCCATGTATAAGTTAGCAAAACGATACATTAAGAGTATCACTTTTTATAGCCGGAAATTAAATACAAACGGTTTTGTCTTTCAGCGTTAGTATGAAATACACAGATACATATTCCTAACATAAACGTTCACGCCGTTTATCCCCGAAGGGTTGGCAGAGGTATCGATACTTCTGAACTCACATGGCAGCGCCATCTAGTGTCCAGAGAAGGTATCCACGTTTTGCTTAGACAGTGTACTCACGTAATAGGGGGCCTATCGCCGTTTTGTACGAATACATTGTCACATGACTAAGTACAACTCAGCCATGTGGGTTTCCTCACGATGTTTTCCCTCACCGTTAACAACCATGAACTTAACTGAAATTAACCACACATATGACTTTAGAAAAGACAAATTGGTGTAGGCCGGACCCAGGATTGGAACTCACGCCCTTCTACATATTCAGTGCTGCATAATCTGCTCTATACATACCAAAAGCTCCTGACAATATTTCTATTCTATTCTGAAACCGGAAATGTCAATAACGACTTTCTGTAAAAATAAACTCTCAAGCTCGTTATTCACGAAATACATCCCGGAAGAGGTGTTAGAGGTACTAATACTCCAAAACACCATATGTCTTTTATGACATCAGTGTTCTGAGTACCCAACGTTTGCATGGACATTGCATTCACTTTATAGGAGGGCGGGCGGCCTATTGCCACTTTTAAATATTAAAATAAATTCATACCTGATAAGGCACGCTTGAAGGTTCAACTGGCAATCCATTCATGATACGGCGAGTATCATGTGAAATATACTCCAGAGACGGCCTTATTTGTAATTTTTTATATTTAAAACTTTCATTATAAGTAATATAATCCTCATTTTCATCACTACTAAATATAGTTTGCATAAATGTTACTAAAATCCAAATACTAGCCAAAACTTTCATTAATCTCAAGCCTGATGATCCTCATTGATTTGAAATCCGGAAATCTGCTAGGATTTTTAATTAAGTAATTATTGATTATCTTGATTTACAGTTAAAATTAATATCGTATGCTTTGTAATAAAGTTATGAAATTGTTATTCAAAGTAAAGTTTTCAGTATATAATTTGGTATAGTACACAATCTCACAATCGATAACTGACATTGACATTTGGAAACGAATCAGAAGGAAATTGTTTCTGGTTATTTTATTACTGTGTGCACTTTATAAGTACCTAGTATGTAGGGTAGAAATAATTGGAATAGACCTCATTTTTAAAACTTACCCTTTTTATGTATTAAATTGATAGAAGACACCAAACTAAACAACTTTCCGTACAGAATGCTTATCTAAAATATTGTATTTTTTTTAAATAATTAATAATTAAAAAGTGTTAAATAAGTTATGTACCTGAGTTGTTCCCGCCATTTCTGCGAATCAACGCAATCCTCTGAATAAGAACGCTATTGTAGACGTATTAGTGGTGTAACTTTGCACAAATTTATTATCGATATCGATAATGTAAAGGTTGTCTGAAAGAGATTGCTTTAAGTGATAAGAACGCCAATTGTACTTCTATTCGATTCTTTTCTTTTTATACTATATTCTAACGTTGGTGTGCTATAAAGAGTTTTCTATTCTATTCTGTAATGTGCTCTTAGTTTCTGATTAAAAATGGATCTTCACAAAAGGAAGGTGTCTTATGAATAATAAGACATAAATATAATAGATAATCAATAATAAGTTATTATTGATTTGAAAAATTAAGAAATATGAGGTAGATGCCGTTGCAAATAGATATTGCTATGCCTGTATCTCTTTGATTAACCCCAAGAGACTTCTAAAGATTGCCTGTACGGGACAACCGTAAAAAATAGTAAATACTACTATTAAGGAAATCATATCTACATACTTGTGACAATGTAAATATTAATATTAACTTTCTGTGGACTTTCTCAACTGAATAATGTACCGAATATTAAAAATCGACAGTTGGATTTAGTTTTATGTTCGACAGAGTTGAGCGAGTGTGTGAGTGTGAAGAATGCAGATGAAAGTTTAGTGCCAGTGGATGCATATCATCCACCGCTTGAGGTAGAAGTAAAGTGTAAAGATCGTTCGGCTGGTTTTAATAACAAGGAATAAAAAGTTCTGATTTTAACATTTGGAATTTTTATAAAGCCAATTTTCAACTACTATATTCAAATTTAGCCACAGTTGACTGGGGTAATTTATATGGGATAAACGAAGTTGACCAAGCAATAGATTACTTTTATGAAATTTTAAATAAAATCATTAATGAGTGTGTTCCATTTAAAAGACATCAAAGCTCTTCAAAATTTATTTACCCCGAATGGTATAATCCCACTATTATAAAAGATATTAAAAATAAATCACGATTACACCGACTCTATAAATCAAATTATTCGGCTAGTATTTATCAGAAATTCTCTGCTTGTCGCAGGAGGCTAAAACATAATATTAAAACAGCGTATGATGCTTATCAAAAAAGAGTAGAAAGTAATCTAGCGGAAGACCCCAAGTCGTTTTGGAATTTTGTAAATTCTAAGAAGGCAAATCATAACTCAATCAAATTATTAAAAAATGGAGTACTTCTTACTAATAAAGAATCGGTTGTGGAGCTTGCGAATTACTTTTACTCAGTCTATGCAAAAGATCCACCAATGTTAGATGTTCAACAATCAATGATAGATGAGAAATTCAATGGAGCAGTTCATATTCAAATTGATAAACTAAGTGAATCACAGGTGAAACAAGCACTAACACAACTGAAGCCTAAAAAATCCGCTGGCCCTGATGGTATCCCAGCTTTTTTAGTCAGGGACTGTCGTTTTGTAATGCTAGAACCGTTGCTTTATATTTTTAATCTTTGTTTAGCATCGTCAGTTTATCCACATAGATGGAAAATCTCGAAAGTTGTCCCGGTTCCTAAGGGTAAGGCAAGTGGGGAAGTATCTGGTTACAGACCAGTAGCAGTGCTTTCAAGTCTAGCGAAAGTGTTCGAATCTGCATTACAAAAAGCTTTGATTAAAGAAACAAGTCCATGGCTGGCAAATGAGCAACACGGTTTTCGTCCCGGGCGGAGTACTACCAGCAATCTTTTATGTTTCATGTCGAGTGTCACCCAAACTGTAGACAACGGAGGGCAAACTGATGCAGCGTATTTCGATTTTCAAAAGGCTTTTGATGTTTCAGATAACGACATAGTTTTAAGGAAATTGGCTGAAATAGGTTGTTCTCCTAAATTATTGAATTTTTTCGCGAATTATATGAGAGATCGACAGCAATACGTTGAACTTAGTGGTTATAGGTCAAATTATTATTTTACAAGATCAGGGGTCAGCCAAGGTAGCAATTTAGGACCTCTGGAATTCACAATATTAATAAATGACCTTCCCAAGGTAGTTAAATACGCACGGTGTCTTTTGTTTGCCGATGACTTAAAATTATTTTACAGAATCGATACTATCAGTGATTGTGAAAAGTTGCAAAGTGACATAGACCGGGTGATAGATTGGAGTAAATCTAACAAACTGGATTTTAATCAGTCCAAGTGTCAGGTAATATCTTTTAGTCGGGCGCGTGCACCATTAATATATAACTACACTATGGAAAGTGACTCCGTAAAGCGGGTTAATGAAATAAGGGACTTAGGGGTCAAACTGACAACTCAACTTCATTTTAGGGAGCACATAATAGACATATGTAAAAGAGCATACCGGAACTTGGGGTTTTTAATACGAACTGTTCGAGGATTTGCCAACATTGGAGCAATAACATCTTTATATAATGCACTAGTAAGAAGCCAATTGGAAAGCAACGCGATAATATGGGATCCAAGCGAAGATAAATATATTCTTATGATTGAACGTATACAGAATAAGTTTGCAAGATACTTATACTTTAGACTGTATGGTGTTTATCCATTTTATCCACTTAAGTATCCAACTTTATTTGTGCTGGGTATGGTTGGATATAACCAATTGAAGGTGAGAAGAACACTTTCACTTCTTATATATTTATATCAAATACTAACTGGCCAAATTGATAACCCGGATATCCTTTCTATCATTGGTCTAAATGTGCCGGACAAATACGCGGAACGTCGTCGTTGCCCGTCTCTATTGGTGCCGCTTTGTGGTCGAACTAATTTGCTGAGCAGTACGCCGCTCGCTCGCGCGCTCATCATCTTGAATATGCTGGCTACTGATATAGATATTTTTAATTGTAGGTTGAGTGAGTTCACAGAAAGATCGTTAAAATTCGTATGTTACAATAAGTAGTACAAATTTTTTCTCATTTTATAAGTAAACATCGCATTAGGCTATTGTCTGTAATGGTGTTTGTAAAATATGATGATGAATAAATAAATAAATAAATGTTGTTTAGTTTTAAAAGTGCTTGATAATTTTAAATCAATCACCATAACTTTACTAAAAATTATTATTTTTTCAATTTTAAATAGTAGTGTAACATTTCAACTCAACTGTTAACTGGTTTCCCGAAATACTGGCTAAGCCTAGTTTGGGAACCCCTGTAAAATTCAGCATAAATGTAAATGTCTTTTTATCGTATATTTTTTATGTATTTTACGTAACCTAGTGGCCATAACGAGCTGCTGCCATACATCTCTAAGTTGTCAATCACTCAAAGAAGTTTGAGTGCGGTCTTTGGGGTTAGTCCGATCTCCCAACTTGGAAAATCCAACGTAGGTTGGATTCTCGGAGAGTATGTTCTAGTATCCAAATTAGCTAAGTTGGAAAAATGGATTTTCTCTTTCGGATGCTGATTCCGTTTTTCCAACCTAGGTATAGTCAGACACATAATATTTTAGACACAATGTACATTATGCCCAAAGAAGATAGCCTTTATTATTAAGTAAGACTAAATTTTGCACTTCATCCAAAAAATTACCTTAATTCACTATTGAGCAGACGTCACTGTGAGTCTTGAATGTTTTTTTTGGCTTTATTACTGCTATATTTGAATGTTGAAACAAATATTTAGATAGGTAGGTGAGTAAGTAGATATATTATTCGCTTAATATTATATTATCTATGCACTCGAGTGTACATTAGCAGTTGGGAAAGTCGGAGAACACTCAAAACATACATTCTTATTATCAAACCTAGCTAATTTGGATACTAGGACAGACGAGTCCGAGAATCCAACCTAGGTTGGATTTTCCAGGTTGGAAGATCGTACAAACCCGGTCTTTGTATTCTATGTTTATTCATAGTAGAGTTTGTAACATGCATTAGTCAATTTTGTCTCTTTCAAGCAGTCCATGTATTGTGTTGCGGCCCTTAGTCGCCACAAAGGTTACGCTACTATTAGAGTAATATGTTTTTTTTAAATTTTTAAAACATTTTAACTTAGTAACATACATACATACATAAACTCACGGCTATAAATCCCTTAACGGGGTAGCCAGAGCTTTGGAATGAGAAATTCCTTAGCCACTTTTGGAAGTTGACTGGGGAAAAGATGGTAATAATAAATGTTTTTGGTGACGAGTCCCATCGCCCAAAAACCACTTAAAAAACCCCTATACCCTTGGTCGCCTCTTACGAGCATCATCATTTTTTAGTGCATATACCCACCTTACAACATAAATTTCCTTATACGATACTAATATCAAGTCATTGCTTTAAAACTTGTTGGTTTCCCACCTAGTTCCCGGCTAGACTGTTCTCAATGACTTTTACTAGAGCATTCTATGGTCACTTCTAAAAAGTAGGCATATGCACCAGGTAAATTTTATTATTGACATGAAAACCTATGTTTCTATGGAGGAAACCGGAAAATGTTACGCTAGACGGTGGTGCGCCTGGGAACCGTGGTGGAACTTGTATTTATGCAATCAATCGATATCAATACTTCGATAGCGCGATGTAGGATTTGTATGGCGAGTCTTAATGAAAATAATTGTGACGTATATTCACCGGTGTTGAACTGAACGTAATAAATACTTCCTCTCTCAGAATTTCTATGTAGTGCGCGTCATAATTTCTTTTGCTTTCAACGGTGCATAGAATTAGCTTGCTTAGAGGGAAACTAATAATAATACAACTAACATAAACAACTCGTTCTTTTAAAGAAGAAATAGGGTAGTGCCATTCTAAGCAGACACTACAGAGCTACGTTACTACGTTACTAACTACTAAGTTGCTAACGTCGATTTTTAAATGCATTTTGTTTATTTTGCATTTTGTTAATGATAGCTAAAATCTAATATAATAGCTAAGGTTGTATGTATAGTTTTAAACCACCTTCTGTCTAAGTCTTACAACCCAAGACAAAACAAAGTACAGAACTTGATCCCAAGTCTAATTAAAAGTTCCTGGATTCAACTTCATAGACCACTATTCTAATTAAATGTACAAGTCAAGTTTGCAATGCAATTTTAGGGATCACCGAATGCAACTAGAACTTGGGAAATACATTGAAATTTATTTTGTGAGAAATCCGTTGTTTTAAGATTTTGATTTGATTTGGCAGGCATTGATGACTGCACGATGATATCCATAAGCCGATAGATGAAGGCAGTACAAGGCTGGTCTTTGATATGAAAACGTGCAGCTTAAAGGGCTGGCCACCTTAGACGTAGCTAGAATGAGGAAGAGCATTTTATGTTTCAGAAGGTATACGTAAATAAATTTAAATGAATCAATCAATCAATAAATTTAATTAAGAAGACCAGCCATTTCGATTGGCTACTGGTCAGTGAACTCTTGGCAATCGGTAAATATCTTTGAGTTATGTTTAGCATTCTATAATATTGCAACTTTAGTTGTCTCTAGGTTAAAACTGCTAAAAAACTATAAAATAATAATTATGGTCGTTTGAAATTGTCATAAAAGTTTGGTAGCTTAATGCTAACGTGCTATACCTTAATAGGCCATAACCTATCTTTATATTTTTTTCTGAGCGCCCTCCTTTTTGCTGTTTTTACTCTACTCTAATACTTTTACAGTACAATAATATTGTGCCGAAAAATCAATAATAATGTTTTTGTGTCCGCCCGTTTTTTCTATTTATATCAGTTAAAAACTGCAGAGAGAAATTATATATTATATTATATGAGAACAATTCAATCATCCGCAAGAAATATTCAAATTTAAGTTTAACTTGCTTTTTTCGATGATAATTTCTTTATTTGCTATAGTAAAATATTGCAGATTAGTCTAAATGTAGACATATAAACAAGTTCAATAAAGTAAAAAATAAAAGAATAATGACTAAGATAAAAAAGAGGGTAAAATAAAACTAATAAATAAAGAAAATGCATAAAAATATGGGTCCATCTGAGCCATTTAGAGGGCGTTGTAACTTATTAAAAATGTGGCCTGAATATCAAATTGCTATCTCTCCTTTGTTAAAACTCCCCTCTTAACTATGAACATACGACCCTCAAAACATTTATAAGGCCATTCGAAGAGATGCCATGAAATTTAGACATGACAAATGTCTCTTTTTATTATTATATTGTATTTATCTCTTTATTATTATTACCTCCATTCAGATTATTTATTATGCTGTGCAGTGTCGGCTTAGAATAGCAACTCTACTTCTTCCGGTGGGTGTATGAAAGAGGCGACGGCGAGGCGATGGTATTGGGGCTTTTAAGGGATTTTTGGGCGATGTGGTTGGAGACCCATCAACAACAACCTTTATTTTTACCATCTTTTCCCCACTCGCATTTAAAAAAGTGGCTGAGGAATTTCTAATTATATCTATGCATGTATGTATTATTTATTAATATTTTGTCAATAATCTCGTTATGTATATTATTATGAAATGGATTATGTTTATCTTGACAATAATGTAAAATTACCTTAACGAGTTTTGGTTATAGGAAATTTCAATACTGCTAAAACATGGTAAGAAAGTCTTGTTAAATTCGGATTGGTAGCGGGTAGCCTGAGTCAAAGTAAGCATTAAATAAGACCACTATGTCAAATTTGTCTCTAAAAGCAACTCTGTAAGTTTTCTAGCTCTATGGAACTACGCAATGGATTGTATGTTGCACTAACTAAACAGGCAAGTCCGCGCCCCACTTGTACAAGTACCATTGTTTGTTTTTTTATAAATAAATTCAGTTGTCACATCGAAAATGATAAATGGTCGACCTGACACGATGGTCATATGGTGTATCTGCACAAACTAAGTGCCACTTGTTCTAAACAATACTTCATAACCATTCGTCAAATGTGAATGAGCGTAAAATTATATAGGTTTTGTTTTCAGATTGACAGCCAATTTTTACTCTTGTAGTTATGTTAGAAGACAGGCTATTGTATTTGAACGGGTAATTTTCCGCAAGTCGACGTCTTTTGTGCGCCTGTTTTGCGTGATGAAGGGATGGCACTACTCTAGCCATCCCAGCTCACCAAGGAAGTTCAGGATCCCCCTAATATCCTTGAACACCTCAGGGAGCGACCTGGCGTCACCCAGGTGTGTTACCCTGTAATCCGCTACGCCTGTACACTCGAGGAGCACGTGCGCAGCTGTTTCCTCCTTCTCCATGCATGCTCTGCACAAAGGGCTATCTGTAACACCTAAAGTAAACAAGTGTTTGTTAAAAGGGCCATGCCCCGTGAGGGTGGCTGTGATCCAGCTAATTTGTTTTTTGTTAAGTTTAAATAGTTTGTTAGTAAGTTTCTTGTTGAACCTGGGTAAAGCTGTTTTGGCTTGACTGCAGCCGCTTTCCGAGGACCAACATGCGTCCCACTTACCTCGTATGGCCTTACGGACTATAGTTTTTAACTGATCGTTTGGTAGAGGCAGACATGGTTCTGGGCCTGTAAACGGGGTATCTGATCCTCTTCTGGCCAATTCGTCTGCTGCATCATTGCCGCGTGATCCGCTGTGTCCTTTGATCCATTGTATGGTAGTTTCATTGGTTTGCCCTATCACCGTTAGGGCTTTGTGACATTCATATATGAGCCCTGATTTGCACTCGTAGCTCATTAGGGCTTGTAGGACTGATTTGCTGTCCGAGAGAATACGAATTGGAAGTTCTCTGATTTTCCTCGCTGTTACTGCTTGGGCGGCGAGTATGATTGCGAAGCATTCTGCCTGAAATATCGAATTCCAGGTGCCCATTGGTCTAGCTATTTTTATCTGCAAGTCTTCGGAGAATACCCCCGCTCCTGTGCCAGATTTAGTTTTAGAGCCGTCTGTAAATATCCTCACTTCCCTTTCATTGAGGCCTTCGTTCGGATTTTCTGTCAGCTGTATTTTGTACTTCTTGTCAAAGAGGTATAGTTTGGGTATCCTGTCGTTCACAGCTGATATTCTAGGTGTCTCTTTTACCATCCTGGTAAGGATTTCGGCGTGAGGGACTTTGTTGGATTTCCATAGTTTGTTTGCATTTAGTCTCACAGCTGAAGCAGTAGCTTCTTGCTTGATGAACAGGTGCAGTGGAGTTAAATTTAGCATTATTTCAAGGGCGGCGGTAGGGGCGGTTCTCATACATCCCGTAGCCGCTCTGCACACCAGTCTCTGAAAGCTTTGTAGTTTGCTTTGCACTGTACTTAGCTCTGTTCGTTGCCACCAGGCAACAGCGCCGTAGCAGAGTATTGGTCGTATCACAGCTGTATACAACCATATGATTATTTTTGGGTTTAGACCCCATCGTTTTCCTATCATGCTTCTGCATTGCCAGAATGCTATGCTGGCCTTCTTGAGTTTGCTCTCAATGTGGCAGCTCCAGTTTAATTTGCTATCAAGGATTACTCCCAGGTATTTTACAGTCGGTGAGAGCGTCAGTCTCTTGTTGAAAAGCTTAGGTAAGTTGTAGTTTTCTATTTTTCGCTTATTGGTGAACATTACAAGCTCGGTTTTGTCCGGATTCACTGTCAGCCCGTGCCTTATGCACCACCTCTCTACTATTCGCAAGGCTGATTGCGTTACGTCACAGACTATACTTGCATATTTACCAGTTATCAGAATAGTAATATCATCAGCATATCCTATCGTGTAGAAATGTCTACTGTTGAGTTCTGAGATAAGGTCGTTCGCCACCAGGTTCCAGAGCAGCGGAGAGAGTACGCCACCCTGCGGACAACCTTTCACTACTTGAACCTTAGTCTGGTCTTCCGACACTATCACTCGGCTTTCAAGCATGTTTCCTATCCAGGTTGATAGCATTGGTGGGACTTGGTGCCTGTTTAAGGCTTCGTGAATGCTATCAAAATTTGTTTTATCAAAGGCTCCTTCGATGTCTAGGAAGCTTCCTAGACAGATGTTTTTATCTTTAATGGCTTCCTCTGCAACACATGTTACTGCATGTAAGGCGGATTCCGTGCCTTTACCAGCGCTGTAGGCGTGCTGGTTGGGATGGAGCGGTATCGTTTTGAGAGCGTTATCTCGTAGTTCTCTATCACACAACCTTTCGAGTGTTTTCAGCAAAAAGGATGAGAGGCTTATTGGTCTGAAGGACTTTGGGTTAGTATAATCAGTTTTTCCGTATTTGGGTATAAACTGCACTTTTACTTCTCGCCATCTACTGGGTATGTATCTAAAGGCTAAGCATGCTCGGAAAATTTCTGCGATCAAGTGTAGGATGGCTTCAATTCCCCATTGCAGTAACCCTGGAAAGACTTTGTCTATTCCTGGGGCTTTAAATGTTTGGAAGCTGGTGATAGCCCACTTGACTTTGTCAAAAGTCACTATCTCTTTCGCGAGTTTCCAATCAGACTCCGTTGGATTAACTGTTAAGTGTCTCCAGTCGTTCCTAGATGTGATTGCACTGTCCGGGAAATGAGTGTCGATGAGTATTCGATGGGATTCTTCGAGTGAACTAGTATAGGTGTTATCCGGTTTTTTTAAAGATCCTATTCCATTATTAGGTTGATTAGAAAGTATCTTTCTTACCCGGTTAGCTTGCTGGAGGCTTTCAATGTTTTCACTGTATTTCCTCCATGTAGTCGATTTTCTGAAGCGAATGCGACAGACAGGCTACTAGATCAATGCTTTTCTACCGCATAAATGAATAACTATAAGTTCTTAACCAAAATAATAATATTCAGGAACAAAAATAATGTAATACGACATTGGCTTGTTTGGATAGAAAGGTGTAGTGACATTCTAGGGCACTTCACGGCAAAATAAAATGGGTAAAGAAAATTACACGTATTTCACATAAAATTTGTTGTATATTTTACATACATACATATACTCACAGATATAAATCCCTTAACGGGGTAGCCAGAGCTTTGGAATGAGAAATTCCTCAGCCACTTTTGGAAGTTGATTGGGGAAAAATGGTAATAATAAATGTATTTGGTCACGGGTCTCCAACCACATCGCCCAAAAGTCACTTAAAAAGCCCTTATACCCTTAGTCGCCTCTTACGATCACCCACGGGTAGAAATGGGGTAGTGTTATTCTAAGCCGACACTACACAGCATATATATTTTACAGTACATCCAAATTAAAAGTATCTCACAACATAAAAAAAAATTAAAGTCCAAAGTCAGTATTAGTCATCATCATCATCACTACTAGTATTTAAAATCTCTCACCTACAACCTACTTTTTACTTTCATTAAACTTAAACCTAGTGGGAAAAAATCATGTAATTGTAGTCATTCTAATTCAAAAGCTCTTCCTTACCTTTTACGACATGAATAATCGTGAGTTTTTAAAAAATATTGTTCTTTTTCATTTAATGTAATGTTTATAAATTAATTCACCCGTATGAAGCCAGGGTAGGTAATTATTATGCGAAGTTAATATCAAAGCTTGTCAGTTTGATATCCGGCATAGTTTCAGCTTGAAGGGATATCTTTAATTAAATTCAATTCTCAAGACAATATTCAAAGTTTGCATCCAAACTTTGCGCGCTTACACTACTTCACAATTTTACTAAGTTATTTAGTTATACTTTAGCAAGGAACCATTTATGGTTGATGAATATAAAAAGACTTAGGCTTTTGAGAGTTTTTAGGTAGTGTTTATACTCTAATCATATATCCTAAAAAAGGTAACCAGAGTTTCAGAAATTTGTAACCATAGCAACATTTGGAAATTGACTAAGGAAAAGTTTGTGTAATAAAATATGGTTGGGAATGTATGTACATAAGTCGCCTCGTAAGGCACTCTTGAGTTAGGGCACCCAAGTAATGGGTTAGTGATATTCTAAGCTGATATAAAATGATATGAGTTATTTGTTTTCAAGAATAATCTATTGCTCTATTAATACGAAGATATAATAAGCGACCAGTGTAATCGCGCCTCGCATACTATGAGTTCACAAGCAGAACTTATAATTTATGAATTTGGTTCCGGCTCTTACCTTACAACTACTTTATCGTAGGTTATAGGATATTCAGATTAACATTATGGCATGCAATGAGATTAAAGTATTTAGTAGTTATATAAATAATGAAAATACTGCAACATTATTCAATGAATTATTTCTTACTTGTAATTATAAATAATGCTTAAAAAAATATTTTGAATGATATTTTTTTTACATTTGTTATCAATGATTGATTCATTCAAAACTAACTAATGGTTAAATGGTACGTCAGAAATAATGAATGTTTAATAAACAACTGAAAAATCTTATTCATACTTGCTACGAACTACTTAGGACTGCATTTAGTTGAAATAAAAAATAAGTTTATCAGAGGAAAATATTAGTTGTAATAAACAATAAACAAATAAAAATATTCGAAACTTTTGAAAAAAGGTTATTAACTCCATTATTCACCCATTCATAAAAGGCACCAATCCGATGATGGAAAGACGGCAAAACGGAATGGTGCGTTGTGAATATTCCCACCAAAATACCAAAGGTTTCATTCGTTTCCACGGGATCGTATGTGCCTTTGCAAACCAAACCACTTCCCACCACACTCTGTGAGAAAGACAAATTATAAATTACAATAATACTTTTGTATTATTTTTGTAAAACTAAATTTTTCATGTAATAAGAAGTGAAGTATTGGCTTAGAATACCACTACCCTACCTACACTACGCCACTAATAAGGTAAGTAATTTGAATGTTTTTGTTCATGAGAACCTCATGTGGGGATTATTAAGAACTTATTCCATTACACTTTGTCGTTTCTGAATTCAGACGTCCTTCAAATTTACTGCCGCAGACGCTTGTTATTCCACTAGATAAATTTGTCTACTTTTCAGAAGCCTAGCGTTCTGAACGTTATTCCACTAGTCTGAATTCAGATTCTGTGGCTCTCAGACGTCTTCATTCAGACAAATGGAATAAGCTCTTTACTAAGCCGATCGGGGCTTTTTAAGTGGATTGGCAATGAGACTGTGAGACCCATCAGTAGCTATACTTTATTAATTAATATTTTCCCCAATCGAACAGTAAAATTTGATTAGTACTTACTTTACTAGTTAATGAAATAGCGTTGTCATATTTGGAACAGTAAAACAGTCTCGTGGATCTGAAAAATTTCTTTTCACACATTTGTCTATGCATTATTGCAAAATCAACTCTGTGAATATGCCTCGGTAGTGAGTCATCGTGACTCTGAAAAAGAATAAGCGAAAAACTTATCAACCAAACATCATCTGTGCTATTAACAGAACATATCATGTTTGAAACATCACAAATATGTCACATCAATTGATCCATCAAAATAAGTCGGACATACATACATACATATACCCACGGTCACAAATCCCAAAAAGAGGTAGCCAATGTTTAAAGCTAGAAACTCCTCAGTCACATTTGGAAGTTGATAGGGGAGAAGAAGGTAGAAAGTATCGTTAGTGATGGATCTCGAACCGCATCGCCTAAAAACCACTTTAAAAAGCCGCATACCCTCAGTCGCCTCTTAAGACACCCGTAGTAGGAAGGGATAGTGGCATTTTAAGCCAGCACTACAGTTTTTTTAGAAGTTTAGTTAGGAAATTTCTAAAAGTCCCAATTTTCTCTTCTATTCTATATAAATAAAAGCTCTTCTAATGTTTGAAACAAAATGTATAGGGTTAATTGGTGAAAGTTCTTACCCAATGACCTTTCACGACAATGCCTTTACAAACTCCGTCAAACTCTTGATCTATTGAAGCAAACGCTATTTTTGACACGTGCTCTGTGAATTCAAAATCTGATTCCATTTCCTGAAACACCAAGCTGTATTTAATCCTTGGCTCTCCAAAAATGCACTGTCCAAGAAAACGCGGTACTCTTAACATACATATTTATATATACTCACGGCTATAAATCCCTAGAAGGAGTAGCCAGAGGTTTTCTCTAATCACCAGATCATATTAATGTTACGTGATTTTCGGAAGTATTAGTATCTACGCCAACCCTTCGAAGATATATGGTGGCAAAGTTAGATTGTTAAAAGGGAACAATAGGTTTTGTATAATTAGAGTTACGTTTTTTTAAATATGAAGCATAGATCTTTTTTTTAAATAATTGCTTTGTTTTTATCACTTTCCGCGATACTGCATTAGTTCACATATTAATATTTATTTCAAAAGGCGAATATTGGATACTAATTTAGCATAATTTTAAAATACTCACGACTACTGCCAAACTGAATGCGGGATGTCTATAGTACATTTGTGAATAGACATTCTTTATTTTTCGCCATTGTTGCGGATCTTTCCTTGCTTCAAAAGAAATTAACGTCTCACTCACAGCAGCACCAACAGATATATTTTCTAATTTCCTTTTGTTCCTGTAACATAGTGATTAAATAAAAACAGTTGGTTTCTTGTTGAAATTGAAGAGGAAATACATACATATACTCACACAAACTAGTTCCCATTGGAGTAGGTAGAGATTATCGATCGCCACTTTGTACGATCCTGGCAAACCCCTCTATTTTCGTTTACATTCTTCAACTTTTACATACATACTCTTTTATTCTTGATACTTCGGACGCCTGCCCTTTTGAACACACTCTCTGTTTGGGCCAAATGTGTCCTCTGTAGTCTTCCTCTGCTAACATTACCTTCCACATTATGTGAAACAGTCATCCATGAACTAATTGAAGAGCCAGGGAAAAGCTATACATCCTTGTCGGACACCCCGAGATATTCCGTGCCAGTCTATGTTTTCCACGTTGTGTTAACTCTGACAGATATACTGGAATCCTCATAGCGTGATATTAATGCACGTATAAGTTCACTCCCCAAACCGAACTTGAATCACATCTGTCACAAATACTTTCTTTCCGTCCTATCTTACGCTTTCTCTTAATCTATGAAGAAGCAATACACGATTTGGTTAGCTTCTGGGCGGCAGTTTTGGCTAAGAACTTTTTATTATTCCTTAAAGCAAGGATTTGGTCTATACATCCCATTTCCTTTTTAAATCGTACTAAAATAATCGAAATGATGAAAAATGAAAAAGTAACTTGAACTAAAAATATTATTGTACAGTATAAATATAATTATAATAATTCTAATTATATAATTTGGCTGTGTAGTGTCGGTTTAAATTAGCACTACCCAATTTCTTCCGGTACGTGTACGTAAGAGAGGTGACTAATAGTATTGGCGCTTTTAAGGGATTTTTGGGCGATGCGGTTGGAGGTCCATCACCAACAACCTTTATTAAACCATCTTTTCCCCACACAACTTCCAAAAGTGGCTGAGGAATTTCTAAATCCCTAGTTCTGGTTACCCCTTCAAGGGATTTATAGTCGTGAGTATATGTATGTATGTTATGTACGTATATAATGTGAGTTGCGGATCACGAGTTAATCTTAAGAAAGCTGAATCGAAAAAGGCTTCTTTTAACATACAAGTCTAACATTCGTATTTTTATATTTAAAGCCGTTCTTTGCTACAAGAACTATTGTATAACGCAAAAGTAATGAACAATGAATCATTTTTGCATCTTACGCGGATGTGAATGTAGCGAAGTGACCAAGCCACATATTCTAACTAAGGTGTAGAGTTTGTGAAGTTAGGCCTTGTAGAGATACGGCGTGTAGTGTTAGAAGCTTGGCTCTACATGAGATCTGATAACTTTTTGACAGTGCGAGTCACATGGGCTCGTATTGGCAACATTTTACGAGAAAATGTTTTTGGTGGGATTACTTATTCAAAATTTTATACAAGATTATTCGAAGAAAATCATGTTTTATTCACTTTTCACCTTATCAATTTTCTATTCAACGGGCATTAGCAAATAACACAATCTTAGACATATACTTGAAAAAGAGGAGCAACCCTTGGCATTTGCTTGTGACGCCAAAAATGTCAGGGTTTTTTTTTAACACTGATGCGCTGGCAACATTTAATCGTATTAAAGCAGTAAGTAATCAGGTTATTTCAATTATAAGTTGGCTATTCTTTCACCTCTAAGTCACATAGCATATTTTAAATTAAGTAAATTAAATAAAAAAAAACGAGGACAAACCTTTTTGAATTCGTCAGAAAACAAAAAGATGAGCTCAAAACTCGATTAGATGTTATGATATTTCCCCCACAAAACGCTCGCAGATAATATTTTTCTTTTGGTTTAACATACCATTGGTGGAAGAAAAACACCTAAAACAAAAATAAACTCAAGTTGAATATAACAATAATATTATAAAGCTTAGGATAGCACTAGTGCACACACTACTTCTCGTAGATGTTCGTAAGAGACGTTTAGGACTATTGCGGTGGAGACCTGATGCCAACAACCTATATTTTACAAAATTTACCCCACTCAACATCTAAGTGTGTGAGAAATTTCTTATTCTTAAGATCTTGCTTCCTCTTTACGGATTTATAGCGTGAGTGTGTGCACATATGTGTGTGTGCGTGGATGTGTTAACTATAACGTATAATGAAATAATACGGGATATCAAGGACTTAAGCAGTGAGCGAAAAAGATATGCATGCGTTAATCCTCACACCAAGGGCACAGATTATTGAATAGTTACCAGATACTTCACTTCATAGAAAATTTCCAATACCTACTGCTATAATAGCCTACTCCGACGCGTCAGCAACCACTACAATCTAAAATGTGCCTTAATGCTCAAGCGTATAGTTGTGGTAGCTTTGCACCGCGCGATCCGGTACCAATCGCAGGGCTGCCTCTTCGATAAAATTAAATTAACATAACTTTTTGTGTCGATGATAGTGAGAACTGTGAATATTTATTTTATTATATGTTCTGACTTGTATGTGGCATTACATTTTTTTTTTCATAATAATATATTTTTTTATAAATTAGAGCTGTACTATGCAATCTATCTATCTAAGAACATAATTAATTATAGACGTCAGGGTGTAGGTAAAATAAAATTAAAAATAACTTTAAAGTCACATGTGCTTTATTTTAATATATTAAATACTTAGGTACTTATTAAAATTTAACAACGCGCATGCGCTCCGCTCGCTCGCGACAACGACAACCGCACTGAACTTGGGCCGCCGGTGGCCCGAGACCGTTCGGCCGGGCGGTAGGTAAGTACATGGAGTGACGGATGCCTGCCAAGGGGCTCTAGCCTACCCTATATAGTCCACCACGCTGGCCAATTGCGGGTTGGCAGACTATGCGTTACATATAATGGATCTTATAATCATAATCATAAACGTTCACGCCGAATATCCCCGAAGGGGTTGGCAGAGGTACTAATACTTCTGAACATCACGTGACTTTGTCACCTGGTGTTCAGAGTACCCACGTTTTGCATGGACAGTGTACTCACGTGATGGGGGCAAGCCTATCGCCGTTTTGTACGAATACACTGTCACATGACTAAGTACAACTCAGCCTTTCCTCACGATGTTTTCCCTCACCGTTAACAACCATGATAAATTAACCACACGTATGTGTATGTATAATGGATCTTGTTACACAAAATTACCAAATTTGTCTAAATTTGCATAAATACAGACAAATACCTGTCTTATAATAGCATTAATACAATTCTTCTCGTGGGTCTTATAAGTAGCGACTTAGGATTTTGAGCCTATCTAAGCGATTTCTAGAGACCCATCACCAACCTTTTTATTTAATTTAAATCTTTTTGTTCATGCAAACCTCATGTGGGTGTGGTGTGGATTATTACTAATAAATAAAGAATAAATAAAGGAAAGAAAAAAATAATTTTCCCGCATGTGTCGAAATTTTTCTTTCCTTTTTTTATTCTTTATTTATTAACATTTTTATTTAATCTTTTCCCACTAAAATTCCAATAGTAGTCAAGGGATGTTCAATTCTGAAGCGAAAGCTACTACAAGCCGGGAGTATATGTGTACATACAGGGATTATTTATAAAAATAAGAACATATAAGAAAAAAACTTACAATGGAGTTGTTTAAATATAAGGATAGAAATATTCTTATTTGAACAAGGGTTGGTAGCCCAATAACTGCGACATTTATCTTATGTCACCATCTCTTCTCTTTTCTATTTCTAAACTAAGAATTTATTGACTCCCATCCTCTGCTGATTTATTTTTAGTATTACTTACATGAAAAGGCCAATTAGCCGTATGCTCTTTCATGCATTCTGACCGTTGATCGTGCTCCATCTCCTACAATCAAACAATTTCAAACTTTGAACAGAGAAAGAGTTTTTTTGATTCTGCCTCGTAAATAAAATTTGAAGCTAGTTGTACATAATGGGTTTTTTTCTTCATTCGCATCCAGAAATTAATATTTTTAGCTACTATCCG
Source organism: Bedellia somnulentella (assembly GCA_963576735.1). Lineage (NCBI taxonomy): Eukaryota > Metazoa > Arthropoda > Insecta > Lepidoptera > Bedelliidae > Bedellia > Bedellia somnulentella. The sequence goes on from OY755180.1 coordinate 9,704,232, forward strand.
ATTGCAAAAAAAATAAATAGAATATACCATAGCTGCGATGGAAGATAAGTATAATATCATCTACAACGAGAGAAGCATTCTGTTACATTGAGCTATTTTATTGCAGTAGTATCAATTTACTTTTTTTTCACGTGTCTGAAATCATCAAATGGTTAAAAGACTTGTTTTTTTAAAGGCTAGTAATTAATTAATTAATTTTTGAGAAAAAAATATATTTGTCTTCCAAGAGTTAATATTCCTGGCTAGTTATAACAAAAAGAACCAACGAAGTCAAATGCGGTTACTAAGCGAGCTAGACTTCGAATTATTTCGAGTTGATTGGGTTTAAAATAATAAAATAAAAAAAAAATGCTTTATTTACGAAAACAAGAGTTTTAACAAGTTCTTATTTAAAATTATGTCCTGAGCTTGTTCTGCCATTAAGCGTGTAAATATTCAAGTACTAATAGTCCTATCTAGTCAATTTAAAAATTCATACTATATTACAATATCAATGTTATTTAAAATGTCAAAAAAAGAAAAAATAATAATTACAATACAATTAAAATAAAAACACACACTAAAAGAAATTAAAATTGAGGAAATAATTACACATTAAAAAATATATCATGTCAATAGGTCATGTCAAATATAATTTTTAAATGTCACATATATTGAAAAAATCATTTACATTATAAAAGCAATTTACTACAAGATAATTAAACAGTTTTGTTTTGAATTGAATTAGATTCATCTGTTTCAGTTCGTCACTTATGGCATTATACAGTTTAACGGCCATTATCAGAGTTTCATTATCGGTTATCAGAGTTTTAAGAATTTCTGGATTTCATATACAGTAATACTAACAAAGAGTCAGGAAAGGAAAAATACCATACCATACTAGTTTGTTTTTAAATGACTGATTTTAAATTCAGGCTATAGAAAAAACTGGTCTAAATATAACTTAAATTCCATATTTGCATTATTCAAAGATTCATATTTAGAAACATATATATTTCATTATGTATTAAATAGATATTATATTTAGGGTATTGCAGATTAGTGACACATCTAAACTTAGGTGACAGAAAATATTGTACCCTTAATTTAATTAGCAGGAAATATATTCAGACTACTTTACTTAACTAACTTATTGCAGGAACCTCTGAGCTCGTCATGTTGTTGCCCATGTAATATTCTGCCGGGGAATATGGAAATAAACACATCTTGGTGATTTTCACTTTGATCAAGTATTTGGTATCATATTGAAAAAACTAAAATACATATACTCATAAATAAAAGATGTTATTAAAATTTATGAGTAATAATCCCCACATGAGGAATTCATGTCAAAAAACATTTAAAAATAAAATACATATATTTGCGTTACGAAGATTTAACTATTTGTATGCTAAAATACTATACTATTGTAAAACTGCGACTTAGCTTATCTTTTGGTACTTCTGCGATAATGGACTCTTTTTCCTAACTTATCAAAAAAGGAGTTATATAACTCAAAATACATGACGTCTATTTGTTATAAATAAGAGTGAACATTTGCTAATTGGAAGCATTTTAGCATACAAACACTAAATTTCAGCTGATTATCAAATTCATTCATATTTTTTCATATTCATTAGCAACATAACATATAAAAAACATAAACGTTCACGCCGAATATCCCCGAAGGGGTTGGCAGAGGTACTAATACTTCTGAACATCACGTGACTTTGTCACCTGGTGTTCAGAGTACCCACGTTTTGCATGGACAGTGTACTCACGTGATAGGGGGCAGGCCTATCGCCGTTTTGTACGAATACACTGTCACATGACTAAGTACAACTCAGCCATGTTGGTTTCCTCACGATGTTTTCCCTCACCGTTAACAACCATGATAAATTAACCACACATATGTCTTTAGAAAAGACAAATTGGTGTAGGCCCGACCCAGGATTTGAACACTAGTCGTTTGCACGATAACCGAGTGTTCTACCCACTGGGCTATCACGGTTGCTTATTCATTAGCAACTTATTTTGCAATGCGAAAATTGCGCATGCGCGTGTTGATGAACAGTTGTTGTATAAGCCACCATTTTCTTTCTACTTCAGTTTATAGGGATTATATTATCTTATAGGGATTCCCTCACGATACAGGTTATCTTTAAGTTATTTGTGATTATTTAAGGGTGTAGAGGTTTTCCCATTAATCTTATTTATTGTTTACTAGCTAACCCGATAGACTTCGTACTGTCAAATTTGCTTATGACAAAGCTTAAGGCATTTTTTCCAGTACTTAGTTCAATTAGGAGTGAATATTTTAATGGTCAAATTATCCCGGGATAAAAAGTATCCTATGGTATAATTTGGGTCATTATCTAGCATTCTGCCATATTTCATTCTTATAGATTATGTATGTACTTGATAACGAAATTTATAATAGGATTAATAGCAAAAATGAAGACACAAACGATTTGATTTATACAATGCATGTTGAGGGTTTGATTTGCGTTGAATCAAAGTGATGACCAATATTTAGTTAAAGTTATCATAAAAACGTCGTAAAATATGAAGCTTTGTAAATAAATAATTTATTGCATGAGACCTAGACATGAATGATGTCTTTTTTAATAAGGATTATGGTTATGTTTTTTTAGTTAACTTTAAATACTCTTAACTAAAAGATCATTTAAATAGTTAAATATGTTCTATTAAAAAATATATTTTCGATACTTTTTATTGATTTTTTTTTTTGATATTAAAGAGAACGCAATCCAAATCTAACCTTCACTTACTTACCAAAAATTGTAATCATTGGTAATGATAGCTTTTTCACATAAGAGATCAAAATCCACTTAGGTAAAAAAACCTCAGAAGGCTAACAATAAACTCATATGTAAGTTAAATTGTTAAAATTTAAATAAACTATATGACCTAGGAATTCTGTAGACATTCTTGCTCTATTTCCAACCCACAATTTGCGTCTCAATTAGTCGCTCATGTGAACTATGAACTGATGATTGGTATTACTAAGCTGAACTTAATCGTAAGTGAATCGGTGTTTTACATCTGTTTTAGATTGAGTAGCTTTTAGCAGATATGAAAATAGGAAAAAATCTGCTATTCTAAATTTTATTTTAAAATAATATTAACTTACCAAATTATATTACTGCGAATAAAAGTTGTAAGAAATTAAAATACAAACACTGCAAAGAGTAAGTCCTCAAAGGGCGTATTCTAGGAAGGTTAGTATTTTAGAGCATTGCCACACAGCACAGCACAGATTCTCAGAAAAACTCTTTCAGCTATAATATTTGCACTTTTGACTGTCATAAGAATTTACTTATGTGCTATGTGCTAACCATATTCTTTTTTTTATGCTACATTCTACCACTACCGTGTTACCTGTTACCATCAACCTAATATTGAGCGACCGACGTGATGCCACATTATTAAGCAGCAGGTTTTCTTATCATACGACTAATAATAATTATTAGCAGATTCGGGGTTTACCTCAATTGTCGGTTCGGGTTCCATACTGAATTTTGCAACATTTTTATTTAGTGCTGATGCATTGCTATTTTTTCCAGATAAACTCAATTTACGTAGTTTGTTTATTAGATCTTTATTATGATCGTAATTATTTTTATTATTTTGTTCTTTATTCATACAAAATTCGTGAGTGTCATTATTATCGCTTACATTATTGAATACAAATTTCTTATTCAAATTAGATTTGAGATTTGATGAAAACATTATTTCTGGATTAGATGTGGATGGTAAATCAGTTTTCGTATTTCCATCAAGTGATAATTTTCTTTCTGTAGCGAACGTTGAATAATTTAATTTATTTAAAATCTTATTTGTAACATCAGCAATTTTTTGCGGACATCCAATTTCATTAGTCAAATCTAAAGATACATTAGCTTTACTATAAGAATGAGTTTCTTTCAACTCATTCTGATTGTTATCTAATAGTATATCAATATTGCTGATATTTTTGTAAATTTTATTAATAATTTTACTATTATATTTTTTTATATCATTACTCTCTTGTAATATATCATATGTTGGACATGTGATTTTCTGTTCCTTAGTCGTTGTGTTTGAATCATTTGTCAGTAAAAATATTTCATCATCATATAAATAAAAATGTGTATCGTTTTCAGCATAAATCTTTGAAAATTTTATAACAATACAATAAATCACAAACTGCAAGCTGATTGAATAAATTTTGGATTTTATCACAACATTGCAAAATTTAGTTGCAATGAGGGCAATACACTGTAATGTTATTTGATAAAGCAAATCTTGCATGATTTCTTTTAATCTTAATTTTGTTAAAGATACAACAACCAAATAATTATAAGTTTATTGCGAGACGCAAAAAAAACTAGCGTTTGAAGCTTGTTTGAAGCTAGCGTAGTAATCTCTATATAGTTTGTGGTTTGAAGTTTTTGGTATTTGGTTGTTATTATTTTGCCAATGTCAATTATTTTCAAATGGTTTGTCATTTTGACAAAGTTTCATTTTCCCTCTACGGGGTTCCAACCTGCTCTGAATATAGTATAGCCAAAGTCTACATCGCTGGTGAAGTGTTTGCTAGCTGACTAAAAAGACTACGTACTACGTATTTATATAACTTTTTGTCAGATAATTCAACCTGCACTGCGCTGACCTAACTAGACAGGAATACCTCCTAAATTTTAAATGCTAGTATCCGGCAAACCAGCCAGTGAAATCTGGGTCTCGAACCAAATGCTCTTACCAATGAACGAATAATTAAGCATTTTTTTACGTAGTGTTATAATGAAGGATTTAAGTAATTTCTCTGAAACAGCGTATTCAGGTACTTTATATTTGAGCAAAAGAATATAAGTAGATAGTAATAAAAGAGTCGGTCAATCCGTTTCGGAGGAAGTACAACTCAGCCATGTATGTTAATCTCACGATATTTTTGGTCACCGTTAACAACAACAATACTGTTATTAAATTAACCACAAACATGATTTAAGCAAAGCAACTTTATGATAGCTATACAGCCGCATCACCCAATAATCACCTAAAAGTCCCAATACCCTTAGCCGCATCTTATGAGAATATAAGGGGTAGTGATATTCTAAGCCGACATACAAAAAATAAGAAAATATTATGATACCGTGATAGCCCAGTGGGTAGAACACTCTGTTATCGTGCAAACGACTAGTGTTCAAATCCTGGGTCGGGCCTACACCAATTTGTCTTTTGTAAAGACATATGTGTGGTTAATTTATCATGGTTGTTAACGGTGAGGGAAAACATCGTGAGGAAACCCACATGGCCGAGTTGTACTTAGTCATGTGACAGTGTATTCGTACAAAACGGCGATAGGCCTGCCCCCTATCACGTGAGTACACTGTCCATGCAAAACGTGGGTACTCTGAACACCAGGTGACAAAGTCACGTGATGTTCAGAAGTATTGGTACCTCTGCCAACCCCTTCGGGGATATTCGGCGTGAACGTTTATGTTATGTTATATGTTATATTTTTTTGCAATTTTTACGGGTGAATGATGAATAAATAATTCTTATGTGAGTATTTATTTCGGAGTATCTGCACTTTTATTTGTAAAAGAATGCAGTCTTTCGAACGGATTGACCGACTCTTTTACTACTATCTACTTATATTCTTTTGCTCAAATATAAAGTACCTGAATATACTGTTTCAGAGAAATTACTAAAATCCTTAATTGTAACAATACGTAAAATAATGCTTCATTATTCGTTCATTGGTAAGAGCATTTGGTTCGAGACCCAGATTTCACTGGCTGGTTTGCCGGATACTAGCATTAAAATTTAGTGGTTAGGTTAGCGCAGTGCAGGTTGAATTATCTAACAAAAAGTTATATAAATTAGGGGTGCAAGGTGAGGGATCTCGGTCCAGTGTATGTTCAGTAAGCAGGTGAACTATCTAGCACACTCACCAAATGCCCTACCGCAAACGTTATATGCAATCAATCAATCAAATGTCAATGCATAGCTACTAACAGCACCTGCTTAACTTCTTGAAACCTACTCCTGTGGCGAAAGCAGCCAATTGCGGAGGGATACCCTATTCCCATCCCCATCCCAACCCCACCCTATATAAATACAAGTATATAGTAACACCTGGTATTTATTCACATATCAATATCTTTTTCCCCAAATTATAATTATCTAATTGGCAAAAGAAGCATGAAAGTAGAGTGAATGCAGTAGAAATGAGATCCCTCAGAAAAGTGTGTAATGTAAGGTTATATGATCGTGTGAGGAATGATGTGATTCGTGAAAGGTGTGGTGTAAAAGATGATATTGTAAGAAAGATAGAAAAAGGAATGTTGAGATGGTTTGGGCACATAGAGAGGATGGATGACAGTAAATTGGTGAAAGAGATATATAGAGCCAATGTGGAAGGTAATGTTAGTAGAGGACGACCTCGGAGGACACATTTGGATCAAATAGAAAATGTGCTCAAAAAGGCAGGTGTCCGCAGTATGAAGAATAAAAGAGCATGTATGAAAAGATTGATGGATGTAAACGAAGCCAGAGAGGTTTGCCAGGATCGTACAAAGTGGCGATCGATAGTCTCTGCCTACCCCAATGGGAACTAACGGCGTCTTTTAATAGACGAGGAGTTGCGATATGAACAGCACATAAATGGAAAAATCCGGACAGCCTTCTACAGACTCAAATCATTATACAGGCTCAGAACGTTTTTGAGTGAAGATTGCCGGAAAATACTAGTAGACGCCTTGGTTTTGTCTTTGTTTAATTATTGTGATACGGTTTATGGTCCACGGTTATTACAAAAAACTGCTTGTGCTATTCAAAGAGTGCAGAATGCATGCGTTCGTTTCTGCTATAATATACGCCGACGGGAACACATAACACCAATTTTGAATAGGGAGGGGATTCTCAGTATGAATTCTAGACGTGAATCACATCTGATCACAATGGTCTCTAAAATAGTTCACACAAAATCTCCTGAATGTCTGTATCAGAAATTACATTGGTTCAAGGACATTCACAACAAGGATACCAGAGGTGCAAGAGAAAATACTCTGGCCATACCGAAACACAGCAGATCAGGGGTTAAGGGTAGTTTCAGATATTGTAACGTTATTTCTAACTCCTGGGATGCTGTACCCAGAAGCCAGAAATAACTAAAGAAAAAAAAAAAAGAAGGAAACGGAAGGTTAGATAATAAATGAAAGATATATATATCACAACAATATTTAATAATAAAAAAAAATACACTAAAAAACACTCCTAATAAAATAATCCCCTAACTTAACAAAATTATAATATAAAAGCACTCAGCTTTTAAAACCAGCTCCTGCTGCGATGGGTGGCTCAACAGTGAGGGTTGTGATTCCAACTTGGTTGCGACTCCGGATAGGCCGTCGGTGAATGCGGCTCGAAGACAAAGGGGCTGTGACTCCAGGGAGCTCGATGACAAGGGGGCTGCGACTCCAGGAAGCCCGTCGATAAAGGCAGCTGAAGAAGGGGCTGCGGCTCCGTGAAGCTTACTTCGAAGAAAAGGGGGCAGCTCGAGAATAAGGGGCTGCTTTTCCAAACGGGTATGAATAAAATCAGTCCAGAATATCTCCCGTTCTTTCAATTTCTTCCAAAAATAATGATCAATATCAACTTCGGTAATGGGCCTTTAGTGTCCAATTCCAATCTTGTTTCCGAATGATTCCACCCATCGCCCCAGGAGCTGAATATATACCAACATCTGCGAACAAGCATGACAAATTTAAAATTATGAAATAACAAATATTCCTTAAAGGAGGTATCAAAGAAAGTAGTCTAAATTACAAGCAGGGATTTTTAATGATTTAGGATTATATATTAGAAAACAAATTAGGAAAAACGATAAATTAAGAACATTATCTATCCACTTACAATATTAACCCTTTGACGACCACAGGGACGTATTTGTCCCCAGCAATAAAAGTTAAATAACTTAAACAAATAAGGTTTTATTGCTAATGTTTGTTTTAATTATTGATTTTCGAACGCACCTTCTTTTGTTTTTTTTTTGCCAGCGCACCGTAAGTGTCATTCGTGAAATTTTATTGGCGGGTAAATATTGTAATTTTCTTGGCGCTATTATTAAAACGTTCGAAGGGCTATAGATATATGTAAAAGTTAGTTGCTGATTTAGAAAATACAAAATAATAACTGCCTGGTAAGTAAACAATACTTTTCCATACATTTCAATGTAATTTTAGTGTTATTTACCATAAAAAAGCTATGTTTACGTTTTGGGACACCGGCTTCCCTACGGTCAGTAAAGGAACTTTTCGTTCACAAACAACGCATAAATAACATTTAGTTTTTTCCAAATTTACCTTCACTTATCACGTTATTTTATTGCAGATTATGTCTCGTAGGGGACGTGGAATTTTTGAACTCTCCGAATATGATGTACTTCACGTGTTGTTGGCTGACAATAGTGATGACGAAGATGAGTTAGAACTTGACGAAGAAGACTACTGACGCAAGACGACGAGCAAGGTCGGTATTTCTTATGTTGAGATCGAGGAACCATCTACGCAGCCACCAAGATCGGAGTCTCCCCAGCCATCTTCATCCACAGCAGAACTACCTCAGCCATCTACATCCACACCAAACCAACCTCATCCAACTTTTCATTGGACTCAGAGAAACTACACACCAAATGTGTTTCATGAAGTTGATTATAGTTTTGGAAAGGTGCTTATTTATTTAGAAACGGACGTAGATTCGTTGACACCATTCGATATTTTCTGTGCAACGACGAATTTTGACGTTTTAGCTGACCATTTGGTAACTGAGTTGGTAAGATACGCGCATTAAAATGGACGACAGTTCTCAGTTGAGAAGGAAGAGATGAAAGCCTTTCTTGGCATAAACTTAGTAATGGGCTATCACATCTTGCCATCTTTGAGAGATTTATTGGTCGACTGAACCAGATTTGGGCGTACCATACGTATCAAATGTAATGCCAAGAACCCGGTTTGAAGACTTACGAAAAAGCATGCACTTCTGCAACAATGAAGAAAAAAGGGATTCAAGCAGCCCAAATTACGACAGGGCTTACAAAATCCGACCGGTAATGGACCATTTGAATTCGGCGTTTCAGAATGCTTTGAACAATACAAAAATACAGTCAATTGATGAGCATATGATCAAGTTCAAAGGGCACAATGCCATGAAACAGTACATAAAAAGTAAGCCTGTACGATGGGGCTTCAAATTATGGTGCAGAGCTGATGCCGGAACCGGATACTTGTATGAATTCGACCTGTATGCAGGAAAACGCAAGTCTGGAACTGAGTATGGATTGGGTGAATCAGTCGTAATGCAGCTTACAAAAAAGCTTGATGGCTTGGGTTGTGAAATTTACATAGACAACTTTTTCAACTCGCCTCTGCTGCAGTATAGATTTATTGCTCAGAACACAAAACTCTGCGGAACTGTTCGCACCAATCGCAAATATCTCCCAAAAACTGCGCCGGCTGATAAAACTATGAAACGAGGAGATATTTACACTACAAGCTACCATGGCATAACGTTTGTGAAGTGGATGGACAACAAAGCAGTTCATCTATTGACAAACTTTCTTCCACCTACAGAAACCGAGACGGTAAAACGAAGGGTGGCAGGTTCTGCGGAGAAGGTCGACGTTCGATGCCCGAAAATTGTAACTTGTTACAACAAAAACATGGGGGGCGTTGACCCGATGGACAGCGAAAAGTGTACTACGAATTAGATCGGAGATCAAAGATAAAATATTATCTTAGACTGTTCTTTGATTTTTTCGACATCGCGGTGAATAATGTCTACATCATTTACAAAAAAACTCCATGCTGAAAAGCAAAGCCAAACCGGATGTAGTTTGTTGACCTGTTTGCAGTTCAGACAAGTTATAGCTCGGAGTTTGATAAATAATTTCAGCTTGAGACAAAGATCCGTCCCCACATCGGCAACAAGTATGGTACGGAGATCTCTGAAAAGATCATTACCTTCACATCCCATGGAAAAGACGGATTCCAGGAAGCGGTGTGTGAACTGTGCGAAATACAAAATTGAAAATCGCACTAACAACAAATGTGTTGTGTGTAATGTTCATCTTTGCTACACTACTAATAGGAATTGTTTCTCTGAATACCATTGATAAGTTTATGTTTTCTAAATAAATAAAATATTACTTGATAAATACATGCTTTTATTATAACTATTATGTAAAAAAAATACCGGCATTACTAAAGAAGCATTGAAAAAAAACTTGGTTGGATAATGTCAAACATAGGAATTTTTACACTCTTAAGGACCATAGGGACACATGTGTCCCATAAATTTCCACAAAAACCGCATGATTTTTTTTTACTTTTTCTTCAGATTATCTTTAATTGGTCTAAAATAAACTATAATTATCCACATTTAACTCAAAATAAGCATTAGAAACCTTATGGTCCTGAAAGGGTTAAACAATACATTCATATTAAAATTTAACAAAAATTTAGAAAATTAAATTAAATAAATTGTAAGTCTACAACCTAACACTAGCAGCCTTCTTTCAGAAAACTAATGGTTGAGAAGAAATTTAGAAGAATAAAAATTAATATCTGACAATAAACAATATTGTCAAAACAATTATTTTCGAGAAAAATCTGGAAGTGATTGGACATAGGCTCAAAGATAAATGTATTGAGAATACTCTACTAATATCTATATTGCGAATAGAAATAACGGCAGTGTAGTGAAAATGGTGTGTGTGTTCAAAATGTGTCGTGCAATATAAATGTATATTACATAGTGTGAAATAATAATAAAAATATGTGTGTAAAACGTGGTTTACATTAAATTCCCTAAATCCTTTTCAGAATAAGTCTCTGATAAAAAGGTAAGTCAAACATCATGAACTGTTCCACATCTTACATACATAATACAAAATGTACATTACAATATGCAGCGGCTAAAATTTGGAACGATCTTCCACCACCTCTCCGAACGATTCAAAATACGCGTACTCTGAAAAATAATCTTAAAATCATTCTTTTAGATAGACAAAAACTACCAAAATAATGTATTTCTTCTTTTATTTTATTTTATTTTCCTCTTTTTTTTCTTCAATGCCAAATAGCCTATATTCAAGGGTCGTTATTATGTTAAGGTTTAAATTATATCACTACATATATCTGTGTTTGTCCATACATATTTATTATATTTGTGTGTATTATGTAGATGTGTGTGTGTATATGTATGTGGTTGTTTATATATATGTTTGTAAGTGTATATGTATACTTTTAAATTTCAAATCTAAATGCGTGTTTTTGTGAAATAGTAATGTAGTTTTTTAATTGAATAATGTACTGTTTTCATGCTTTTGTTACAAGAATTTTTATTTATTGATGTGTGTTTTCAGTTTTTAATTTCTTTTATGTTATAAGGTTTTTTATTTTTATTTTGTAAAATTAGTTTTAAGTTATTCAGAAGGGCATACTGAAAACCAGCGCCTAGGAGTGGTGCATTTGTTGCCTTATGTGCATTGGTGTACTACTCCAAAGCATCAGCTGAGTATGCTCTTATTGCTAACAATATGTGCCAGGTATTGTCTTTATGTATTTGTAATGTAATGTAATGAATTGTATTGCGTATTTCTGTGAACTGTATTGTAATTGTTGCAATAAAGTTATTATTATTATTATTATTGTATTATTATTATTATTATTAATATGTATGTATGTATGTATGTATAATTATCTATCTATTATATATGTCGTAGGATGATTTGATGTTTAGGTTTTTTGCAAAAAACCTAGGGATTTTGCAAAGATCCGGATAATTAGACAACGGTTATAATATTTTCTAATCTTACTAGGTTTTTTGCAAAAAAACTAGTTGGTTTAGTAAGATTGTACTTCTTTAATGCTGATTGGCTGATTTCTGATTGCTCGCCTACACTTATTCTTATTGGTTCATCATTGTGGTATTGAGATATTATAGCTAGAGTTATAAAGGGTAAAAAATGACAATACTTATTTGATATAGGAATTATATTTTTTACTTTTTTGTTGGAGTAAAATTACAATCACGTTCGTTACAATCAACTAAGTAACACTTGTATTATGGTATACTAACTCAGAGATATATTTAATATAATATAATACTTGCTCTCAGCGGAGATCAAACCCGCAACCTCCAGAATAAAAAGCTAGTCACCTATCCACTCGGCCACGGACGTCTTTAACAACAAAGTAAGAAAACGGCTGCTACTTCAGCGCGTCAAAATTATGACAAACACAACTCAGCGGCTGCTCTAGCGCCCGATTTCGACAAGGCTCAACCCCAGAATCCTTGGCAGCTGGTGGTGCCTCGCATCAAGGCTTTCAAGAAGAAGAGCAGTCAAAGTCAACGAAGACCACGACAAAGATCACCGGCACCGTCAACCTCCTCTAACAGAAGGCAGCATCCGGAGGCGGGACCCTCCCACAGAGAGGACCGGCCCCGATCGGTAGACTCCTACTCCCGCAACGCTCCCCGACAGTATACTGAACGGGAGCGAGGCCAAGAAGGCAGTCATAGCCGAAAACGTATCCCAAACCCTGAGCGCAGCCACCCCCACCATGACAAGATCCACACAGAAGCGAACAACACTAAGCGAGAACGGCCGAATGATACAATTTCCCCATCGCAGACACAACCCGGACCAAAAAGGGCAAAAACAGAGGACCAACAAACTTCATCCACACGCGAAAGCTACGCAACAGCAGCGAAAGGCCATGCAGCCGAACTAAGCATGGCAATCTGCGTTAATCTGCCCCGAGACCTAACCCCAAGCGAAGGAGAATGGATAAAGGACACTCTGTCAAACCTGATCTTCGATTGCGAGGACACGATCCTACCAGAGTTCCAAGGCTTTCCTGTTATCATCGACGGAGCATTGAGAATCTGGTGCAAACATGAAAATGCCAAGAAGTGGCTAGGGACAAACATTAAAAAGATGAAGTGGCCATAAGAGACAGAGACTTTGGTAGTGGTGAAACAGGCTGAAGTTCCGACTCGGGTACAGTGAAGTAAAGTGCTGATTGGCCAAAACCAACAGTACTATGTCAAAAAGTGGCACTTTCAAGAGGCCATAACATCAAAAGAAGGTAAGTGGATTGGCACATGCCTCACCCTCCACCTACCCCCCGAAGAAGTAGACAAACTGGTGAAGGTGGAAAGGAAAGTATCCTTTCTCCTTGGCACAATATACGTACGATTCCTAAACAAGGGCGTACTGTCAGATAAACCTCCAGAACCCGAGACAGAGACAAGACCAAACATGGACAAAGAAACCACCAGCATGGAGACAGACGAAATTAAATTAACTGACACTGAGATACTGTCACTCAAAAACGAAACGGAGAGGATGGCCAATATGGCCTTAGAACAGAGCCAAAGAGCGGAGAGTTGGCTTCTCAGATAACTATAACTAATAAGTAACAACAAAAATAATAATAAAATAAAAATAATACAAGCAAATCTCATGCATAGCCGAACGGCAACATCGATTATGAGAAGAATACTTGAAACAAATAATAACACTATCGCACTCATCCAAGAACCATGGGTACGAGATAACTGAATCTCCGGCCTCAGCAACATCGGAGGTAAGCTCATCCTTGATACAACAATATCAGATACACCAAGGACCTGTATATATGTTCCTAAACACTATAACACCACACCCTTATCTCAATTCTGCTCCAGAGACCTAACGGCAATCAACCTGACGGTCAAAAACGAAGAAGAGGACACCACAGACATCATACTAGCCTCAGTCTACATGCCTGGGGACGACGACAACTGCCCGCCTACAGAAATGACTGAACTGGTAAACCACACAGACATACACAACCTTGAAATCATACTTGGCGCAGACACCAATGCCCATCACCCCATGTGGGGTTCCCCCGATTCTAACAAAAGAGGAGATTCTCTCTCACTCTACTTACTCACAACTAACCTAAATATACTTAACGTAGGGTCAGAACCTACCTGGGTAACTTCCCGGGGTAAAACTAGAATAGATGCCACACTTGCCACCAATCTAGCTTAGGCTTCGTCCCCAGTAGGCAAACTGTTAGCCGCCGACTAAGTTAGCGGCGTATCGATTTAGTACGCCCTTCCATATATTTCAAATGGAGTGTTCACAGTTTGCTAGTTTTGCACTCACTGTACGCAGTATGCAGCGTTACGCGCGCCGACTACCTTAGTGAGCGGCCGACTCCCACCAAAACCGGTTCCAGTCGGCGGCGGCGATTGGTTGTTCGCCGGGCGTAGTGACTCAGTTTGCTGCAAACTGATTACAACAAAAGTAAAGTGATAATTCAGTCGGTCGGCTAAACTCTTACAGTTTGCTTGCGACGCACGAAAATTGATTTGAGTCTGCAGCTAACTCAAATTTCAGTTCGCTGCAAATTTGCGGCTCACTCTGTCGGCGGCTAACAGTTTGCCTACTGGGGACGCAGCCTTACACAATGACAAGCGATTGGGTAGTATCAAAAGAACAAGTTATGCTCTAATCACTGGTGGATACGATTCAATCTAAACTGCAACATCGAACCACCGGAACCACGACATAATCCACGGCGGACTGACACTACCATTTTCAAAAGCTTCGTGGAAAGAGAACTCCAAAGTCACGAACACAAGGTAATGAAAGAAGACACTAACCAAATAGACAAAAACGTAAGTATGCTTAAAAATGCTTTAATTAACTCATACAATATCAGTTGTCCGCTAAAACAGGCAACCAACGAAAAATGAAACAAATGGTGGAACCCTAAACTAGTCCGACAAAAAGAAGAACTAAGAAAATTCTTCAACATAGCAAAAAAACTCAAGACATAAATTAGACTGGGAAATTTTCAGAAAAGCACGAAACCAATGCAAAAAAGACATCAGAACATGCAGCAGGAAAGCATGGAAACAATTCACAGAAACAAATGAATCCAACAATGAAGCCAATAAGGTAAGAAAAATACTATCGACAAACGACAGGAATATTCTAGGCACTCTCAATAGAAGAGACGATACCTACACATACACAAGATCGGACCAGGAAACATGCACAGAACTCATAGAAACACACTTTCCCAACTGCAACATAGCAAACGAAACCAAATGGGAAAAACCTATAACAAACCCCACGGAAACTGACTGGACACTAGCCAACAAGATAACTACTAAAGACCGCATTAAATGGGCCATAAACACCTTCGAACCATACAAATCCCCTGGCTTAGATGTTATAATACCTGCCTTCATGCAATGGGCTGAGAACAGCGTCATCCCCTGGCTTCAGGACATTTTTGCGACATGTCTAGCCCACCAATATATTCCCATACAATGGAGAGAAGTAAGGGCCACATTTATACCTAAACCAGGGAAAACAGACTACACCCAAGCCAAATCCTTCAGACCCATAAGTCTGTTATCCTTTATGCTGAAGACACTAGAACGACTATGTGACCGACATATTAGAGACGGCCCGCTCAAAGCCAAGCCACTCCATAAATACCAACACGCATATACCACAGGCAAATCGACAGAAACAGCACTACACGACATAGTAGCAAAGATCGAAATAGCCATGAGCCAGAAAATGATGACACTAGCAGTGCTAATAGATATTGAAGGAGCCTTTGACAAAACTGCATTCCAAAGCATAAAAAATGCACTAGAAAGATATAATACCGATCCTAGTCTAAGTGGCTGGATTGGAAATATGCTAGGACAAAGAGCCGTCCAGGTCGCCCTTAACGAAGCCACCAGAGCAAGAGTCATAAGAGGATGCCCCCAAGGAGGAGTACTATCCCCACTCTTGTGGAATATGGTGGTAGACGAACTTATACGTCGACTGAACAACAAAGGATACTATGCAATAGGATATGCAGACGACATAGCTATCCTCATAGACGGTCCAAACGAGAAAATAATATCAAATCAGATGAGCCAGGTACTGAAAATCGTAGAAACCTGGTGTAAAGAACAACAATTAAGTGTAAACGCCAACAAAACGGACATGATCCTATTCACAAGAAAAACCAAAATAAATTTCAACAACCCGCCAACACTCTTCGGGACAACACTCAAACTATCGAACGAAGTAAAATACCTAGGAATCATCCTAGATAGCAAACTCAACTGGAGTAAACACGTGGATAAAACGATAACTAAAGCCACCATTGCATTATGGCAATGTAAAGAGATACTAGGGAAAAACTGGGGACTTCATCCCCGGATCACACACTGGCTATACACCACAATTATAAGACCAATTATCTCTTACGGAGCACAAGTATGGTGGCCCAGAACCGTACAAAGCACCTGTCAAAAAACCCTGGAAAAATGCAACGGGCAGTCTGCATAGCCATAACAGGAGCCATGAAGACAACACCTACTGCAGCCCTCCAAGCAATGTTAAATCTTCCACCGCTACATGTATACATTCAACAAGAGGCAGCAATAACAGCCATACGACTTGAAACAAACAAAATGCTACGCAAAGACTGCAGAATAAAGCACACAACAATAAAAACAGAAGCCTACCAATATCAACCTATGATAGAAGGACCATGCGACAAAATAAAGAAGAGAAACATCTTTAATAAACAATACGAAGTTCTACTACATGAAGAACAAAAAGACTACTCCAAATCCAATGAATTACGGATATATACAGATGGATCAAAAACAAAAGAGGGAACAGGTGCAGGAGCCTTCTCACATGTCCTCAACATCAAAACATACAAAACACTAGGCCAATACAACACAGTATATCAAGCAGAATGCATCGGAATACTGCTAGCCACCACAGCCATACTGGAAAGAAAGGTAAACACCACAAACATCAAGATACTCTCAGACAGCAAAGCGGTACTGCAAGCACTGAAGAGCAACACCACAAATAACGGACTAATCCTACAATGCCATCGAACATTAGAGGAAGTCACCGAAACAAATGAAGTCACACTACAATGGATAAAAGGACACAACAATTCGCTAGGTAACGATGCAGCTGATGAGCTAGCTCGTAGAGGATCCCACAACAAAATAGAAGGACCAGAACCCATACTACCAATTCCCTTCAACCAATACCGCACCTGGTTTAGGCAACGCACACAAGAACAACATAACTCTCTCTAGCGTGAAATGACTGAATGCCGCCAATCAAAAGAAGCGATGCCGGACATAGATAAAAGACTAACAAGACGACTACTTCAACTAAACATGAGAAGCCTAAGAATGATTACAGGAATCATCACTGGTCACTGCTCATTGAATAAGCACTTTCACAACATCGGTGTAACGGATAGTCCTCCGTGCAGAGCATGCATGGAGGCCGAGGAGACACTAAATCATGTCATGTTTGAGTGCCAGGCTCTAAACAACCCGTACTCAAAAGATAGGACAAGAACAGGTAGTACAAAAACCTTTTTAAAAGACTTGGGACAACTCGAAAGATTTTGGACAGAGTTAGGGTGGATTGAGTGAGATGGCCAGGGCCCACGTAAAAAAGTTCCATTAGGGAGCTATGTGCGGAAACCAAACTACTAATCTATCTATCTATGCACAATGCCCTGTTGCTCTGTTAAAGATTGTGGCGCCCGTAATAGCGAAAATCAGCCTCAATTAACTTTGCACAAATAAGTAATTATTTTCTTTGTTTTCACTTCGGTCGATCACCACTGATCGATGCACTGCTTTTAACTTACTCCACGCCGAAAATCATAATAAATTATCGCTCGAAAATGTTCATGAGTTAAATCCATGGTGATGTGTGATCCATGGTGGCGAAACGAAGGTTAAAAACTGGTGTTGGTGTTAAAATATCTAAATCTAAATTAAAAGTATTTGCCCACTGTTGAAATAAATTATTTCTACATAAACATGTTGGCAAATTTATCGATATTTTTCTATTCTGATTCTTGCATGATACAACCCTAGGTCAGCCATTTTAATTGCCAATAGACCACGCCCCCTGCTACGCTCTGAGAGTGTTTAGGGCCAATCCATAGTGTAGAGTATCGTTGATGGGCCCTGTGGTACTATTTAAATAACGTTATGCAAATAATAATCATATCGCAACAGAAATATTCTATATGCCGTTTTCTCTTTCTAACCTTGCAAGTTTAATCTTTTGAAAAAGAGAACGATACATGTTTACTTCTTGTTGTTTATGGCAAAATTTCGTCAAGAAGTTACGATTATGATAGCGCGTACATAGATCGGCCATCTTAGTCGCCATTTGATCTGTCAAGTTGCTTGGTAAACAAAAGTGTTGATTGTGTTTATTGTGTTTTGGACATTGATTAATCAAGTTTTGGACCATAAAATTACATGGGTAATAAAAATGCACAATGCCCTGTTGCTCTGTTAAAGATTGTGGCGCCCGTAATAGCAAAAATTAGCCTCAATTAACTTTCAAAAAAAAAGCCAAAACGTTTATTTTTCAGAATTAAGTTAAAAACTGTAATTTTTTGAACGTCAATTTTTTTTTATTTATCATTAGTCCGTTGCCTCGGAAGGTGTTCGTAAAGAGAAGAAGCAACAAAGAAACTCTTTACATTCACATTTTTTCATTTTTTCAAAACATGGTTTGTACACTTTCAGTTTATTAACATGTTTTTACTTTATAAAAGATTTTCTATGCGACAAAACCAAACGCTAGTTTGACATATTTAAAATAAATTGTCCATCACAAAAAACCAACCACATACGTGAGAAGAAACTTTGCACAAATAAGTAATTATTTTCTTAGTTTTCACTTCGGTCAAGAGTATTTTTTTTTGGTGTATTTCATGCTTTCTCAATGTGATTAGAGAAAACTTCATGATCATTGTAATCTTTTCGCCATAAAAGGCTTAGTTTTCATGATTTCTTCCAAAATTATTTCCTCTCATTGTTTACCTAGTGATGTGAAACACTGATCATTTAGTATTATCGATGTTTAAGTACTATCAGATTCGGTTTAAGTTGGTTGGTTGGTTAACCTATTAAAATGTAGGTAACATTATTTTTATAGTTTACACTTTTCTTCACATTTGTTACTTATAAGGTGGTTATTGATTACCAAAATTAAATAATTTCAGGTTTCCTAGAAGTGAAGCACGGAGAAGAAAGTGGCTTGATGGTATTGGATTTGAAAATATCAACCATCGGCATAAAAATTGGCATTGCATTTTAAA
This sequence comes from Bedellia somnulentella, assembly GCA_963576735.1. Taxonomy (NCBI): domain Eukaryota; kingdom Metazoa; phylum Arthropoda; class Insecta; order Lepidoptera; family Bedelliidae; genus Bedellia; species Bedellia somnulentella. The sequence continues at coordinate 9,723,455 of OY755180.1, forward strand.
AAAATGGTTTCATTCAGAACGTGTTATAACAAATTGACGTTATTTAAAAATGAATCGATTTGACATTTTTAATTTAGTTACGTTGTTTTTGTTGTATTTATATGTACGATCTTGCAATATAAGTCAACCACAGCATCAATATTTTGTGGTACGTGTACGACAACTGATTTAAAGTCGTCCTTGAGCATATGACTTCCATGATTAATTTCACTGAACCACTGATCGATGCACTGCTTTTAACTTACCCCACGCCATAAATCATAATAAATTATCGCTACAAAATGTTCATGAGTTAAATCCATGGTGATGTGTGATCCATGGTGGCAAAACGAAGGTTTAAAACTGGCGCTAAAATATGTAGGTCTAAATTAAAAGTATTTGCCCACTGTTGAAATAAATTATTTCTACATAAACATGTTGGCAAATTTATCGACATTTTTCTATTCTGAATTTCAGGTCAATATTCAATTGGTTATTTCATGTGCCATTCTTTTATGTTCAATGTTTTTTTATGATTTTGTTGCTAGATTGTATTTTTCAAATTGCATGTTTAAAACATTAATAGTTTTTACATCATTTTAACTGTGTGACGAAAAGAAGTTGATTTTATTTTACATAAATACTGTAATGTAATATTAACTATCCATATATTGTAAATGAAAATATTAAATACTAGTGGATCGTCCCAGCTTCGCACGGGTAGCGTTGTTTTTTAAATATCTGAGGTTTCTTTCTTTAGTCACTGCTCAAGCATTGTGAAATTCAGCGCAATGTTTTCAATTTATTAAATTTATAGCACTCCTTAAACAGTGTAGTTTGGTGATTTTTAATGCGCTTTAATGAACGGTTCAGTATTTCCGTTTAAGAGCAAATTTTGGAATAAAACGCTATGAAGTATTTATAACAATCTAAAAAATAAATCATTACGTGTTGTAGGATGCAACTACTGGCGCCATCTAGTATGTTATATGTAAATTAGTTACGATTCGGTTTTGGTCACGGGCACGATGGCTTATTTTTAATTAACTAGTTTTAATAATTTGTTCTCGGAAAGTTACAAAATGAATAAAAAAACCCCGACATGAAATTTTATCTACAAAAAGGAAAGCTAGTAAAAGGCGTTATGACAAAATATAAACCAACCCAGAACTAAGACGGCTTATAAAAAAAAAACAAATAAAATTCCTTGTAGGGAAAGATAAATAATCAACTATTCTTTTTCTGCTGTCTGTCTGTTTATCTGTCACCAGGCTGTATCTCATTATGCTGAAATTTTCACAAATTTTGTATTTCTGTTGCCGTTTTAACTATAAATACTAAAAATTCATATAAATATATCAAGCGGGGTCCCCAACAAAGTAAACGCTTAAAATTTTCCCAGAATATTTACTTGTATATCATAATTCAAAACAAATAATTCAATAACAGTAAAGTAAATATCAAATGGGGGCTCCCATATAAAAAAAAAACTATTATAGAGGATAGTATGGAACCGTTCGTTTGCACTTTAAAAGAAATAAAAAAAAACAAAGTTACGTAACAAATGCAACAAAATATGTATAATTATCAGAAGCAGTAATAGAATTAAGTTTTCTCATTTGTGTAATATGATGCCTTTACTAAAGTTTGTATATCGGTTAAAATCTATGAAGATAATTCAAGAACTGTAGCTATGGAAACTTTACAAAGAATTCTAAGCACATTGAAGTTCTCTATCATTTTGTAAATGAAAATGTAAAATAAGGAAGTAATAAAAATAGAGTCAGAATATAATATTGCAGAAATATTTAGAAAAGCTTTGGAAAATGTAAAATTCAACCCATTTAGAAAAAAAAATGTAAAGGAGTTAAGTTCCCTAATTGACAATTATAATTTTTGTATTTCTTAAGAAGCTTTATGTTATTATTTTACAATATAATTAATTAAACTGTTCTTTTATTAAACAAATAAAAAGTTCAAACAAGAGTGTTCTAATTAATTATTTAACAGAAACATTCTAGTAATAAAAAAATTTCAATACATGGAACACCCATCACGAACATTATCATTCCTCTGTTCCCAAAATCTAAATTAAAATTAGAATCGAATACATTTAACAGTACAGGTACAACACAATTTGCTTAAAATGACAGAAATATGACAATAGTGTTTTAATTTGGTTTTAATAGACAAGCCATACCAGATAGCTTTGTAACTAAAAGTGGCAATGTATTATAAATCATGCGATACACACTCAGTTAAATGTTTCTCAATATAAAACCACGATAAATATAAAATAATTGGTTTTGCAATAAAAACCACATAATTTAATAATAAAGTGACTTACGGATGAAAGTAAATCTTTCGATTATCTCGTACCGCTTTATTTGTGTAGTTTCTGCATCTCAATACGGCACAATGAGGCATTTATTAAATTTTGCTTGACATACGTCACAGAGAACGTTTGAGCGTGGACTGAATCAAATAGCGCTAAAGTGAGATAATTTCACTCTCTTTTTACATGCGAAGTACATGCACTTGCGGCATCTATTCAAATACAGGTCTGTGTATTTAACAGTCGAAGGCTGGAAACTTCCTTACATCCTCACTTTGTGGTTTTTAACAGCGCGATCTATTGACGTTCCACCAGAATTAAGGCGCAATATACCTATAGATAGATTATGTAGGACTGTAGAGTATCCGTGGCCACAATACAAGTCTTACTTAGTTTGGGGCTGACGTGATCTGTGTATAATATGTCCGTATATATTTATTTGGAAGTTAATAGGGAACATGTTCGAAATAAAGTATCGTTGGTGATGGGTCTCCAATTTCTGTTATACATATCAAAAAATTGCAACAGAGATTTATTTCACAAGTATAAATAAATCTTAATAAAAACAAATATAATTTGTTTATCTCTTATCATATACTATATTATTTAAATGACTTTGTTCTGGTATTTAATACTTTTCAAGACTTCTGTTGAATAGAATAAAATTCAGTATCATTTTAACACGAAATTTCAATGTAGATCAGCCCCCTGATTACGATTCTTTTGCGACTGATGATTGTGTCGCAAGTTGCACGATTGTCGCTGTCAATGTCATAAATTTGTATGCGATTTGACACTTTTGACAGCGACAATATTGCAACTTGCGACACAATCGCAGTCTCTAAAGATACATAATCAGCCTGCAGATCGGTGCATGATGAGGGTCAGTAATAAGAAGAGGATGTCTTCTACATCAGATATATACATACAAATATACGCTAAACATATCAAAATAAAGGATATTATATGATGGGTCTCAAACCACATCGTCTAACAATAACTTATAAAGCCTCAAAACCCTGTTTGTTGTTTAGCTTGTGTTCCCGTCTGTTCCCAGTGGGATGAAAAACTTACATACACACATACAAATACTCACGACTATAAATCCCTTAACGGGGTAGCCAGGGCTTAGGAATAAAAAATTCCTCAGCCACTTTTGGAAGTTGATTGGGGAAACGATGGTAATCATAAATATTTTTGGTGACGGTCCAACCACGTCACCCAAAAATCACTTAAAAAGCCCTTATACCCTTAGTCGCCTCTTACGATCACCCACAGGTAGAAATGGGGTAGTGTTATTCTAAGCCGACACTACACGTAAAAAACTTATCAATAAATATAAATTTATTTGCTTAATCACACTCCCAAAAGAACTGACATATCAAGAATACTTATGTCCACCAGTTTTGGCTCTACGTTGCGTTCTCTGTAAGTATTAATGTTTGATACATTAGTATAGTTAAGTATAGATTATCCAAACTAAAATACATGAGGCGGTATTAAACTTTATTACACATTGCATGATTCATCCAAAATAATATAGTTTACAGATCATTCTTTATCTCTCTATGTAATACTGACTCGTGGGAATTTCCTCTTATGTTTTTATTCTCGAAATACCCCCAAAGATTGCTGCCGTCACCAGTTCTTTTCTTCCGATCAGCGATCATAGTATTCGACGCAGATTTCAAATCATAAGCCCAACCGATCCACGCAAAGAACTCTATGAATAATGTTGTGATATTCAAATATTTATTCCCCAATTCAGAAGTTTTGTAATCCCACGGAAAAGCATGATGGTAGTTATGGAATCCCTCGCCCAAAGTCAAGAAAGACACTCCTAAATTTTGGACCGGTTTTATGTTTTGGTCATAGGGCTTGTTTCCCCAAAAGTGGGCATAACTGTTTACTAAGAATGTAACATTTAAATTGATTATGTATCTTAAAATATTTACATGCCATGCGATATTTATTGTTTCTTCCCAAAAGTAAACAGGTATTAGGGTAGGTATAATAAATGCTACTAAAAGTATCCATGGTATTGCATATCTGAAACAAAATAAATATCATTACATAACGCTTGGTAATAACCAAATAGTTTTTTAGGTAAATCCAAATTGTTGTAGTATCGGTCAAAACTATGTGAAAATGAATGCTACATTATAAACATTTGAATGACGCACTTTGCTTTTTATAATGCACAGTGTTCAAAACAAAAGTGGGTTCATATTCGTGGTGATAGCCTCGGAAATCAATTGAATTCGGTATACAAAGTTGTACGAAAGTGGTACTGAATACAACATTACATATATTTTTTTTAAACATTCTTGAAATTTAATAAAATTAAGCTATAATGACGTTTATTTTATCAAAAAACTGTATTCTGTTTGACCTCCAATCTTGTCTCAAAAATATTCATATTTGCAGTTTATCATACATACATACATAAATATACTCACGCCGTTAATTCCCAATGGGGTAGGCAGAGACTATCGATCGCCACTTCGTAAGATCCTGGCAAACCTCTCTTGTTTCATCTACATCCATCAATCTTTTCATACATGCTCTATTATTCTTCATACTCCGGACGCCTGCCTTTTTGAGGACACTATCAATTTGGTCCAATTGTGTTCTCCGTGGCCGTCCTCTACAAACATTACCTTCGACATTAGCTCTATAGATACATTTTACCAATTTCCTATCATCCATCCTCTCGATGTGCCCAAACCAAATCCTACATTTTCCTTTGAAAACATTCCTTTTTCAGTTTATCAATAAAATTTATACTTAGTTTTACCATCTTGCCCCTATATCAACTTCCAAATGTGGCTGAAAATTGTCTAGCTCTGAATCTATGACTACCCCTTTTAGGGATTTATTGCCGTGAGTATATGTATGTGTGTTTATTGTATTAAGATTCATGCCGTATTCGTTAAAATCGCTTAAATATATTTTCTATATTTTTGTATAAAAATTAACATACATACGTACTTACATACTCACGACTATAAATCCCAAAAAAGGGTAGCCAGAGTGTCAGAGCCAGAAACTCCTTAGCCACATTTGGAAGCTGATAGGGGAGAAGATGGTAGAAATAAAGCATCGTTTGTGATTTTAGCAAACATAATGTACAGAGAAAGCGACTTTCTTATACTATGTAATGAATTAACCAATTTCTATAAAAACATTCTATACATACTTCTTTTGAAATTGTAGAACTGGATTACTTGTGAGATCACTAATATCGATTTGTTTTCCATAAAGTTTTACATTTGGATGCTTCTTCACCAGCAACCAACCAACATGTGAGAAGAATAGTCCTCGCTCAGCATTATGAGGATCACTATCTGTGTCACTATATCTATGGTGAAGCCGATGGTCTCTTGCCCAATGAATTATGGTATTTTGAAATGCTAAAGTGTTCATAATCATGAGTAAGACATGTAGCGGCAGCTTGGCTTTGAACGCTCTGTGAGACCAAAGTCTGTGGGCTCCCGCCGTCACGCCAATCTCGGCACAGCAAAATATGAAGAAAGCTGAAACAAAAGAATAAAACGTTTATACAAGTTACCAGAAAAAAGGAACTTACTCTAAGATACAGATGTTAGGATTTTATTACATGTCTTATTTTCCTGGGTCTCCGGACAATTATAATTTATTGTTTTGATAAAATACCAGTCCAAAAGTACCTTAAAACAATTTGTTAGTCGTAGTATAGGTAGGTCTCATTTCACGCAGACAAAGTCGCGTGAATCAACTAGTCCTTACATATAAAAAAATATGTTAAAAATTGAACAATAAAAGCTATAGATGGGCACTCCGACTCATATTACTAAAAAGTAAACATAATTCCCAATATATGGTGAAAATCATGAAAAGGCGTGATGCGCTCTGTGTCATAATTTTCGTCTTTCGAGCAACCCAAGTTAAAGCAACCGCCTTGCTACCATTGTGTGTGATATGTGTTGATATAGATGAACGGTCAGAATGTTTGTTAAAATGTTTAAAAGCTATAAGTGCTAATATTGAATAGTTATGTAAAGTTGCTAAGCACAAAACTCGAAAACGGCTAGACCGATTCGATTGATACTTTTTGTAACGTGTTACTTGAAACTTGGAGGAGGTTCTTATCCTTAAAAAAAATGGAAAAGTTTCTAATATTCAAATGTCAATAATATTAAAAACAAATGACATATACCATCAGCGGGCTAAATACGAGAATTCGATGACATCTAACTATCAAGTAAGCGTAAATCTTTGACAGAACGAAGTATGTCGGGTCAGATCGTATTTTATATAATATTTTTAATGCCGTGTGGTGCCGGCTTAGAATGTCGCTACCCCTTTCTACCCACGGGTGTCGTAAGAGGCGACTAAGGGTATTGGGGCTTTTAATTGGAATTTTGGGCGATGCGGTTGGAGACCCATCACCAAAAACCTTTATTTTACGATCTTTTCCCCGCTCAACTTCCAAAAGTGGCTGAGGAATTTATAATTCCTTAGCTCTGGCTACCCTTTCTAAGGAATTATAGCCGTGAGTATATGTATGTATGTATTTCTTTTCTATTGGACGTATATAATACCTGATTCTAGCTATCCTAGATTTTTCTATATTAAGGACAGCATTTACGTTAAGACTAGCTACTCACTTCCATATTGTTGATGTTATCGATTTGTATTAAATTTTGAAAAAAAATATTTTTACTTTGTCATTATATCATGCAAAAATTTGTAATAGTAGCACTACTTCAAATTCCTACAATATAGCAAATTAATCCATCCATACGAGTACATTCAAAATTATTATAATAATCTGCTGAGGCTATGTCATTAATATCACGGACATAAATTACAATCGAATTCACACGTGACTTATAACTTATAAAATAATTTATCAAACATCACGTTTTGTATCAAAAAAACTAAATAACAGTGAACAGAAAATTCTCAATGTAATACGACGACATTGATTGCATCAGTATAATCAGAATGACGAACTCACACCTATTGGTAAAAAATACATTGTTATTCAAGTTTCTTTAAAACAACATTCGTTTGAATCAAAAACCACACACTGTGGAATATTTTAGAAATAATCAACATCAATAATAATGACATCTCTCCTCCTTCATGGAAATACCTGTTTAGCTTTTTCTATGGACTGATATTGTATTTGTCGATTTGAACTGAAATGTCATTGAATACACATGGAATATGATTGGATTGGAAAATAACTCAAAAGTGAGTCAAATATTTAAATTTGAGGATAAAACATCATAATCATAAAAGATAAACGTTCACGCCATTTATTTATCTGTGAAGAAAAATATGTTTTACTCAAATATAATTAGAAAAACATTAGTTCATAATTTATATGTTTTAGTTCAGAATTTTTATTAAGCACGGTGTACAAAAACCCTAGATGATAATTCAACAAAAAAAAAAACAATTCGTTCATTGGGGATAATATTCCCAGTCCCAAAACAACCTTTTACCTCGCTAGTCGCGTTGGTGATGAAACATAACATTGACATTATACACTGTTATTATTATTAGTCACATCTGTGCTTAAGCTGTGTAGTGTCGGCTTAGAATAAAACTACCCCATTTCTTCCGGTGGGTGTACGTAAGAGGTGACTAACGGTATTGGGGCTTTTGAGGGATTTTTGGGAGATGAGGTTGGAGACCCATCACCAACAACCTTTATTTTACCATCTTTTCGCACTAAATTTTCCAAAAGTGGCTGACTTATTTCTAATTCCTTAGCTCTGACTACCCCTTCTAGGGATTAATAGCCGTGAGTATATGTAGTCACATCTGAGTTTACGTAAATTAACTGATTTATTATTCTTGTGATGCCCAAACAATAATGTGAGCTTAACTGATCTTAAAATGTTAAAGATGGTTTGGGCGTATAGAGAAGAAGCATTTAATTAAACTGATGAAAGAGGTATAAATAGCCAATGCAGACGGTAAATAGATATGTTAAATTTACGACATAAGAGATGGAATCGTTATTATATGCCACCAGAAAAAAACATCTCAAAAAGGCAAGCATTTGAAGCGTATTGAATAAAAGGGCATACATGTAAGGATAAAATGTTTCTATAAAAAATATAAATTGATCAATCAATCAAACCTTGCTTTCATCAGTATCACAAATAGAAAACAATAATATGTATGAACAAAATAAATCATAAACAATACAAACGTTTGTTATAAAATTTGTATTGGTTAATTAACATAATGGACTATAGACCAACAGCATAGCGAGGTCACATTAGACCAAAACACCGTGAGTTCATCACGTGATCTTCATTATCAAACCAAAAAATATTCAGCAGAACTAAAAACCGATTTCTTCTATCACATAACTTCTAACAACAAAAGCAAATAGTAACATGTAGCTACTTTATATTCAATACTGTTTTTTAACAAAGCGATAGCCAAGGTAAACTCTGTTTTTCATTTAGTTACTATTGTTTGAAAAAGCTGTAAATCTCAAAAACTACTTAATTCATCTTGTTCAAACTATAGATATATTATGCTATACTTATGGTTGAAAACCAATTGTAGTTGTTAGTGGTTATTATCTTTTATGATTTAAGAGTCTGGGTGCACGGTAGTGCCCCACCAAGACGAGCCAAGCGAAGCGCACGGGCACTACCTACTTTTACCCATAGGTACTCCTTGTTAATATATAAATATTTAAAAAAAACAGAAATTGTTACAAACAACTTACAAATAGAAAGGAAATCCCCCCAAATACATTTTTATGTAAAATCTTGCTAAGACGAGCCCATATAACTCGCACTGTCAAAAAGTAATCAGATCTCATGTAGAGCCAAGCTTTTAACACTACACGCCCTAACTCTACAAGGCCTCTGATTGAATGAAATGAATCTGGATTGCATCTTCACAAACTCTACACCTTAGTCAAATATGTAGCTTGGCCGTTCGATTCTACGAGAACTATTGTATAACACAAAAGTAATGAACAGTGAATAAATCTTTCACCTTAGGCCGATGTGAATGTAGCGAAATGGCCAAGCCACATTTTGACTAATTGTACCTTACTGTAAACTGTTTGATCATATTATTACCTTTGTAAATTTGTGTTTGATGTGCAATAAAGTGTTATTCTATTCTATTCTATAGTTAGGAAGTGCTAGCCATATGGGCTCGCACTTCTTAACGGTGCTAGTCATATGGGCTCGTCTTGGCAACATTTTACATGAAAATGATTTTGGTGGGATTTATGTTTTCGAAAATATTTACTATAAAAAAAAACGATATTAATTGGGACTGAATTCATATTGGATTGAATCAGGCGTTACTTTGCGGAAATCCATAGCAATACTAAAATTTATAAGTTTCTTCGCTTAATTCCGCTAAATACCAGCAGTCTTCATGCAACATGCACTGTGTACTACCCGCAATTCATAACAAGACAAGTTTGTTATTTTTGCAATAAACTATACTCGACCTTTAATCTTCTTTAAATCAGTTTATTTTAAAACCACGAGAATTTAAGGGTAAGAACATTAAACCTTGTGTACAATCATCTACACTGTCATCAAACATTTAATTTTATATATAACTCACTAATAAATATATTGTCTTAATGTGAAATATAGCCGAATTTGGTTATAAAAATCTGTAATGGTTATATTTAAGAATAAATAAATAAATAATTATTACTTGTCTTTATGGCAACATGAATAACTATTGAACTGAAGTTCAGGATATTTTAAAAACTATAACTAATTAATAACATAACAACGTTCACGTCGTTTATCCCCGAAGGGGTTGGCAGAGGTACCAATATTTCTGAATTCACATGGCAGCGCCATCCAATACTTTATAACAATACATAATATCATACTATAAGATTATATTTATTTAATAACTTATACTCTAGCAATTACGCCGTATATCCCCGAAGGGGTTGGTATTAATTTCTGAACATCACGTGACATTGTGACCTGGTGCTCTGACTACCCACGTTTTGCATGGACAGTGTACTCACGTGATAGGGGGTGTCCGTTTTTGTACAAACAATGTCACACAACTAAGTACAACTTAGCTATGAGGGTTAACAACAATAATAAATTAACCACACATATCGCACTCTCAGAACTAAAGAGGCGCAAGTCAAAAATAGTGATATTGAGTAGCAACCATAGAGAGGCATAAAAAAGTATTTTCTAAAACAAAGGCACTTATTATTATAGGGATAGAAAATTCGCTATTCTTTTGTTATAACAATAAGTGCCTTTGTTTTACTATTCATCGGATAGAACCAATTTGACATATTATGTCAAATTGGTGTGGGCCGGACTGGGAATTTAAACCCTCAAGGTCTGCACGATAAGCGGTATTCTAGCTATCACGTTTGCTATTTAAATATATTATATTTATTTCTTATAGTATATAATATTTAAGGAAAGAAGTTTTTTATCAATGTATATTTTGTAGTATTATTAATGCGAAAGCTTGGATGTTCTGATTGCAGCATTCAGGCATAAACTATTGAACGGACTACGATTACGCACATAAAATGGGAATGACTGCAAATCAAGAATAGGCTCCTTTATATTTTATGTAAATAAAAGTATTTATTTATATTTATCATCTTTAGGATGCGTAAATAGTTCAACCATAGTAGTTTAGTAAGTAGAAAACCCGCTTATCATGCAGAGAGCCGTGGGCGCAATTCGGTATGCAAAGTTTTTTTAGGTATTTATTAAATATTTTTATTCGATAGCAAACACGAAAATAAAAGACTAATTTGCATATTTTTCATCTTAAATGAATAATTGCAAAGTTATGATTTTTTTAAAGATTGTTCAACTTTTGTACCTAATGACGGCATCGAACGAAAATATCACGTAGCGACATGCAAATAAAGTGAAATGCTTAACAAACATGTTGCTGATTGCAAAACATTTTAAGGATTTACATACATACATATACTCACGCCGTTAATTCCCATTGGGGTAGGCAGAGACTATCGATCGCCACTTCGTACGATCCTGGCAAACCTCTCTTGCTTCGTCTACATCCATCAATCTTTTCATACATGCTCTTTTATTCTTCATACTTCGGACGCCTGCCTTTTTGAGCACACTTTCAATTTGGTCCAAGTGTGTCTTTCGTGGCCGTCCTCTACTAACATTACCTTCCACATTAGCTCTATAGATACCTTTTACCAATTTCCTATCATCCATCCTATCATCAAGGATTTGTGATCTCAAATGAATTTATTACGTTATTATACTAAACAAACCTATGATTTTCGATATTTTATTAATAAACTGCAAAAACGATCGTCTTTGAAATAACGCTGAAGGTCAAATACTGTTACAGTATTTTGTTGAAATAACGGTCATCCTAGCTTTGTTTGATTTAATTTCAAGAAAATATGTTTTAAAACGTAATATCTCGAAATGGTTTCGTAATCAGCACTACTTTTGTAAAAGTTTGCATACCGAATTGGCTTCGACATCAATCTGGTCAAATCACAAGTTTTTTTTTTTTATTTTATTTTAGACTAAGAAACTCACCATACTTTCCCAGTTTTATCCAGGCAGTGACACTTTTTAATTAATAATTATTTTGGAAATTACAATAATTAAGATAGATATTCCATAAGCAAAGTTGTTTAGTTTGATGTCTTTAACCGATTTAAAATATATAAGGGCATGTTTTAAAAATGAGGTCTAGGCCAATTACCGGCCTGTACCAATGTGTCTTTTCTAAAAGTCATACGTGAGGTAAATGTATCCTCATTAACGGAGAGGGAATATGTCTGATAGTGATTTTGCGTGGCTTCCTTAGACTAACAAAGAGAAATACCCTTAACTATCACTGGATAGTCTTTGACCATTGTGCTACATTTAGTCAAAATCACTTGAGCAGTCAAGAAGGAGTTCAAACAGGAATACAATGGAACAATCCAGTGTGCATATAACTTCGCTACCAAAAAGATGCTAAAACTACAGCACTCACTCTATTCACGGCTACCTTTAAGACTTAGTTAAGCTTTTATTATTTAGTGCAAAGTTATGGAAAAGAATTGCTAATTTACTTCAAATGCGAGGCTTTCCTTAATTATAAAACAAGATTCCGTTTTTAATAGAGTTTGTAAATGTAGTGTCGACATAGGGCCGGCGCTGACTGCCGGCATGGCATGGCAAAGGATTTCGGTACAGATATAGCATTTTTAATCTTATTACCATGAGTATAGAATTCATTTTACTTTGTTTCGACACAACGTTGCCGACGTTCTGTAATACCGCGGCCTCCCTCGGCATCGTTGTGTCAAAATGAATTCTATATGCATGGTAATAAGATTAAAAATGCTATATCTGTACCGAAATCCTTTGCCATGCCATGCCGGCAGTCAGCGCCGGCCCTTAGAATAGAACTACCCCAATTCTTCCCATGAACGATTTTAAGGCGAATAAGGGAATTGCGGCTTTTTAAGTACTTTTTGGGCGATACGGTTGGGGACACCTCACCATAAACATTTACATTCAAAAGAGGCTGAGAAATTTTTGTTCCGAAGCTCTGGCTCCTTCTAGGGATTTTAAGCCGTGCCGATATGTATGTATATTAATAAAAGCAACTTACCAAATACCAAAGACTGCCATTTCGCTGATGTACAAGCCAAGTATAATCCATACAAAGCAGTTAAATGCCCAAAGAGGAAGGTAGCAATATTTGTATAAATTATCTCATATTTTCTCGGTTGTACCTTTAATTCGATGGAATTATTGTTAGTTAATTTATCATGAAATTCGTCTGCAGTTCTTTCTTCTGGATTATTGTCCAAAGATGAGCTTCTCTGATTCGGAGCCATCACGTTAGGAAACGTAAGCTAATTCAACAACAAGCGAGACAATTCCGAATAAATTCCGATTGTTCTAAGTCCACTGATTCGCAGCAACTGTGAAAATTTTAGATATCACCTCATATTTATAATTTTCTGACGGTAATCAGTCATAAATTGCACCTAAAAAAAATATAAAATCAATTGATTATACTTTGTTCTCTTGCTGTTGTTTTTTGAATAAAACATTCTAGATGTTTGAAATTATGTGTCATGAAGTGAAACGATGTAAATATAAAACCTTAGATTATTATTATTGCCGTGTAGTGCCGGCTTTGCCGTGTAGTGCCGGCTTAGAATGTCGCTACCCCTTTCTACCCACGGGTGTCGTAAGAGGCGACTAAGGGTATTGGGGCTTTTTATTGGATTTTTGGGCGATGCGGTTGGAGACCCATTACCAAAAACCTTTATTTTTACCATCTTTTACCCACTCAACTTCCAAAATTGGCTGAGAAATTTATAATTCCTTAGCTCTGGCTACCCCTTCCATGGAAATACAGCCGTGAGTATATGTATGTAGATTATTATCAGTTTATCTATTATAAGTGATCTTAATGATTAAACATCAAACGGTATGTCACGGCTTTTTGAAATGTTTTTTTTATTTAAAATAAAATAAAATAATCATATATTTCAAAGTAAAAAGATAAATCTTTATTTTTAGAACGTCAAATTTCAACTGAATACTAAGTTTACTTCGGATTCGGAAGGTGTTTTAAGAGAAGAACCCGTAAGAAACTCGTCAACACACATCTTTTTTATGTCCATTACAATTTTGGTGTTAGCCCGGAAACATCCTGCACAGAGCTCTGATGACACCAAGCCACTTCATAATTAATGTATCATTGAAATTGTAATAGGCTTTCGAACTAAGATTTCTTTTAACTACTGCTTTGAATTTTGTTTCTGATAAATATAAAATGTCCTCAGGTATTTTATTATACATTTTTACGCATAGCCCCATGAAACATGTATTTACTTTTGACAATCCGTATTGAAATTTTATTGTTGTCTCTCAGATTTCAAATATGTCTGTCACTATTTTTTTTACAAAAAACGCCTGATTTGTTCTTACATACATAATATTTTCATAAATATATTGACATTGCAGCGTCATCATATTTATGGTTTTAAACAATTTTCTCAGGGAATCTCGTGAACTCAAATTATAAATAGCTCTTATTGCTCTCTTTTGGAGAATAAATATGGAACCAATATCAGCTGCTCTGCCCCAGAGTAAAATACCGTAAGACATTATACTATGAAAATAGCTGTAATAAACTAATGGAGCTGTCTGTACATCTGTCAAATGTCTTCTTTTCCTAACGGCATATGCAGCACTACTTAGCCTGCCAGCTAGTGAGTTAATGTGGGGTCCCCATTGAAGCTTGGAGTCCAGAGTTATCCCTAAAAAAACTGTGTCATCATTTCATTCGATGAGCTTACGATGTCTGTGGCCGAGTCAATAGGTGACTATTAGTTTACTAGTCACTGAAAAGCTTCTTGGTTTGGAGGTTGTGGGTTCAATCCTCGCTGAGAGCAACGTTTATGTGATAAGCATAAATAATTGTATCGTAGTCTTGGAATGTGACTTATATGTGGATCATATAGTATTAATTGAATCGTTAAGTTACTATTCCATAAAACAAGTCATTAAGATGTATGATGATTCTACCGTGGAGTAGGAAAATAAAAACAAAATTAAAAATATATTTTTTCTTTATTTTGTCGTATTATAATTATCATTAAACCTATAGGAACTGAAGTATCACAATGATTGAGATCAATATTACTAATTAAATCGAAAATCGACATCGGTGTGAACACAAAGTCGACAGGAAAGACATTAGAGTGATTTAGACTATGTTTCATAAAAATCTGACATAAAATACACTTCTACAAATATAAACTCAAAGTCATAATACAAAAAAAAGAAAAAAAAAGACCTAATAAATATTGCTATTCAACTATCTGCGACTATTAACTCCAAAATATGTAAATCTGACATAAAAGATGTGTACCGAGTCCGGGGCAGGAAAGCTGATCAGAAAAATACGCCAATAATATTGGAGCTTACTTCTACATTGGTAAAAAACGATATAATGAAAAACGCCAAAATCTTCTCCATTAAGAACCGGGAGAAGCTATGTGCAAAACATGTTGGACTCAAATCTAATGAAAATACGCCGATCTTTCTCTCAGAGCACCTGACTGCAAAGGGTTCCCGACTGCATTTTCTGGTCCGTGATTTAAAAAAATCTAAGCAATATAAATTTTGTTGGACTTCAAACGGAAAAGTTTTTGTTAGAAAAACTGAACAGTCCCCAGTAATATTAATCAAAAAAGAAGAACAAGTACAACACCTCATGCTACATGACTGACTAGTCTTGTTGTTTCATCTTTCTATGGATATTCAAGTTTCGCCGATGAGTATACCTTTCTATTTGATTGTTTAAAATTTATTGCCGCAAAGATGCTATTTCCGTATTATATTGATTGTTGCATGAATCAATCTGTACCCAAACTCACCCACATTCACCACAACCGATTACACACTCATGCACAAATACACATCAACATCAGAAATCAAATCCCCTACAATCGCATCAAATCTCACTTTTGCATCTCACCTCTACCTCATTTTTTTACATCAATATGTCTTAACTCATATAAAAACCACCTAACTCCTATGTTTCTGAACACTTGCTTATCGAAAATAATATTCTTACATGAGTGATACAATAATAAATACTATTAATGAAATCGATCGTCTTGAAATTGCACATTCCTTTGAATGTCAAGTTGAAGATATAAAAAAAAACATAATGTTTAAGAAAAGTGACTTGACAATAATCTCACAAAATATCCGAAGTATCTACAGTAACTTTGACGATTTCCAATTAACTTTATCGTATTTTTCGGTAGATATCGATGTGCTTGTCCTAACAGAGTCGAGAATTAACTTGAATAAACCGCTTCCTGTCTTGTCTAACTATAACGTGTACCATACAAACTATCAAAACAATCAAAATGACGGTGTAGTGGTCTATATTAAAAAAGCATTGAGACATAATATGAAGGAAATAAAATTATCTCAGGCATCTTGCCTACAACTAACTATCTTAAATAACACTGTGCTTTGTATTTATAGATCTCCTTTGAATATTAATGCAGAAACTTTTATTGACTCACTGAGTGTACAACTTGAAACACTTGATACATCCACAAACAATGTTATTATTACAGGAGACATCAATATAAACATAGCTTCTAAAAGTTTTGAACCTCATTATGAGGAAAAAAATAGGACTAGATACTTAAATATGCTTTCCACGTACGGTTTACTTGCCGGCCATACCTTACCTACAAGGGGTAAAAATTGTTTAGACCATTTCATGTTAAAACTGAATAAAGCTAAAAACCTTGCAACAATAGCCATCTTACATACAACTACGACAGACCACTACACCACGTTCTTATCCATAACAAAAGTAAATAAAAACATAACTGTACAAAAAACTAAAAAGGTGATTAACTTTGATCAAGCACTAAATCAATTAAAAAATAAAAACTTGGCAGAATTTTTGTACTGTGATAACCCCACTGAGGTAGTAAACCGTCTAATATTTAGTATAACTGAACCACTTAATGATAATACAGTCATCAAGAACATTCCTTCCAAGTTTCGTACAATAAAGCCGTGGATGACTTCAGGAATCTTACGATGTATTAGAAATCGGAACAACTTACAGAAAAAAGCGCGAAATGATCCTTTTAATGATATAGTTAAAATAACATACAATAGATACAAAAAATACTGTAACAAACTTATAAAACACGTAAAAAGAAAATATGATAGGGAAGTATTGGCAAAAACAGTAAACAACAATAAAAAACTTTGGAAGAACATTAAAAATATCACATATACTAGCAAAACTAAGGATTCATGTACAGAGTTGATAAACCTTGAATCATCTCCTACTGAATCAGCGAACTATGTTAATAAATTTTTCTCCAGTATTGGTAAACAACTTGCGGAGCAATCCCAGCCTAATGTCCAACAATTACATGAATATCTTGACAGTTTACCAGCACAAACCAACTCTTTTGTTCTGTTACCTACTGATAATGAGGAGGTCCATTCTGTTTTAATAAATCTCAAATCGGAAAGTGCGCCTGGCTGGGATCATATCCCTACATCTTTTTTAAAGCTGGCAAAGTCCGAAGTTGTCCCAATTATTGCTCATATTGCGAATCTGTGTTTTAATAAAGGTATTTTTCCAGCTCCTCTTAAGCAAGCAGTAATAACTCCAGTGTATAAGGGTGGGGACAGAAATGAGATCAGTAATTATAGGCCTATCTCGGTTCTGACGGCAATCTCAAAAATTTTAGAAAAATTACTTAATGCACGTCTGCTTAAGTACTTAAACAAATTCAGCTTACTTTCAAATAGTCAATTTGGATTTCGCCAAGGAAAATCCACAGAAGACGCAGTATCAGCGCTCTCAAGTTTTGTCATTGAGCAACTTGACAAACGAAATAAGTGTTTAGCTGTATTTCTCGATTTAAAGAAAGCTTTCGATACCGTTTCTCTCCCCATCCTTATAAACAAGCTAAATAAAATTGGAATAAGGGGAACCCCGTTACAGCTTTTCACTGACTACCTGTCTAGTAGAAGGCAGAAAGTAAAATTGGAGGATGTCACCGGTGAATACGAGGAGGTGTCATACGGCGTACCACAGGGAAGCGTCCTTGGCCCGACCTTATTTCTAATATATATTAACGATCTATGCGATATGCTAGTCCAGGATGCCAAAATATTTTCCTATGCCGATGACACCGCTGTCGTGTTCGCTGGGGATTCCTGGGATCAGATCAGAATCAGTACTGAGTTGGGGTTAAGGGAAATAAAAAAATGGTTACATAAAAATATTTTGACACTTAATGCTAATAAAACTAACTACATGTGCTTTAGTATCTATGATAATACTCAACCTGCAGACAGCTTCACCATTCGGCTACATAATTGTAATAATATTAATTGCTCCGTAAGTCCATTAGATACCCAAATTTGTACGTGTCCTGTTTTGCAAAAAGTAAAGCAAACCAAATACCTAGGCATTTTTTTGGACCAGCGTCTATCTTGGTATCCACATCTTGAGCATGTCATGCAAAGAATAAGAAAACTAACGTATATCTTTAAAACACTACGACACGTGATTCCGAGAGCGGGCACTGTACCGGGAAAAGGGCATCCTAGAGATCTCTTAAAGGAAATTTATGTGGCTTTGGTGCAATCGATCATCACGTACTGTATAACGATATGGGGGGGTGCGGCTAAAACAAGATTTCTGGAGGTTGAGCGTGCTCAGCGCGGCCTCATCAAGGTCATGTACTTTAAGAAAAGGAGATTTCCTACTGAAAAACTATACCTCCTCTCTGGTTTGTTATCAGTTAGGAAACTATATGTTATACACTCGGTATTAAAACTGCATAAAACATTACAATTCAATCCTCCCAAGACTCTTCAGAGAAGGAGATACGTTCCTTGTAAAGTCCCAAAAACAAACACTGTTTTTGCTGGACGGCAGTTTAATAAACGTGTTGCACTCATATACAATAGGTTAAATAGTGATTTGGATATATATCCTAAAACATTTTATGATTGCAAAAAAAGTATATCTATGTGGTTCGAAAATAGAACATATGATGAGGTGGAGTCACTACTCCAAGAATGATAGAGGTTTGATCATGATATGTATATATACAGTCACATGTCCTAACATGTACACATATACACTAAAAATCTCACGCACACACAAACTCTCAAGCACACCACGCACTCACACACACACACACACACACACTCAAACACACACATACAAACTATTTAGTTAATAAATTTATAGTAATAAGTTAATTTGATATATTGTAGTAATTTTATTTTTAATTTTTAATTTTATTGTAATAATAATTTTTATTGTTCTTAGATAGGAGCGATGTCTCCAAACACAGACTTTTAAGTTTAAATGGAGACATAAGCACGTTGTAATTTATGTAGTCTTGTTTTACTCACTAAAACCATTTTATTTTTATTTTTTTATTATTTTTAAAAATCGTTAACAAAAATAAAAAAGATTCAAAAAAGTAGCATTTTTATAAAAAGAAAAAGTTGTCGACAGAAAATCACGTCACTTCCACTCGTCACTTGAACTTGATTGCAAACGAATGCGTTTCGGGCATGTTTGTGAAGTATTCAGAAGTAGTGTAGTCGAAGATATTAGAAAGGGTCGTTTATAACCAACTAGTAAAGTATTTAGAAGATAACAGCATTCTACCAGAACTGCAATCAGGTTTTCGCAAAGGTCGTTCTACGGCTACTGCACTACTTGATGTAGTAGATAACGTATTGATGGCTAGAGATGTAGGAAAAAGTACTGTGCTTGTGCTTTTAGATTTTTCTCGAGCCTTTGATAGCATGTTTAGACCCTTGCTTCTATCTAAGATGTCGTATTATGGCTTTGACAACACAGTGGTGAAATGGTTTGACAGTTATTTAAAGGACCGGACGCAACTGGTTGAGTTACGTACAATAAATGGAACCTCTCTGCGTTCTTCACTAAGTGAAGTTGCGAAGGGGGTGCCACAGGGAAGCATACTGGGACCGCTATTATTTATTCTGTACAGCGCCGACATAGTATCTAGCATTAAATATTGTCATTTTCACCTTTATGCAGACGATTTACAGCTTTACACCTCTACGATTCCTGCTGATACAGTCAAATCTGTTAAAGCAATCAATGAGGATCTTGATCGTGTTGCGGCCTGGTCTGATAAAAACTGTCTGGTCCTGAATCCCTGTAAGTCCAAGTACTTAGTACTTGGTACTAAAAGTCAAATCCATAATACTCAAGGTATCCTTGCCACCAATGATATAGCCATTTTGGGCCAACCCATAGAAAGAGTGATGGAAACAAAGAACCTTGGTTTAATTATGGACGGAGAACTAAGGTTTGAATCCCATATCCTAGAAGTAGTCAGCAATTGTTTCTATCGTCTCAAAATTCTGTACAATGTACGGGATTACCTTAGTACGGATTTGCGTGTTCGACTAAGTGAATCTCTGATATTGTCCAGACTTAATTACTGTGACGTTGTCTATGGTGGCTTGACTTGGTCGGACTAAAAGGTTGATACAGCGTGTACAAAACGCATGTGCACGTTTTTGTTTTCATATCCCACCTCGTTCCCATGTCAGTCCATACTTGAATGACGCAGATTTACTAAATATAGCATCGCGTAGAACATTGCACCTTGGTTTGCTTTTGTTTGGTATTATAAATAATGAAAAGCCTTCCTATCTCTACGAAAAGCTAAAATGGTCCAATCAGTTGCGACATTTCAAGAGAAGAACACTGTTGCCTACCCATCGTACTGCAGCTTTTCGGGGTAGTTTTAAATTTGCGGCATCCAAGTGCTGGAATGACCTTCCCCCTCCTATTAAATCTGCAGCTGGTAAATCATCTTTTAAGCGTATCCTTAAGAGATATTTATTAACGCTGCAGAAGAACCCCTCCCCTTCCATCCAGCACACTTTTTTGTAAGTAAATTTATGTTTCTCGTGCTATATTTTATGTAAGTTATATTTGTAAAATATATAAATGTGTTTATTATTTATTGGTTTCGCGCATAATATAATAATATAATGTAATATGATTATCGCGGAGAGAGTATAATATATATGATATCAATTAGTGTATTATATGCATTATGCAGGATATTTGTGTATGTGTGTTATATCGATATGATATTTTTATCTAGTAATATGTATATATATAATTATATATATAGTATAGTAACACATTATTGTTTTATTAAGATAGTCCGTGGCGTGACACATTATGGTTCTGGCTGAAAACCATAATGTGTCACGCCAATAATGCTGAGCCAGAAGCCAATTCTTTGCCTTTGTGTGCTTTTATTCCTTTTTAGTATTTTTAATTTTGTTTCTGTTTTTTTATTTTTTTATGTTGTTATTTGTTTTCGATTATTTTACCACGTACTTTTAATATGGCGATAAAAATTTGTGAATTATTTGTATTTTGTCACAGTTGTGCCCTTAGGCAATGAATAAATACTATCTTTCTTTCTTTTATCTTTCTTTTTAGTGAAGTGACGTTTCTATTCTCCATCAAAGGCTGCCGCAAGCTTGCGCTGTCACATTCTTCGTCGGACTCATCACTTCCATAGCACATTTTATAGAAGTATCTCTTTTGATAATATGTTGATGGTGTTTCATTTGGTGATGGAGATCCTGTTTGTAGATTTTGCGGGCGAAGATGTGTTTTTCGTCGCAATTCTGGTGAGACTAGTGAGATGCAACGGTTTTCGTTGGGTGACAGAAATTTTGCTTTTGGCCTCTTATTGCCTCTGGAAACTAATTTTGCCAGTAATTCTGGCGACAAGGATTGAAGGCGCTCTTGACTGGAGATAGGCGAGCTACAATGAGTCTCATTTGGCGACAAAGATTCTATTTCACCAGTAGCAATATCATCTGTTTTATACGTAAGATAGATGCGTCCAATTTCGTGATGAGAACATATTTCGTAAAATCTGCAGGTATCGCAACTTAATTTGCGTGCGTGTATCATGTCGGGATCAGTCTTACTCCACGTTAGCTGGCGTATACTTTGCGTGCCTTTAAAAGGCGGTTTGGTGTTTTTGTCCAAAATGCCAGATATTTATTCTACATGGTTCTCATCAATAGGTATAATTTGTATGCCTTGACAATTTTCTTGCAAGCAAGAGATCAATTGTTGGTAATTGGAGACGACGCGTCCAGCTACCACATTGGCATCTGCAGTTCTCTTGACGCATGCTCCTATCCCATCCGGTGCTCCCTTTCCATGCCCACTTTCACTAAAATGCCACACTAAATTATCCGCTCCCAACTCTGCACCGATATACTTCACCAGCAAAAAAAACATTGACTTGTTCTTATACTGCGTCGTGGGACCGTCGCTTTGAAAATGGACTGTTTTGATGTTCGGCACTTTTTTCTTTATGCGATCAATAATTGGTTTCAGATGAGCACAAATAAGAACTGGATCATGCCTCAAGTTCTGGAATACCGAACAGCAACTTTGAGTAGACTCTTCATTATCTTTGTGCAGGTACAAGACCGATGTATGGAGAGATATTTGAGGTTTGGAGGCCCCAAAATGTTCGGAGTAATGAAGGTTTCTTTGACTGTACGCTGACACATTTTGATAGTATTTTTAATTATTATGGGTCTGTTTTTATTGACCCATCGCTCGCAAGAAATCAGTTCTGTGCCGTCAAAGTCCTTAAAGGTCACAGCCTTTGATTTGCAGATCTCACATCCTCTCATTAGACACTTTATCTGCAAATGGCCTGCACAGCAAATTGTCTTTATCAATTCGTTTGGAGTCCGAGCATCAACTATTTTGGATTTCTTAAGAGACGTCACCATAAACTCCATATTAGCATGATTTTGACATAGGCACATGTTCCTCTTATTAGCGTTAGGAATCAAGATCCAAAACGGGCGATTCCTACAAAACAAAGAGTAGGCTATCTTTATACCGGTCTCTTCCTTGAATCTCTTGTAGAGATTCAGTATTGAGTCATTTAAAAGCCGTATTTGCTTTTTGGTCTTTTTTCTGGTAATGGTCTCCTTTTTACCAGAAGTTAAACGGCTTGAATTATCCTGTTCTAAGAAATTACGTACTGTTTCTTTTAGGTCTTCAAGCTTCTTTTTCTTCCTGGTAACTGTTTCTTGGTGGACTTCAACAGATATATTATTGGATCCCCTGTTTTTTCTCAAATTAGCCATTCTGTAAGACGCCATGCGTTTTTCTAGCAACATAATCCTTTTTCTTAAATACATGTTCTCATTTCTCAATTTCAACCGGTTTTTCGCTGCAATCCGTCGACCCATTATTGATCTAGATACCGAAGATGTAGAGCTTTGTGGTGCTGGGCTTTGCCGTGCTGGACTTTGTGGTGCTGGAGATAAAGGTGGTGTCTCATTCAGAAGGATCTGCTCTGAATTTTCAGTTCCTTTTACTTTTCACGATATTTTTTGGCACGTTCTCGCCATTCTCTCCGCTGTGTGTTTTGAGCTCTTGTTGTAAGGTCAGAAATTGTCTTTACTAACCCTTGCTCTTTTTTTTTCTTATATCTTTCTCTATCTTTCTGTCTTCTGTCTTGTAACTTAGCTTCAGTCATCATGGCTCGTTTTTTCTTTATCCATGCTCTTTGTTGTTTTTTCCGTGTTTCCTTCTTTTGTATCTCCGTCATTTTTTTCTTTCGAGGCATCTGAAGATATAAAATACCTAATTTAACATCAAGAACTAAATTAATTTAATAAATTAATTTCTGTCGACTACTGTCACATATGTCGATATGTCATATAATAGCTATAAAATAAACTAAAAATGCGAACTACAATATAAAGTATTCTAACTTAATTTAATAAAAAAAAAACAAATGTAATTATTCCGGAAAAAATATATCCCTAGAATTCATCACTCCTGTCGACTAACATCTCATCTGTCGATCAGTTTTCTAAAATATCTTAAATGCATGATAATCATATAAACAATTGTCCAATATCATCATAGTAAGAGTCTATGAACATAAAAAATTACAAACAAAAATTATTAGTTGTAAAATCACTTTATAACGAAGAATTAATCACTTCTGTCTATGATTTTCACTTCTGTCTACCAAACAGTCCACAGGTGTGAGGTCGACAGATGTGAGAAATTTAATTTAATTTGGGCTAGCAGTGATATCTTTTTGAGGTTAAGTTTATTTTCGGTAAATCTTAGTGACAAAATACCTCTTTTTCATATATCGTTTTTTATGAAACTGACCTTTTTACGATCTTTCCAGAAGTGACGCTTGATCTCTATAGACCTGTATAGAGTAAGATCCCGGTGGCCCCAGACGTTACTTATTTTCTCATAAGAAATATAAATGGGATAAAGTAGTGTTAGTACGTACTTTGAGTGTGTGCATACCTGCTACCTTGGGTCGACGGCCAATTCATGGGTACCAGGTGCTAAAGGTAGATAAATACAGTGCTGATTTTTCTTAAATTCTCAATGCTGATTTTTACATATGTTTTAGATATTGTTGTTAAAAATTAATAATCATTATTGCCAGACACTTTCCATCGGCGCTTACCCTTACCAGACGCTTTAAAGCTTTAAAAAAAATAACATATTCTTACTTACAATCTCACTCTTAATTTTTATGTATGATCCTTGGGGAACTATTTGAACACCCCTGGTCAGCAGCCAGACCAATTGGAGGGGTCAAACATCCCCCCAGACACACATAAAGTGTCGCTATGTGTATAAGCGCGAGGTCATTATTTGTACGCTTGAGTGTGAGAGAGATATCTATTTATGGATATCTTTCTTATACTTAGGCTACTATACGTGTTCTATCTTTGGTGGATAGACGGTGTAAATTAAATGCTTACAATGCTTTACAAATTAATATATTTTAAAAGGTTGTTAATGGTACAACGGTCGTAGGTTAAGTGACATGAGTAGACAGATTTGTATATAGTATCTTTAAGCGCCTGACGTACGGATGACGGCAATTGTTTTCTTGATTGTATTCTTGCGTAATATTTTGTTCAGGCGTTAAGTCTGAACAAGAGATCGTAAGTAAGAATGTGTTATTTTTTTTGAAGCTTTAAAGCGTCTGGTAAGGGTAAGCGCCGATGGAAAGTGTCTGGCAATAATGATTATTAATTTTTAACAACAATATCTAAAACATATGTAAAAATCAGCACTGAGAATTTAAGAAAAATCAGCACTGAATTTATCTACCTTTAGCACCTGGTACCTATGAATTGGCCGTCGACCCAAGGTAGCAGGTATGCACACACTCAAAGTACGTACTAACACTACTTTATCCCATTTATATTTCTTATGAGAAAATAAGTAACGTCTGGGGGCACCGGGATCTTGGACTAGTAGAAAACCCTTTCAAACAAAAATATATATTCTATTCTATTTTTCTTCGTGGCTTCTATCGTGTTGCCACAATAATTTCGCCAATGTCAAGTGCGGAACAAAAATATCACCAACACCGTTTTGTTGTGCAATTCTTTTTCTTCGTATATTGACAAGTATGATTTAGTGTTGCCATTAACGGAAAATAATGTTTACACACTAATAAATTCGATTCCTACTAATACAATCCTCCATGGTAGACAGGAATGACGGGGAATTGACGAACGTCGTAGAACTATCAATAACTTTTTATGTTACAAGACGATTTGATTAAAACTTCGTTAAAATCAAGCCAACGATGTGTTTGATCTAAAATTATGAAATAATGAACTGTTAATGAACGAGTCTCTTTATAATTGATTTTTAAATGTGCTGATGTCGTTTCCGAACAGTCGACAGGACGTGACATGTCATGTACTGTCGGCGTTTTTTTTTATAATTAATTCTGTAATTATATATAGAAATTTATATATCATCTATTGATTAAGGACTAGTCTTGCAGGTAACGCTCCAAAAGCGGGTTTAGGAATCGTAGTAATTACGTTATATCATCCGAACACAAAAATATCTAGTCCATAGAATGACAAATAGTTCTGTCATGCAAGTGCTGAGTCAAGGTCTTTTTGGTAATGTCTTTTTTTTGTACATATATATATATATATGTATATATATATATATATAATATATATATATATATATATATATATATATATATATATATTATATATGATATATTTGTCATTGTCTTGTGTTAATTGCCAAATAAACATTATTTCTTTCTTTCTCTCTATATGATTTCTACTATATTTTCTTAGCGAAACTCTCTTTGTTCCTATCCATTATAATTTTCTCCTACATGCTCTAGTTATTTTTACCAAACATATAATTTTAGGCCTGCCCCCTATCACGTGAGTACACTGTCTAAGCAAAACGTGAGTGAGCAACATGTGAGTTCAGGAGTATTGGTACCTCTGCCAACCCCTTCGGGGATAAACGGCGTGAACGTTTATGTTATGTTATGTTATATAATTTTGATTTGAAATATAAAACATAATTCATAAACTATAATTAAAATGTTTTGTAATTCTGTTATTTAAATACTCGACTCAAACTTTCACACCGAATATTCCCGAAGGGGTTCGCAGAGCTACTAACACTTCTGAACATCACGTGACACTGTCTATCGCCGTTTCGTACGAATACACTGTCATATGACTATGTATAACTTAGCCATCAGTATTTCCTCACTATCTTTTCCCTCACGTTAACAACCATGATAAATTAACCACATATATGCCTTTACGAAAGACAAATTGGTGTAGGTCCGACCCGGAATTAGAATACTAGTCGTCTGCATGATAAGCGGTGTTCTATCCACTAAGCTATCACGTGTCGTACAAACAAAGAATATTTTTGGGACATTTTCTAAACCACGCACAAAAGAGTGTTTCTTAGTAACAAACTTCTAAACTACTGTTCTTATGACTCCTTCATACGAGTATATGTGATGCTATCGGTATGTATCTAAGATACTTGAGTGGGTTTACCATAACTGTTACGAAACAAGATAGTACTTTATTTATTAGCTGATTTACATACACAACTATCCAATTTATCTTCCTTAGCGGAATTTGGAATTAGAATTTGTATGTGTGCGTATTTAGTGTCAGCTTAGAATAACACTAACCTATTTATTTCTGCGGGTGAAGTAGGGGCTACTTAGGATATTAGGGCTTTTAAATGATTTTTGCCGGTGCGGTTTAAGGCCTATCACCAAACCAAAGGTGCCTGAGAAATTTCTGATTGTAAAACTCTGACTACACTCTTCGTGATTTTTGGCCGTTTAAAGATCATAATCGTTATTGGAGACCCATCACTAATAAGCTTTATTTTACCATCTTTACCCCTCTCAGCTTTCCAAAAGTGGCTGAGGAGTTTCTAATTCCTAACCTCTGGCTACCCGTTCTAAACATTTACAGCCGTGAGTATATGTATGTATGTATCATAAACAACCGTGATAGCTCAGTGTGTAGTAGAACATTCGCCTCTTATGGAAGCAGGCGAGGGCTCAAATCTTAGATCGTGCTCTTTGTCTTTTCTATAGTAATATATGTGTAGTTAATTTACCATGGTTGTAAACGATGAAGGAAAACACCGCGAGGAAACACACATGGCTAAGTTATACTTAGTTACAGTGAACATACATACATACATACGTACATATTTAATCCATTAACTGCTTTGACTTGGTTTATATATATATATATATAAACCAAGACTACTGGGCTATCACGGTTCGAAAAGACACATACTGGCAACCATATTATTTAGGTAGGAAATTCAGTATGTTTTCCTTCCTTATGATAAAGTTCATACGTTAGCTTTATTATATTTTACCATGACACAAATTATATATAGTAGTTATATGGCTCATCGCAATTTAGCACTTCACAGCTTTGTTCACTAACTGCATCCTGAAATACACAAGTTTCGTTTTTCGGTAGAAAACAAATTAACAACAACCGTGATAGCCCAGTGGGTAGAACACTCAGTTATCGTGCAAACGACTAGTGTTCAAATCCTGGGTCGGGCCTACACCAATTTGTCTTTTATATAGACATATGTGTGGTTAATTTATCATGGTTGTTAACGGTGAGGGAAAACATCGTGAGGAAACCCACATGGCTGAGTTGTACTTAGTCATGTGACAGTGTATTCGTACAAAACGGCGATAGGCCTGCCCCCTATCACGTGAGTACACTGTCCATGCAAAACGTGGGTACTCTGAACACCAGGTGACAAAGTCACGTGATGTTCAGAAGTATTAGTACCTCTGCCAACCCCTTCGGGGATATTCGGCGTGTACGTTTATGCTTATGCTTATATATAAACCAAGTCAAAGCAGTTAATGGATTCTAAGTCAAGACCGTAGTATGACAACTTAGACAAAATAAGTGGCCTGGAAATACTATCGAATGCTCAGAAGCAATCAAGAAGCTTTAAAAGAAGTACCTCGTCCATTATCTTGGTCAGCCAGTATATTATCAGTCACGTCCAGTAATGCAGTTACAGTACCACGGCCTCGACGAAAGCGGAGGCAGTATTTCATTCATTTCGACATACTTGACCAGCTGTAAATAAATAACCTTCCCCGAAATCTTTGACAAAAATGGCAAAACACTAATAGGTCTTCAATCAGTGCACTTTTTTGGTTGACTAATTTTAGGCATTGGATTTACTAATGCCACCTTAAGTATACGTGAAACTGTAGAAGTAGCAATCGAACAATTTATAATAGCAGTTATAGCTGTAAGTGAGTTTGGTACTGCAAGCAAGATCATCTCCCTACTGATCCATCAATTCCTGTGGCATTAGACGGTATTGACTCAATTATTTTAAGAACATCGGACTCCGTTACTTGTTGTATAGTAAAAGTAGCTAAGCTGAAGCAGTTATACTGAAAATATGTCAAGTCAGATAGTTGCACAGAATTTAAACCAGGTAAATAAAAAAATTATAAAATATCGGTATTACAGAGAAAATTGGGCGACGTTTTGCTGGCTGTGTAGTGTTGGCATAGAATTGGCTGTGTAGTGTCGGCATAGAATTGGCTGTGCAGTGTCGGCATAGAATAGCACTACCCCATCTCTTCCCGTGGGTGTTGCGTAAGAGTCGACTAAGGGATTAGGGCTTTTACCATCTTCGCCCTTACACCAATCCAAAGTCTGCCGTGCTGATGGATGCGTGGCCAGGGGTGAGCCTGGTCGATAGCATGCCGCCGTCCCGGAGCCTGGTGAACTCCGGGTACTAAATATCCTTGCTTTGTCAAGCGGGGCTCTGACAAAGTGGACAGAATACTTCCCTAGCTACTCGTGGGAATCACATGTGTTCTAGGAATAATCAACATGGAGACGGCGATAGAGCTCGCCACTTATCACGTCATAGATTCTCATTGGGCGAAAAGTGGGCTGACGAGACCCGCTTTAGTACGTTGAATGTTTGCGGAGGGATGCTAGAAAAGTTAGATGAACTATTTCTGGTAATGAAAGAAAAGAATTTAGATGTGTTGTGTGTAAATAAGACAAAGTGTAAGGAAAAAGAGGTCTCGCAACTTGGGTCAACTACTGCCATCTGGTCGGGGGTCAACCCTAATATCAGAGCTTGCCAAGGAGTGGGACTTCTTATGTCTGAAAGGATGGTTCAATGTATGTCAGAGAATTAGTGTGTGAGACCAAGGCTCCTCTGGGTTAAGTTAAAAGTCGGGCTGGTCCGTCTACGTGTAACATGCGTCTATGCGCCGGACATATCAAAATCTTAAACCGAGAGGGAGGAGTTCTGGAATTTACTAGGTGATATAGTGAATGGGTATGATTTGAATGAAAGGGTAATAATGTTAGGAGATTTTAATGGTTGGGTTGGTGTGATACGCAATGGTTGTAAAAGTGTATTAGGCAAATTTGGCGATAATAGAGTGAATGAAAATGGTGATAAATTGATTGAAGTATGTTTGGAGAGGAATCTTTGTGTAACTAACACTTTGTTTAAACACAAAGATTTCCACATGTATACAAGGCAGTGAGGAAGCGAGAGAAGTATGATAGATTTTGTGATTGTTGATGAAAGGCTGAAATCAAAGGTAGTTGACACTAGAGTTTATAGAGGTGTCAACGTAGGAGAAGATCATTTCCTCGTTGTATCACGAGTAAGGGGTCTGTTCAAGAGTTGGCGTCATAGGACAAGAGTGTCAACTACTGAAATTTCAAGAATAAAAGTATAAAATTTGATAGATAATAAAAAAATGGGAGATGAATATGTTGAGAAACTGGATGAACGACTAAGTTGCGTAGAAATGACGGATGATATGGAAATAGAAGATACTTGGAATGTGCTCAAATCTGCGGTAATTGAATGTGCGAAGGAAGTTTGTGGATTGAGCAAAGGGAAAAATCGACTAACATCAAGTTGGTGGGATAAAAGAGTGAAAGATGCGGTGAATGAAAAGAAGAAAGCCTGGCTCGATTTACTAGCAATCAAAACTAGTAAACGGATGAATGTGTGTATAAATGATGACGAAAATGAGAGATTTGAAGATGAATATAAGAGAATAAAGAGAGTGGTTAAGAATAAAATAGAGTAGAAAAAGCGAGATCTGAAAGAATGGTGTGAAAAAAAATCAAAAAACTCTCCGATAATTTCCAAAGTAATCAAAAATTATTTTGGAAATATATCAGACGTGAAAGGGGAGTTTCTCAAAATACAAGTACAAGTGTGATGAAGGATGAAAAAGGTGAACTAATGACTGATGGAACAAGAATAAAAAGAGTATGGAAGGATTATTTTTAGGGTCTCTTTGAAAAAGAGGATGATCCCATTACTTCAGCAATTGATAGCGATGTTAATTGTGACGAGGAAATGGCTGACGTGTCTGAAAGTATGATAAGTATGAAAGAATTTGTAAAAGCGATGAAAAGTATGAAACTAGGAAAAGCGGCAGGATATGATAGGATATGTGTCGAAATGCTGAGGGCTGGTAAAAGGTTAGTGGCTTCTTGGCTGGTCTTCCTTTGTCAGAAGTGTTGGGCACTTGGCGAAGTACCAAAAGATTAGTGTAGAGCCGTGATTGTGCCCCTATACAAAGGGAAAGGGTCACGCCAAGAAGCAAAAAACTACCGTGGTACCAGCCTACTCATTGTTGTCGGCAAATTGTATGTGAGGCAAATTGTAAGTTCTGATCGAAAGGGTGATGAAAGAAACGGATGAAAAAATTTGAGATGTACAAGCAGGATTTAGGAAGGAAATGGGATGTATGAATCAAGTCTACTCCTTAAGGTGCATCACAGAGAAAGTTTTGGCAAAAAACCAAAAAGTGTATTGTATCTTCATTGATTTGGAGAAGGCGTATGATAGGGTAGTGAGAAAGTATTTGTGGAAGGTGTTGTCTAAGTTCTGTTTGGGGAGCCAACTTATACGTGCATTGGAGTCACTCTATGAGGATTCCAATGCATGTGTGAGAGTAAACGGAGAAGACACGGACTGGTTTGAGATCTCTAGGGGTGTTCGACAGGGCCACGGGTAGGATAGGTATTGTTTAACCTCTATTGAAAGTTGATTGGGGAGAACATGGTAAAAATAAAGTCTTCGGTAATGGGTCTCAAACCTTATCGCCCAACAGCTGCTTTAAATGCCCCATACCCTTAGTCGCCTCGCACGCCACCATTAGAAAGTAATAAGGTAGTGCTATGCTTTTATACAGACACTAAAGAAGATCAATGTTCTGACTGACGAAACTGTTCCTTCATTTATTGATTATTGAACAGTTTTATTGATTTACCGTGTAGTGCCGGCTTAGAATGTCGCTAACCCTTTCTACCCACGGTTGTCGTAAGAGGCTACTAAGGGTATTGGGGCTTTTTATTGGATTTTTGGGCGATGCGGTTGGAGACCCATAACCGAAAACCTTTATTTTACTATCTTTTCCCTACATAACTTCCAAAAGTGGCTGAGGAATTCATAACTCTTTAGCTCTGGCTACCGCTTCTAGGGAATGATAGCCGTGAGAATATGTATATTATGTATGTTTTATTGATAACCGTGTGCGTTTAACCATAATTAGCTCGAATAGTTTAAAAACGATCTCTCATTCATCTTATTCTCCTGTGATCGCAAGGCACGGTAGAGAGTGGGAGCACAAGTATGTGAACTTACAACGAAGATAATGGGGGGCAGCAGGATTATTAAAGGCATTATATAAAATACAGAGAATATGAGTATTCTTCCGAAGTCGAATTGGGAGTCACTTTAGTTGAGCGCGGTACTCAGAAATATGATATGATAGTATTTACGTAATCCAAAAATAAATCGGATATTCGCTGGGTGCGCGACGGCAGCGCCAACTAGCGTTCACAATTATGGCGGACAATGAAATGTCAAATGTCGGCTGTAAACAAACAAATAATTTTAAAAAAGGTATCGTAATTTATATATATTCTATTTGATCATGTAAATCTAAAGCGTCGATAATAACGCTGATGTTTTGTATCACCCGTCTAGAGTGACAATAAATAAATTACAGATAGTATATACGGACTTTCTCATCGCTAACTTCACGAGAAGTAAGTACAGAAATAAATAAATGTAATCGAATAATACATTTTATAAATATTGCAGATGATAATTTATGACTGTATTGTTGTAAGTAATTAACTCTTTTTATGTATTTTCAGTTAAATATGGCCAAATTAATTATAAAAACAGGATTCCAAGCAATAACACACGACATCACTTTCCAACTACAAACGACAATAAAAGGAAGAAAATTAGTTTTAGCTCAACATGTGCAAGATGTGAAAGAAATTAAATCTGAAAATAATAATAAACAGATTCTGCCAAAGCGTTCTTTTACTGGTAAAAATATAGTAAATCTATAAAAATTATGAAGTTAGGTGAATACTGTTGTTGATTATATTATCTGTTAAAGTATATTGTTCTGTTCTATTATTGCGTTCTTAAATAAAAGTAATTTGTGTTATTTATTTATATATTCTCTGTATTTTATATTGTTTTATTGAGTTCTGCAAATTTACTAATACACAACAAATATGCAAAATATCATCTGTATGGCAAACAAGTTTTAATAAAGTCTCAGCCGTGGCATTATCGACATGAATCCTAACCCAAGCGATACCGATGTAAGTAGCATCTGTCTCATCTCTTGAAAATTCCCTTTTATCACTTCGAAAAGGTGGCATAACAATTCCTATTTCTTTTCCACTTTCATTTAAATTTTCTTTATTTTTGGAAGTCCTTTGTCAGCCAAAACAATGTCTCCATTTTCTAAATACCTAATCAACTACTTCTGATTCAACTGTAATTTGAGTACTTTTCCTTCCACCGGCCACTTTTGATATAAAGGAAATGAAGCCTCCGGGTGTAATACCTATGAGCACCTTTGCAGTAAATCCTTTTTTGTAGCACCACACACGATAATCAACTGTAGATAGTATTTCTACTTAAAACTCTGTACCATCAATAATGGCTCTAGTGTTACTGTAATTTGGATGAAAGCAAGCCAGCATTTGCAAGCAAGGTTGCTCGATGAGCGAAAGTCTTTACAATAGTATTACATCCTTGGTGCTTGGTTTTTTTTGCCAAACTTGATAATCTTCAAATTGCTTGATATTTCAGTTTGAACTTAAGAATCACATATATCTTTGCCACTATGTGCATAAATATTGCAGATGAATGTTTTTCCTTCATTTCCGACACGCGAAAATATATTAACTTGGCATTATTTGTAAATTTTAGTACTATGACTATTTTCCATCATTTCAATTACACTTGATTAGCCGCCGAATGTTCCTTTTTTTGCCACAGTGCGCGCTGTGATCGATTCGAGTTCCCCCACCCCCTACTTTGCACCCAGCGAATATAGATTCTGTAAGTAGCTCCTCTGTGAGGTCAAGATAGCTTACGTCTGTGTAATCGAGAATCGGAAGGAATTTATTCACATTAAAAAAACTTTACAGGTAAAACCCTACGCGTTTCTATTTATAGGTACTTACGAACTAAACTAAAATATACTTATATTAAATAAGAAAAGCTATGTGACTACGCTTCCAAATTATTGTAACTATATTATGTATAACTTAAATATCTGTGTGATGCCTTAAGAGCTTATTCCATTACACTTTTATCGTTGCTGAAATCGGAGGTCCTTCACAGTCACTGCCGCAGAAGGCCACAGACGCTTGTTATTCCACTACACCGATTTCAGTTTCTGAATCATTCGCGCGCGCGATTTTTGCGGGCGGTCGTACGAAATCGCTCCCGTCTTTTTTTTAAAACGCTCTCTATCAAACTCTCTTATGGTCTATCCCACTCTCATTCAATGAACGAGACGACACATTGCGTCTATATATCTCTTACGCTACTATACTTACATATATCCTATTCATGTACACAAC